>CM076669.1:13247893-13399168 GCA_038496675.1 Rachycentron canadum
TAAGAGACAGATATATATATATATATATATATATATAAAAACAAAAACAAACAAATAGCAGCCAAAATTTTGAAACCTGAGATGTAACTGCTTCAAAATTATGTAATAATATGTAAACAAAGACCCTGGGTTCAAGCAGTTCAGTGTGAGTAGATTTGGTAATTATAATTGAGTAATAATAATTGAAATAGTAATAATTCAGGGAGGCTGAGGCTGCCTCTACTGTCCAGAGGTGAGTGTCCACTGTGAGCTGTGTGGACTGCTGCTGTAGAGTCTGACTGCTGAAGGGACAAAAAAATCAGCGTGGGTGGAGCTGCCTATTGCTGAGGGAGCTGCCCAGGGCACACAGGGCCTGCAGGGCGTGGGAGGTGTTGGCCACTATGTCCTGGAATGTCCTCCTCTCACTCACCATCGCCAAGGTGTCCAGGGGGCACCTTAGGACAGATCCAGCCTTTGTGCGGCATGCGAATGCACCAACAGAAAATCACAAAAAAAGGTGGTTGATCTCACCACTGAATCATAGAGAGACTGCAGAAGTGGACTCTGACTGCAGAAGGACCTTAGTGTCCTCAGAAGTTATGAGGCAATGGTGCTACCCTTCCAGTCCAGCTGAGATTAACAGCTGAGTCTCTGTCCTCTGGATGCTCACTGGGCTGATAGATGAAAGTTCTTCCCTGTGAAAATCTACCACCAGCTCTTTGGTCTTGTTTGCATTGAGCTGAAGGCCCATATACTCTGATGAGGCCCCTATACTCACTCACTTCACCTGTTGATACCCAACAAGTGTTCTATCATCTGGAAATTCCTGGACGTGACAGCTGTGAAGTCTGACATGTACAGTTTAAATGACAATGGAGCCGTGATGGTTCCTTGTGGGACTCTTGTTCTGCTCAGGACCGTGTTAGAGACACAGTTCAGTGATCTCACATATTGTGGTCATTTGGTGACACAGTTGCTGGTTCAGGACACAGTATAAGGCATTCAGCCATCTCCATTTTGGCCCTCAGCAATACTCGTTGTAGTTGTGTTGAAAGCAGTGGAAAAATCAAATAACTTGATTCTCACAATGCACAGTGGGAAATCTGGGGTCCGAGGAGGGCCATGATGAACCTTTTTAGTGTGTTCATTAGTTGTGATGTCCACACCTCCGCTCTGTAGTAACTTCCCCTAGGCTCAAACTGAGACTGAGGATGTGTAGTTTGTTTTAGTATGAAAGCACATGTGACTCATTTCACATCTCTTGTTTGATTATTATTTTTTTGATAATTTGATTTTATTCATTTTTGTCAGTTAGAATTATCAATGTGTGTTGATGCAATTGCAAGCAGTGACTTCATACAAATCAAGACTGCAACGCAGCCCATAACAGTCTCAATATGAAGCTACTGATGTTCCGTTTGCTCCGTGAACAACAGGCTATTTATTACTCACAGCCCCATTGATTTCCTGCTGTTAACTGAGCTCTGGTTACAGCCTGATGATTATGGCTCACTAAATGAAGCCTCCTACTAGTTGTTTGTGCTGTTGGTGGCGCAGCAGCCATCTACTGTCTGTTTGAAAGAAACCTTTAAGACCCCCATCCTGTGAGTAATCAATTTTTGCTTTGAAGTAGCGGCTTTGATATTTAAACTGTCAGCATCCTAAGGGGAAAGAAAAGAGCTGCTCTTACCTTCAGTTGCTCTGTGAAACTCCTCACTGAGTGTATTGGTTACGTCAGTCCAGAAGGTATAGAGGATATCAGGTTGACCATCCTGTCATCAGGAAGACAGAAGAAAAACACATTAATTATCTGAGATCCTTGTAGTTCTTTGGAGTAGCATGAGTTGACAGAGCTTCTTCCTTTTCACTCCAATCAATGTCTTCCTGATCAGCTATTGTCTTGAAGTCTCAAAAACTACATTAAGTATGTCCCAGTTCAGGGGCCACATCCTTTGTGAGGCTGCGTTTGAAAACTATTGCGTCACATTGGCACAACTAGGACATCCCATTTTGAGGGCTCCTTCAATGTGTCCTTCTTTTCTGCAGCAAGAAAGGCTCCAGGTGGAACAGGTGGATCCCTTGTGGCCAAACCTATCCCAAGATTCATCACAGGCCAATAATGAAAATAATACGGCAGCAAACAACACCAACAGACAGCCAAACAATTACACTTGTAAATGTAATTACCAAGGGGCTTAAAATCTCAAGTTTTCATGCAAAAAATGAGGTGCTGCTAGACGACAGGAGCCATGCTTCAGGACCGCACACCTGCTGACACAAGGTTAGGGTTAGGGTAAGTTGTTTGGCCTTTGCAGTCTACAGAGAGGTGGCCCCCGAAATGAGACACACATGTAATGTAAGTTGTTCTAATGAGGCTCCTATGACCTCAACATCCACTTCTCTTTCATATCTCTCCCTTTTAAAGCTTTTCTCTGAAATCGAATTCTGAATGATCTGCAGTGATATGAACAAAGAATTGTGATGTTTTAAATAATTTGTGTACTAAATTAAATTGCTTTGTAAAGTACTATTAGTGAAATAAGACAATAATTTTAAAATTCAGACAAATAAGTATGAATAATAATTATAATTACAATATTACTACTAATAATACTAATAATAATTACTATGTATTGTAAAACAATATCAGTACTGCAGTAGTCAGAACAGTTATCCAACATGCACTTTCAGTGTGAACAGAGGAGTCTGTGAAAAACTGTTTTGTGTAACTTGTAATAGATAAAATAAAGGGCAGTCACTGCAGACACTGACAACAACACACAGCCACAGTTCAACACACAGAGCCTGACTAAGGAGAGTGCTTTAATTATTTAATGGGGTTGGACATGTGTGTCTGTGTATTCTCCTCTAATCCTCTATTAGAGAAGCCTGTTGCCAGGTCTGCTGCCCAGCTGTCTGACCTCTCCTCCACATCCACTACATCCTCACTTCCTCCACCTTCTGCATCTTCACTTTGACCCATTATTCAGTTTTCTTTCTTAATGGACCAACTACAAGTGAGTGAAACAGAACAGAACAGAACAGGTGTGGTTTTTTTTCCTAGCTTGGTCCAGACCCCACAGGTCCAAATAAAGGAAATCATAATGCCAGGATTCTTTCATCTCTGTGGCTGCAGTTCTTTGACCCTTTCCCATGTCAGCATGACAATCCCCCGAAACCAGAAAAACACCATACATTTTTTACATTTTACATTTTTTCTCAAGTTTCTCTGAAAGAAGCTCCACATATCTCAACCCAATCTACTTACTGAGAGGAAGGACCTAGCATCCAAAATCAGTGTTGGACAAAGGTTCCAACATCTGGTGGAAAGCATGAAATCAGAATAGTAAAGGTATGTGTTCAGCTATCACATATGGCTGGAATATCCTGGTATCCACATCCTTTAGTCCATATAGTGTTGACTCGTAGGGGCTTCACAACCAGAGATGGAAGCTGGAGGTTGATCACACTAAGGTCTGGAAACTAAATGTAAAATTGATGGTAAACCAGACCCTCGCAGCAGGAACTAAAGTAATACAACCTCATCTGTTGTAGTGTTAATAGCCTTGCAGCAGCTTTCTGTAACTGCAGTAGCATGGGAAACATTCCTCCTGCTGAGAGCTGAATGAAAGGAGTTATAATTATTAAAAATGAAGACCTTAAGTATGACCTTAAGAACTATCTGTTCATCATATCTGACTACTGATGCTTTCACTGCTTGTCAAAGCAGACAAGTGTGTTTTTCTCTGCCTGTAGAATGAGGTGTGGAGAGTTAATTGCTGCCATAGGAACCATGATGGGGGGGAGAAAAGTGAACTTCGGAAAAAAACAGAGCATATTAACATTGGTTGCTCTGCAAAAAAAAAAAAAAAATGGAGGGAGGGGTGTAAAAGCTCCTCCATTACTTGTTTGTACTCATAAGCCACACAATATATCATCTTCCCCATAATGAGTTAAACCTGATTCATCAGTCTACATTTAAGCTGCATGAATGCTGCTCTTTATCTTCTCCTCCTTTGTAACTTATAGACAGGTTTGATATTGCCTCTAAAGCATTTTCCTGTTGTAACTGCTAACAGTACAGCTATGTGTCTGTTTGTAGACATATGACTCTCTCATCTATGACAGTGAAGAGTGACAGTGCAGCTGTACTGCTGAGGAGCCTTGCATTTAGACATGTCATTAGGTCTCCAACTCACACCTCCATCTCTGGGTAATTGGTGAGAGCTTTGTTTCCATAGTAACAGTCTCCCGCTCTGATTTGTACAACTAGGTTTCTGGAGGTAAGAGAGCGAGACACTGATGATGGTCATGATGATGTGTTAATGACTCTGCCATGATTGCTATTGATACAACTACTAGTTTTTAAGTGAGCAGGCCGAGGGGGCCGTTAGTTCTTTCTCTACTTTCTTTCTCTCTCTCTCTTTCTCCCTTTCTTTCTTTGCATTTAACAAAATACTCATTTTTTCATGTTACCAAAAATTGCTCTACATCAGTTTAAAGCAGTTATTTGAACTTTCTGCTATTGCTACATAGCCAATGTTAGCAATGACAGCTGCTGCCCAGCATCGTAGTTCATTCCTTCACTCACCAAGAGCTGTGTCCAGTGCTGAAAAACATCCATGTCTATTGACACCAAGTCCCTGTAGGGTCCAGGCTGCCCTGAAGAATTAGCTGCTCAGAGGATGTATTATAGCCTCTGTCTTGCATATGCAACATCCAGTGAAGCTCTCTACAAGACTGACAAGTAAATGGCTGTAAATGCTAATGTTGGCTATGTAACAACAGCAAAACTTATTAATAGCTCCTTTGTAATAATAGTTTTTCTAATCACATAAGTTATTTGCCTCAGTCATGACTTGTGACCTTGTAGAAGAGTGTGGCGGACCATTGCCCTCAGCCTGTATCGTATTTCCCTCTTATTTTGCTGTGTTCAGGATGTTTCTGGGCTGAAATCTTTGGACACTAGGAGTCTGCACCTCAGCCTATAACAGCATGCAGAATGTGAGGATATTTTATAGTGGTAGTTTTTAATCACCACACGGATAAACTGGAGCCTTGCCACTGTTTTGCCATAATTATTACTATTATAAATAAACCACCCACCTTGTTGATTTCATCAATGAAGCACACATGAGTGACAGGGTCCCTCTTCTTCATCAGGACCTTCTGCAGATGCTGCACCTGTGAACATGCAGCAAGGGAAAACTTCACACATAACTCACTGCCTCCGTTTTTCTTTTAAACACACGATTCAACAGTGGATGTTCCGTAAGTTTGTGGTGCCGGGGAGATGAGGACCTGTCTGCACGCAGCACATATCTGGTCCATCAGCTTCTCTAGGTTGGTCCACAGAGCAGCACGGAAAGCTGCTGTGTTCCCTGGTGTCGGGAGCACTGCTCTGCCCGGAGCACCTGCAAGGAGAAATTCAAAATGTTTTTGCTTGTTTTCTTCTGTGCGGAAACCACCATCCTATTATTTTCCATGATTTCACATTTCCAACAGATACTGATGATAATTCTAATTCTGCACAAATAAGATGAGCTTTTCTGACACTTAATTAAAGCATTAGCCCAAAATTAATCTCATTCTCATCAAATCCTAAGGAAAGACCCAAATCAGCAATGTGTGAGTCCATCTGTCAATACTTTAACTTCAATACTCAGAGCTTATTACTCTGATGTGAATCTGCAAAAGAAACAAGTCACAAATATATATTTTCATTTTTAAAAAGGTTCAGTATTTTCCTGAAACAGCTGGTCATAACAGTTTTTAGTAAACAGCAAACGGAGCAATTGTTGGGGGCTATTTTCAGTGGTGGACTAATCCACATCTTTGGCAGCAGGATTTGGTCTGTGGGACTGAGTGAAAATAAGCTTGTGAGTGTTCATGATAATGAAGGAACATGTCACCCAGTGCAGCAGCGTGGCTCATTTGGTGTGTTTTAATGGTTTTTAGAAACAGAGGAGCTCTATGGCTCAGAGGAATGAGATATATCATTTGAATACACACACAGTACTTGTTAGTCGGACATATTCATTGCTGGTGCGGGTCTGCACGTGGGATTTTCTGTCCTTAAGAAAAATATAGAATGAGACCAGAGTCATCCTGAAGCATTTTTGTTTTTTGAAAAAGATCAAAACACATTTATTCTTCTTTCATTAAGGGTTGTAATTCTAAGCAATGCCAGTGAAAGAATTAACCTAATCAGGGCTGGTTTGAAAATATTGTGTGCATTAATTAGAACAATGAAGTGGCTGCCACATCAGAGCCATGAAAATAACACACACCCTCCAGCCAGAGCTGACTATTCTCTGTGGCCATGGTACAATAATCTATTTTGGATCAAGCCGACTGGTGAACTAGGTCAAATTATGAAATCCAATTGTCTTTCATCTTTTAGAAATAGGACAATGTATCCAGTGTGTGTGTGTGTGTGTGTGTGTGTGTGTGTGTGTGTGTGTGTGTGTGTGTGTGTGTACACTTAAAAAAAACTTTGGGAACACATGACCACATCCTCCTTGAGCTTCACCTCTGGCGTTTGCCGGCTGTGTCAGGCCCTTGATGTCGAGAGCGCTTGTGATGTTGTCTTGTATGGTGGTGCGGTAACCCCCCACCACACTGCTGATGGTCTCTGTTAAACTACCCAGGTTGTAGAAGACCTGCAGGGCCGTGCCAACCTGGGTCGGATTCTGACCAACAAAGGAAGAGAAGAAGAGAATCGAAGTTGGCAGTCGTCCATTGGGTGTGTGTGCTTTTTTTTTGTTTGTTTGTTTTTTTACCGAATGAAATCAACTTAATGTCTCTGGTAGTTTTACACACAGATAAAAATAAACCTTACATTGATTTAATGAGAGAGAGCTGCGAATATGAAGCAGGGAAAAGTCAAGACAAGAAAAACAGAGGCGTGAAGAGGAGAGGAGAGGAAGAAAAGGTAAAATACATTTATTAGCAAGTAAACATTTGGAATTGTTGGTCAGACAGAACTAAACATGTGAAGTCAGCTTTGGCTCTTGGATGCTGTGATGGCCACTTAAAATATTTTCTGACATTTCATTTACTAAACAATACATAAATCAAGAAAACAAATGACAGATTAATAGATAACAAAAGCAACAGTTAGCTACAGCCCTGTTGTTGCTTCATATTCCAAGAGTGGCGGTGTGGGAATTACAGTCTCTGCAGTCGTCTTTCTATTCTTTCTCTCACATCCCACAGGATTTAGACTAATCTTTGGGAGATTAGTGTATCTCACATCAGTGGGGGGCAGCTGTGGCACCTACACCCCCCCCCCCCCCCCCCCACAACTGCTCCCTGGATGGTGCAGCACTGCTCCAGGTGTGTGTGTTCATTATTTACAGATGGCTTAAATGCAGACGTCAAGTTTCCTATGTGTGCGAAACGTACTTGGACAATAAAGGATTCTTCTTCTTCTTCACTCAGAATTATGTGAAATTGACAGTTGATAAAGTAAGAAAACTGCCACCTGAATGATCTGACTGACGTAGTTTTTTATTACACGTTCATCTTGCTTGACTCTTAATAGCCCAGTTAAGTTAGCTCACTTCACTCACTGAGGAGGGAAAGAAACCAGGAATATACAAAAATAACTGACTTACTAAGTCAATATCATTACAAGTCGAAAGTTTTTAGGATATAAGTCAATATTATGGAAAATAGGTTAATTTGCTGTTTTAGTGAGACGAGCAGTGTGCTGGAAATCTGTCTTGGTGAGCGAGTTGTTCATTTAAAGGGAGTTTGGAGAGACAACAGGTCAGATCATTATCTGAACAATCCCCAGGTCTCATGAGTGATGTGGTTTTCAGCCACTAGGCTCAATTGATTTTATATTTCTGGAGAAAAAAAAATGCAGAGGAGAAGAGAGGAGGAGTTTTTCTACGTGGGTCAGTTGAGCTCCCACTCAACAGATGGGCTACAGGGTCTCTGCTGGCATAGTCAGAGCGCTGAGGTGAAGCTAGCTCCCACACAGCCCAGGCAGCATGTCCAACTACTTACATAACATTCACAATAAACAGCTCCCTGGGCTGATATAAGAAGCTGTCGCTGTGTGTACGTGTGTGTGTCTTTGTGTCTCTAGAGCCCCATATGTCCACACACAGAACACAGTGATAAAAGTTGTTAGCCAAGGCTACTCCAGCAGTAGTCCGGATAAAAATACATCAACTGAGGGTGGAGTACACAGGGGACAGAGCCGTGTGTGTCTGTGTGTGTGTCTGAGTGTTGACTTTAGAGAGTCACAGGATCCTGCTCTGTCACTCAGCTTCAGATACACCTGTTTATCCTCTTTCCTTTAAACTCACATTGACAAAAAAAAAAAAACATCCACCAGCTCGTATTGAACATTTCCTGCACGTTTCACATTAAAAGCCTTCTGTGTCAAAGGGCATAGTCCCTCCCTTTCCTCACAAGCTTTTACCCCTTGTAACCTTTAAAAACTCGCTCTGCACCTTTGAATAAAAATGTCAGCGGCCATGATAATATTATATATTAATATAGTTTTCCATGTTCTAAACATCAGTCCTGATCATAACAACCAAATACTCATTCATTTTCAGGATTTTAACCCCTTAAAAGCCAATTTGTTTACATGAGGCCAATGTTGTGTTTTTATGACTAGGATTTTTTTTGTGTGTGTGGATTAAGACAAAAAACATTATGTCATGAGAGAAACTTGTTCTCCACTCAGTACAACCTAAAAAGGTCTGTTTCTGCCCATCCAGACAACAGCGCAGCCCTGGAGTTTACAAACTAAAACTAGACCTGCAGCATTTCCAAAAGTCTCCATTATAAGTGCAAACATAGTAAAAATTATGCATTTTAAAACTAAAATGCAATAGTGTGGATATTCTAGATATTATATTATATATTTCCTGTGACTGCTGTGAACAAATGGATTTATATGACAGTATAAAACAGATTGGCTTGAGCTTTGTGGGCCCCAAAGAAGATTTTGCTTTAAGAGTAGAAACAGACAGTGTGCAAAACATCTCAAGATGACATTTTAAAAAGCTCAACAGCAACTGTCAGGATACAAATCTCACTGTGAACTTTTAGTGAAAATCTTTTTTCTCTATTTTTATCTGTTTCCTGTTGAGGTAGGAAGTGAAAAGAAAACTGCTCAACAACATGATGAGAGGTAAAATTACAAAATGTGAGATGTCCTGTGATGTTAAGAACCAGAAGGTCGTGACAGTTCTTGGTCACAAGGAGACAGATTGTTGCACTTCACCAGAAACCGGATAACTCATCTCTTCGCACAGGCTCAGAGAGGAACAAAGCAGAACATGCACAAAAACAACGCTCCTCTGGACACTGGCAACATGTCATCATGGACACTGAACAGACTGTCACACATGCATGCAGCAACACAGTTTCTTTAATGGGACACTGTCCCCCTGAGAACAAGGCTTTCTGGGGCAGATGAAGGTTAGCAGAGCTCACATGTGCCTCCTCTCTCACATGTATTTTACAGAATGACACATATACAGTGCTCACCCCTCTTCTACTGTTAGAAAAGCTAGAGCTTAACACATTTTTGTAAAAAGTCCGAAATCCAAAAAAAAAAAAAAAAAAATCTCGGACCAAAGAGGAAATTAAATACACAAATAATATCTGTGACATTACGAGATGCTAAAAAAGAAAAAAAAAATCATTACAAAAATGTATAATAATTATTTCTACTCATTAATCCAAGTGTGTAAATGCACTAATAATTGCAGAGACGCGTTAATTTCTGTGACTTGTTTATTCCGTAAAGGTGTTGATATGCAACGTTAACACCCATGGAGGAGAAATGACAGCTAGGCGGATTGACAGAGCTGCCTGTGGGATTTGTTTGGCTTGTGCATTAACACGAAGGTGTTCTTTCTCATTATTATTCAGTTGTCCTCAAAGTGAGCCAAAAAGCATAGAAGAGGTGTTTGTCTGCTTTAATTACATCTTCTTTTTTTTTTTTTTTTTTTGTTGTAACATCCTGATAGAAAAAAAATGGGGGTAAAACAGGGATGTGTGTGCAAAGTAAATATCCAGATAGAATAAAAAATCTATTCTATGACAATCAGGAAATCTATGAAGTAGAGAAGTCTGACATGCCATTGTCTCGTGTATGAGTCTACACCTGATCAACAAGGAGTCGTTACTGCAGAGGTGAGGATGTGAACCCCTGCCAGCTCCCCTGTTACAAAGAGCTGAAAGACACAACTACACAGGAAGTACCTCTCCCAGCAAATAAAACCCCGTCTGGTCTTTGTGGTTTCTGTTTTCTTATTTTCTCTATTTTAAACTCGTTTAGTCATAAATATCTGTTGTTATAGAGCACAGCAGAAATTCTCAAATTAAAGCCAGTATGCAAATGTCTGTTATCTTTCTCCCTGAGTGTGTGTGTACCTGTATCTCCATGCCCTGCTCCAACAGTCTCTTGGCTTGGTTCTCCACCTCCAGTCTGGCCCTGCTGATCAACAGCAAGTCGTTCTCAATCACCTCGATGCCGCTTAGATCCACACCCTGCGACAGGTAGTCTGGAAAATGCACAAACAAACACACAAACACATGAATTTTCTAGATTTTCAATCATGTTCACTCAAGACTCAAGTATCCAGGAGTGTAATCTGGATATCTGGATGTATTCATTTTTGTTAATTCAATCAACAATCAAATCTTTGATCTGGTTGTAACTCAAGTGGTCCGAGAATAAACTAAACGTCTGCACCTCCTCTCACTTTTCAGACTTTAGAAAATATAGCTTGTGACAGGGAACTTGGACCAGAGGGAGAAAGAGAGTGAGTTTCTGCATGTGCAGATCTGTTCAGATGGACAAGTGTCAAGCTTCAGAGATGGAGAGAACTTGGTGATCTTCTCCTGAACAGGTAACAGGCTGCTGAATTCATGTTCCTGTACTAATCTAAATGTGTTGTAGTGGTTGGCTGTGTTGGTAGATTTAGCATGAAAGTGGATGATGAGCGGCCACTTTGTTTGTTGAATCATTTAACCTTCTGTGAACAAGTGTCAACTGATTGCGACGTCACCCATTGGTTTGTGAGCTACCGTTTTGAAGCCTTAAGTTTTTTTAATTGGCTGTTGCCATCTTGTTTTTTTGAAACCACAAGAAACCATATTTGGAAGGTGGAGCTGAGGAGTGAAGGGTGGATCTGACCTGCTCTGTTATCTATCCTGACTGTCAGGCAGGTCACTGTGTGTGGTTCAGTCACACGGTAATTCATACCCTCTTTATGGGACCATAATTAAAAAAAAATAGTAGTATGTAGTATTTTTTTTTTGACTCGTCAGATAACATTTTACTGCCATTTGTCAGTTCAGGGACAACGTATTAGAATACACAACATTAGCTAATGTGGTACTTAAGCAGTTGTTCAACAAAATAAGATCATGTTCAGGTCTTCCAGTATTAAAATGGCCTTACAATAACTTTCACAACAGCTCAGTCAGTTTGAAACTTCATCATCACCTCTCCTTTGTGATTAAATTATCATATTTCTGCCATTAAATCTGCATCCTTGCGGACAGACAGGGTGACAGTGGGACTCGTCAGCTCAACAGATTTGTCAGCAGCACTTGTTTCAGAGAAGCACATAGCACTTCTGACTGTGTGTTAAACGTTCCCATTCTGCTTTTGCCCTTCCTGCATTGTTTGTCCACCCACCTGCTTTGGAAAGCCAGATCATGCCTTAGAAGAAATATCGACCGGCCTTGCAACCAAAACCTGTTTTGGGCTGATATGAAATTGATATTGATGCAACTTTATCAATATGTACGATTTTTTCCAAAAGGTCATGAGCACCTTGAGTAAGACCTGAGTTGCAGTCAAACTGCTGCCATGCCCTTCTTTTCATTTTGAGGCTTTAACTTTTAATGAACACAAATTACAAATGTGAACACTAGGATTCACTAGGGTCTATGTCCATTGGCAAAATGTATGGGTAATGCTGTTTTTGTATAGAAGGTATGGTCTGGTGGACATGAAGTGTCTCTGGAGGGTTTTGAGGCAGTGTCTCATAGTCCTGACTTACCTGAGAAGTTTATTTATCCAGAAAGAAAGAGACAAGTAAGGCCAGGTCAAGAGATGGGCAGGGTATTTGGTTTTTATCTGACCTAACTAATCAGTAGCGAGTGATTAATCTGTCCAGCCATCATTTTCTGTTGATACGGAAGCTGTGGTTGTGTTTGCTAGGTAAAGATAACACAGTTGTCAGTCTCACCAAGTCTTTCCTCTTTGACCATTTTTCAGTCACTATTTGACAGCAGGGTTCAAAATGTCTGAGACCACTGTCCAATGCAGGAATATTGTCCATGACAACTTCCAACTTTGCACAATGAAAATGTGACAAACTAAGCACGTGACAATGTCTGAGGGCGTCTCTTCATTTTTTATGCTTTTACGAGGTAACGGCAGAAAAAGCAGCATCATACATCCACATTTAGTTCCACAAAATGTTTACAGACATAATTGGCCATAAAAGACTTCATTCTGCAGCACCGGCTTCCACCCTCTGTCTGAACCCTCCTCAGCAGGAACCGCCTACCAACTCTGAGCTTGATGATGATTTGGTTTATTTGATGTTTCTCTTTACAGGAACATCTGTGAGAAATTGCCTACAGAGTGCAGTAAAGCATTAGTTGTTAGGATATAACATCACCACCAAAAAAACATGTGAAGTATATGTGTGTCATCCTTCTTAAAAAAAAAAAAAGACACCTCACAAACCGACAGCCTTTATCATTTCCTGTCAGTCTCCATGTTTTCTCCACAAACCAAGCCAATTGCACCCTGTGACTGTCGTATTGGTGGTTTCAGAAAATTGTTGGACGCAGCCGAGATGAAGTATACAAAGTTATTTCACACTTGATTTTACATTCATAAGTGAAATGCTGTTTGGAGTGTGTGACATGACATCCTCCATTATCTCCTTCTTCTTGAAAAGCAGCGAACCTCATTCCTTCAATCACATCTCATCTCTTTTGATTACAGCCCTACTTTTAATTTTCCAAAGAATTTGCATCTTTCTGACTGACATATCTTTGATAGATTAGGAAGACAAAAGCTACAGGGACATCAGCCACAGATGATGAGAGCGGAGGCGTAGAGGTGTGTGGTGTGGGGACTGATATCAAACCATTTTAGATGTGCTATTTGTCTAGAGCTGCAGATTGTTTGCTCTTCTTCCCAGAGATAGAGAGGCAGAGAGGGAGAGAGAGGGAGGGGGGGTGAAGAGAGAGTATTATCAGGCAGGTGGCGGGCTGAGGCACAGAGGATCGGAGAATTGGACAGGAGCCACATTCAATTCAAAAGCAATCCGCTCGAAGCCTCAGCCCAAGTACAAAGTCTGCCAGAGACCACGTTGAACAGCTGAGCCCAGAATCCCTTTGCTTGTTTAGAAATGTGTGTTTGGAAGAAAGGGGGGAAAAGAGAGAGGTTGGTCTTTTCTGACTTGTGTCATAATATGCTCAGAGGGGTCTCTGATATGTCATCCCTGGACCCCCACCCCCTTCCACTGGATATTGTGTTGGTCCCCAGGGGATAAGATGTGCTCTGGCACAGATGTGCCCTTTTTTCTGTGCAGTGGAAATTCCTTCTGCTGAGTCTTCAGTACGAGGAGATGGCTATTATCAATAATCAAAGTTATCCATACATAAAAGTCTACTTTACAACACTGGAATTTACCAAAGCCCCCCCAGCTCAGCATCACTGTGGTGATGGAGGTAAACTACAGAGTGGGTTGTGGATGGATGAGGAAAACTAAGGTGAAGGTTAGATGCAGACCTGATAGAGTTTTCATCCTATTATTATTGTTACATCCTATGAATCTGCTCAGTTTCAGCTCAACTCATTCGTAACTTTAGTCTGAAATATTGAAGCCAGGCCTGTGTTGTTTCACAATTCACAACCAGGAAGCAAATAAAGCTAAAATTTTAATAGCAAACAGCTGGACAAAATACAGAAAAGACACAATGTGAACTTTACAACCATACACCTATCAGCTGTAGCTGCATTCAACTGTTTATTTCATTGACAGAAGTCATGATGATCATCTCATATTTCAGGTGAACAACAGTCTGGTGTTTATATATGCCGAAGCATTTTATATCACCGGCCACGTGAATATGTCGTACATTTGTCTTCATCAACAGCCAACGGCTGTAATAGCTCTACGGCATATGTTTGATCAGCTGCCTGAATGGATATCTTCACGATATCATCTGTTCATTGCAGTAGTTGCTGTTCTTATTGTGTTACTTTTAATGAAACTACAGCTTGATAACAACACATGCTAACTCAAGTCAGAGGGCATGTGCAGAAAGAACACGGCCACAATGTAATCAGGTTAAATCTTAAACTCTGTGGTTCATGAAACTATAAAGTCTCTACAACTCAGTTTGGGCACGCTTATGCTGATTGACTTTCAAAAGCGATTGTTATCAGATGCTTGAAAGGTTTGTAATTCACTCCACTTTTTTCTTCATGTTTTCATCACTCGTATTTTCACCCAAATGTATAAAATTATTTGAATATAAAGTTTAATTCACAAAAATGTAAACAGTACTTTGACAAAGAAAAATAGGTTTTAATCAAATCTTGTGGTCTCCATCAGCAGATGGAGTTTGTTCAGTTGTCATGAAGATCTCCATCTGCTGACTAAAGCCATGAGAAGTACTTTAAAGCTCTAAAAAATTAGCTCTTTTATCTAAAATACAACTAGTGAGGTTAGTTCTATCTATCGACATTTCATTTGCAATGACAGCTGTGATTTCTACTGTGTATCATGGCCGTGCAGTAAGGGACAACATTATAAGCTACTTACAGCTTGTAATAAATGTTTTCTGCTATGCAAATTATAGAGTATGTTTTGCTGGAGTACATTCACAGTACTGAGTGGTTTCTCATCTGTTTGATGTTGGAGAGCTACCCCAGAACTGAAAGAGAAACAAAAAAAAAAAAAGACCTCCTATGCACATTTATTAGTGAAACCAATATTTTTTTTAAAAAAAAGTGAGGCTTTAAAATGACAAGCCAATAAACAAACTGCAAAAATTAGAATGAATAGTTCTTCGATTTTACCTACCAGTAAAGTTGCACTTTACGTTGAATGAATTTAATAAAAGGTATTAAGTGTTTTAACACAACATTATGATGTCACAGTGAAATTGACCTTCGACCATTTGGATATGAAAAAATCATCATCTCATAATTTTTTATCAAATTAGTAGTTTGCGTTTCATAATTTCAAAGCAAATGAGTTATGGCAAAAAACGTGCCTGTGACTGTGACCTTGACCTTTTGTCATCGAAATCTAATCAGTTCATCCTTGAATCAATTGAATGTTTGAGCCAGATGAAATGAAACGGCATCAAGGCATTACTGAAATATCAAGTAAAGGACAAGCTGAAAACATGACGCCTCTGGCCACAGCTGTGGAAATGGATTTACTCTTCCCTCCATTATTTACTTCACTGCTTGTACACGAGTTGATATAACAACTTTTTGTTTGATTCTTTGTTTAGTGCTTAGGCTTTGTAAGAACACACACTGTCTGACAAGTATTTAGTCGACTTGATTAAAAAGGAGCCGTGTAAAAACACAACACAGTCTCCTCTGCCAGAAGTTTTTTTTTTTTTTTTTTGCAGGAAGTTGTTTCTTTTTAGCTTTCAAGAAGAAGAATGTCCGAAACATCTTCTTAAACATAGCATGTGTAAAGAAGCAGAGAGTCTGTGCAACCATCAGACTGCAGTGTGTCAAACTAGTGTAAACCATGATATGACACTGTGTGTGCATTTGCTTAAAGGCACAATGAAATGTATTTTTACTTTGTGTAATCTGATGTTTGAAACTTGATAACAGAATGTCTGATGTGTTTTACCCACTACTATAACATTTTTAACTATTCCCTTGAACATATGCCTCTCATATTATATAAGAACAGCCCTTTTTAAAAAAAAAAAAAAAAAATTAAATAATAACATATTTCGGCTCCTCCCATAAATAGTACTAGCTATTTTGTGATTCCTCCACAGGGTTTTCCTAATCACATCTCTCTCAACAACCAGCCATCATTACTACAGGTACAAAACTGTAATCCACTCTGCTCTGAGCTGTAATCACATCTTTGAAAATAAGTTCATTTAATAATACAAATAGTCACTTTCTGTTGCCGTGAACCATTGTAAGTGCTTTACTGTGCAGCAGCTACAGCAACAGCTTATTCCTTAGAGCAGAACAACTGGTTTACAAGAAAATAAACGTTCTGCACCTTTTCGACAATAAAGCAAACGAACAACTTCAATGTCTACACTTTTATACTTGGCTGAAACTATAAACCTTTTCCATCATCAGGTAACATATTGACTATTTTTAATTGAATCTAAAGCCATTTCCTACAATAGTTTAAAAGGAATAATTAAAACCCAACATGCCCACTAAATACATTCATTTTCATTTTCAAATAAAAACACAAATTATCTTCTTTTTCGGAACTGTTTTATTTTGAATTTGATTATTTATTCATTTAAAATCTCATAATAGTGAGTGAAAAATATCCACTGATGACCAAATTATTTAGTGATAATTATGTCATGGTGATTGTAACGGGAGCAAATGAGGAAGTCGGGTGAGGTAGTATATAGAGCGACAAAGTCCATGTTAGGGTCTTTCACACAGGAGACTGCTGTTTATCTTCCATGTGCAGCCAACATGGTCAAAATGGTTTTGTTGATCCATGATCGTACCACAACCTTATTCATGTGTTTAGTTCTTTAACTGCAATAACAAAGGTCTTGTAACCTTTGACAGGTACAGATTTTACTCTAAACTGCAATCTTTTCCCCGACCTGACCAGTTTTGGCACCTAAACGCTAACCAGACAGCGACCTTTCCACAACCTTAATTGCTGTTTATCATTATTACCATGAGGACGAAGGTCGATACGCCTGCTGCTGGTAGACTCCTGCGGGTGGCATTATTGTTACTATGATGGTGAAGGTCGTATCCGAGGATGGGAACAGAGGTGGGGGGGGGGACTTGTCGCCTTACACATCACTGGGTGAACAGAAACTTTAAGACACTTACTTTCATGGATAATTACTGAAACAACTGAACATGTATGCACAGTTTCTCTGAACTAACAATAAACAATAAACACTCCCTGAAGTGCAAAAGCAATAAACAGTGATGCTTTTGTGAAACACAGTGAAAATAAACGTAATTTTGAAAACCATGACTTTAAGGACTTTTTCTGTCTAAATGTTTTATGGAAGTCTTCAACGATCCTTCATAAATTGTGATTCTGGTTTTTCCCTTTTCTCTTTCTGAGGCCAGGTTATGTTAACATGCTCCATCTGTTTCCTATTTTTTTGAGGATATTTCTTTTCTATTTCCGACTACTTTCTCAAAGTGTGGTGAGTTAAGACCGAGTCAATTATAAGAGAATCAATTAAAACCTCCGACACAATAGACACAAGTTTTACTATAATGTCATCACCGTGACTGAGAACTGTAGTGCGTTCGATGTAATCTGTACAGTTCTTGATGTGCGTGATGAGCGAGTTGTCCACTTGTCTTGTAATTAGTGAAGCACAAGTCTAGCGGTGACTAGACAGCTGAGTGGATAAAATGCATGTGTCATTATTTTGAGACCCTGGCAGGCAGCAAAGCGTGCAGACTGGATTTGAACCTGGGTTTGCTGCAGTAAGGATTCAACCCACAGTTGCCGATTAATGTTTTTCAGACAAAAACCCTGCACAAAATATGAATCAGAGACATCCTTAAAAGTTTCTCTAGTTCTAATTCTCTAGTTAGTTCATAAGTTATTAGCAATGAAGACAGTATTGATCTTGACCTTGAATTCCTAGCTTTGTGCCGCTGGCCCTTCGTGAAGGTGGTAGCGTTTACTGGTGTGGCATTTGTTCCCTTGAGCACAAAGTCCATGACTGCTCTTTCAAAAATACAGGGCAGTCACACAAAGGCAGCCATACACTTGATTTCACTCATATGCACTTCTGTTTGAAATAGCACAGCTGGGGACTTGACAACAGCTAGCAGCCTTTAGGCTCGCCAGCGGACAGCCTAGATATCACGTTGAAATATTAATGCATCCATTAAAGATTTATAGATGTTTTCTGTTGCACTCTATTGTGCTTATAGCAAATTTAGCTGTGAAACTGGCCTCACACATCATTGTCATCTTTTCCCCCTCAGTATCTGAGCTGTCTCAATCTTGGTTCCCATCTCTGTCTCTCTCACATATGATACTCGTGTTAGCCCAGAGGAAAAGTCTGCAGACATCTTTTTGTCCCTCTCCATAACGCCGCTGTCTGCCATCTATTTGTCTCACACCAAAGACTTGTATTTTGGGGGAGGGGGGGGAGGGGGAACATGCCTCCCACTGAGCTGCGCACATCAGTAAAACAGTGAGACTTGAAAGGAGTGTCTCTGCTTATACTCCTTGAATAAACAGACAAAGTGTGAGAGATGAAGAGCCAACGCACAAAATCAGGAGTTCTCGTTTCATCAGTGGATTAAAAAAGAAAAAAGAAAAAAAAAAAAAAGGAAGCACCCGGAAGACAACAGACAAACTGTTTGAATTGAAACCCATTTGAATTCTGTCTGTACGTCCTTTGGCCAGCAGTGCTGTTGTTGCCATGCCAATGCCAAGTAGCCTTAATTAGTCCATTCACTTGCTAACCTGCAGATACGCTCACCAGGCAATAAGGGCAGCATGGTGACTGCTCCAATGGTAGCCAGACCAGGACAATTAAGCATGCACCATCCGGCAGGTGCTATGCAAACACAAACAGTGGAGGAGTGGCCAAAGTCCTGGGAGGAAGGATGCTGCCATTAGTATTGTCATGGCCACCGTTTCCCACCTGGGCTCTTTAATGAGGGCAAACAGAGATGGTTAAGAGGAAAAGCCAAAAAAAAAACTGTGTATACTGGAAAAGAGTATAGGCAGCATAAAATACAGAGAAAGATGCTACAGGAAAGGAACAAAACTGATTGGAAATGATAGAAAAATACAACCAGAGTGTTAAATCTGGTTTATAAGTCCAATTAGTCGAGCAGAGAGGTGTAAAAGGTGGAAAAAAAAAGAGAAGGAGAAGACAGTTTCAGAGAGGGGAGAAGGAGGGGGAGGGAGCGATGGATGAGTAGGAGGGCTACTGGAGGCAGATACAGAAAGAGGCAGGAAGCAGGACAGAGACAGACCGACAGAAAAAGAAGCACAGCAGAGAGAAGAGAGGGGGAGGCAGAGCAGCAGTGTCAATATCTCTCTCGCTCTCTCCAGTCTCGGTGGCTTTGTGCTTTCTACCAGTCAGATTTCCACCCTGAAAAGGACTGAACAGCAACTTGAGTGATGGACGACTGAGCCGAACCTCTGCCACTCAGGCTTATCACCTGTGGGCATTAACGCTACCATTGGGGATTGAGATTACAAAGCCCTACATGGAAGGCAAGAACTCCGACAGCCCCAGGGATCACTGAGGAACAGTCTAGAGGTAAACTAACACACGGCACAGTCATATACTAACACTGTTACTGATGTGCTGACAGTGAGGCGATGTGAATGTGTTGCACGAAGGCACTGTAAAAATCAACACATTCAGCTGTAGATAAACACACACACAGCACGCTGAGATGCTGTTGAGCCTGCGAGTCACGATTTTCAAGCAGTGATTATTTTTGAGCGGAGAATAATTAGACTGAATGAGTGGCTGTCAAACAGCAAGGAACATGGGTCTTCACAAGCCGAGTTCACCGCTTACCAAAGAGTCCAGCTCTCCTGTTGTAGTGAAGCTCATACAAGACAAAACTAATCGGACTGAAGACGGCATTAGTTTGAATTTGTCCTGAGAGTGAGGTCATCTAGAGGACAGATATTTCATGCAACAGAAAAATACAACGAAAAGGAAAGATGAGCGGAACAAAAACGAAATTAAGTTTAAAATTTAAGAATTTTGTTGTTTTTTTTTTCCCCTCGTGTTGTGCAGTTAATCCAGAACAGACCGTAAAGTAATGGACTCAATATCACAGCAAGGACCCAACAATTACTTTTACTATTTTTTCCAATTCTTCTATAAAATGCCAGAAAATTCTGAAATCTGTTCAAAACCTAAATATATTCAATATGTAATGATACAAAACAGAGAGATGAGGCAAACCTGTATACTTAAAGGAGATGATTAACTGATACCAAATTACTTTTCATTTCTATCTGACTAGTGGGTTCATTGACTAATTATTTCTCTCAATGATCTGACATCTTGCTCAGACCTGAGCTTCCCTTTTAAAGATTTAGTTTATGTAAATGCATCCCAACACAGCCCTAGAACCTGGGCGTTTTGCCAGCAATTTGTAGGCGTGTTGACAGTAGTAGGTGTTCCTTCAGATTGGCTGTGACTGGGTGGTTGGGTTTAGGTATAAGCTTTGCGTGGTTAAGGTTAGGGTATGCCCACGTCTGGCAGCAGCGCATCTTTCTTTGTGAAGCCCCTGTTTATTTGTCTCAACTGCTGTTAGGATACTGAGAGCATCCATAACCGCTGTGAAAGTGGCAGATAAAAGTGTATAATTGGCTACAGACATTACATTACTCAAGGCATATGAGTTTGTTTGCAAATACATATGTAAATACAAAAATGCACTATTTTCATTATCTATGTTACATTTCAATAGTTTTTCCTAGTTCATAAAAGATTCCTTCCTTTGAGTACCAACATGAAAACAATATCTTTGGTGTTTTAGATAATATTTGCAAAAATATTATCAAAATCAAAGTTTCACGGCTAAAGTTTCTCAAATTAAGTTCTGCACTGACTTCCTGAGACAGCGTGTGGTCTGACAGTCAGTCTGCAGAGAACCAGTGTTCAGCACTCATTTTCTGAACAACACATGAGAATCATCAAAGACAAAAGCCAAGGCATCAAAACTGATTAAATACACATTCAGCACACACTCACAAACACTCACAGAGACAGGCGTCCAATTAGCAGAGAAAGAGCACGCTATCTGCCAGGGGATGATAAACGAGTTGGCATTAGGTGGCAAACACATCATGCGGCCCTGAGAGGAACTATCTGATTTTAGTGTGACAGATTTCTTTCTTTCTTTTTTATAGTTTTTTACTGAGATCTTACGTCCTTCTCCTCCGCAGGACCAAAGTTGGAACATGATGGAGGAAGAGCACATGGGAAGGGGATGATGATGACAAATGGAGATGATATAATTCTCTGCTCAATCCCTCTTTTGCAGTCTGTGAAGGCTGAAGGGAGTAAAAAGGATGGATGTTCAAAGGTCAAGAGATCGCTTTCTTTGAGTGACCCACATACAAGTCTCTGACCTATAGTGCAACTCTGCCCCGAGGCCCACCCCCTCTCCCTGAATCACAAGCATGTGTAGGATTTAACTAGGGTCGAGTCCGGCTTGCTTTCTCCATCTCTTGGAACCTTTGCTCAATTCTGTCATCTCTACTTTCTCCCTTCACAAGGTCCACAAGATCCTGTGGACCATATAGGGACGTGCACCATCTCCAGAGAGATAAAGAGAAGTGTGTGAAGAGTGTGCAATACCTGGAAAGTGGAGAGAGGATCGCTCTGGCACTGGCATCATTTTGAGGCGGGGATGACACTGGAGGCAGCAGTTCAAGCACAACAGACAATGACGAGACAGAGCTTTGCATGAAAGAAAGCATTGATCTTAGAGTACCGCACTGATGTTGCAAACCACATGCCCCCCAACGAGGGGCGGGCGTGTTGCTCTCTGTGTTTCACAAAGACACTCTTCCCTTCGTCTGAGTGGAGCCAGTATCCCCAAAGCGAAAGCTCACTGAAGACTTTTCATTGTCTGTCAAACTCCAATGTTCACAGAAAGGATGGTGCAAATCAAGTTCAACTAAAGACTGATACTGTCAAGTCAAAAAAAAAAATGGTTGGATGTTCTGACGTGCTCCAGCAAGTTCCTTGTGGCCACTTCGATAGCTGCTGAGCTGGAGAGGACACTGCTGGGAGGGAGTGGTGAGTTTAATCCTGATATCACAACTGTACTCAGTGTTTTTTATTCCAAACCATAGTGGGAACCAAGGTCCATAAACCACATATGCCAATATTCCTGCATTTGGTTTGTTCAAGCTCAGATGAACTGAATTGAACTGAATGATGAACTCCAGTCTCTGTAACTCTGGCCTTAGGCATCAGTGTACTAGAAACCAACTATCTTGTACAGCGTGTCATCTGACCACACATGAGGGCAACTTTTAAACAGCATCACTCAAAACGCACACTTGGGCAATCTTTCCCCAAAGCAATTCATGGTGTCTGCCCCAGCTGTACGCACGAAAAATAAAAAAGCATGGGGAAAGAAAGGGCTTGAGAAAAGTTCACATTCTGTTTTCTTTCTCCTCTCCATACACTTGAACAGTTAGATTAAAGAGGAGTGTTAGTCAGATTATCTGTTTAAGAAATTTTTTTTAATTAGTTTGATGCACTTCTGATGAGGGTACAGATGCAATTTGGGGGGGGGGGGTTAAAGCACCCTGGGTATTATACAATATCTCTGGTATTAAAATCCGCATGCCCAAACAGTAACTGAAACTCAGTATGGCGCTCACTACCAATACTGACAACAAGACTCAATAATGGCAGCAGGTCTCTGACTTCACAGCGTTCTGATTGTTTCAGAAATGACAAGTGTGTGCAGTATGATTGGCCTCTGTAATCTGAAGACCCTTCTATATGCTATAATGTTATTTACCTACACACTAAACTGGACCACGTAATTCGTCTGCACCTGATTCATTTTTGACTTTTGCCTGGAAATGACCTCTTCAGTCACAAGTCTTATTACACACTTAGGCTCCTGTATTCCTGTTGAAAACAAATTACCACCATGCAAAAAATACAATGGGTCTACTTTTCCATTAGTTTTGCCCCTTCCGCGTTTCAACACGAGTTAGTGAAGTAGGCATCCTGAAAAAAAAAAGCACCTTAATACTTTCAGACAAGGCGATCTTATCACAGAAATCTTCTTCCTTTAAAACATCAAGAGTTTGTAGACTCTGTCTACGACCACACAGTGTTTCCAAAATTTTGCTTCAGCTTTCAAGAAGGAGTCACCCTAAAAACCTAAAATGCCATCAATATGGTGACGTCAGTTTTTCCAGTTGAGTGGTAATAAAATCATCCCTCACAAGCAAAACATAGTTCAGCCTCCCCTGCTGTATGTCAAGGCAAAATGGTACTAATTTTGTGTGACAGACAAACTGAGAGGTTCTTTGTGATTTACACATGTCTGATGACAAAGTGTAGCTCAACAAAGCAAAGTATAAAAACAAAAACAAAGACACCCAATTATTCTGGAGCAGCAATGCCAAGAGAGGTGACTGCCATCTTATCGACAGCCCATCCCTGACCGCAAACCCAACACTCACTGCAAAAGGCAAAAGGCTCACTGATCTGGTGGCAGTTAAACAAATTTTTGGTTGGGAAAAAAAAAACATCTAGTAGAAATTGATGTGCAATGGTTCACTTGTAAACAAAGGCTGTTTTGTGCAAACTGCTCTCCAGGCATCTTCCTCCCATCAGGATAATGCACACATCTCCCATGCTGATCTCTGCAGCCACCATGAGCAACATGACGGTGCTCGACACTGCCGACCCCTACGACCTTGACATGACGTCCTCCGAGGCTATCTACCCCATCAGCTTCCAGGTGCTCTGAGAGCTTCATATACACATCCTTGGTTGTTTTCTCATGATGGCATCTTATATGTTAGGTTTTTTGGGTTGGAAATTTAAAATACACATTGTAAATTACCTACCTGTTAAATTAATTTATTGTTTTAAAGTACATACACGTAATAGATATACACTCAGTTTTCACTCTTATAAATTGTGATGACTATAAATGTATATTAAACGGCATTGTTTCCACCACGTTCTTTACATTGCTAGGTTTCTATGACAAGCTTCCTGCTTTTGGAGATAGTTTTGGGTCTGAGTTCGAACCTCACAGTGCTGGTCCTCTACTGCATGAAGCAGAACCTCATCAGCTCCGTTTCCAACATCATCACCATGAACCTCCATGTGGTGGATGTGTTGGTGAGTCCTGACCTCTATAATTACCTTCAGCAAACAGGGATTTAAAGAGAGTGTGCAACAGTGCCCACTGTGGGCACAGGAGGTCATTACAAGACGCTGACCCTTTAAATTCTGTTGGACGACCATTACCTCATACATCATGTCAATATTATTATTATCTGGATCTGCACCAACATATCGTAATAGCTCATACTCCACACCATAAATTCGTTTAAGAGGTTCAGGTTACGGTCAACAACCAAATATTTTCGCCAACCAAATGATGAAGGCCCGTTCTCTGCTGACAAACGAGCATGGGTGAAAAAATAACCTCCTTTGGCAGAGATAACCAGCAAAGGTCCTACACATCAAGTTAGCATATGGCTAATGTGATTACCGTGACCACTGAAGCTAGATAGATATAATAAACTGTAGATGCTAGTAGCTAGTTTTGCACTTGCTGAGAGATTTGCAACAGAGAAGGTTCTTCGCACAGAAAACGCAGTCTGGTGGCTGCTACCATATATTTCAGCTCTGTTGATAATGTGCAACTTATAACTTCCTGCCAGTGTCTGCTGAGTAATGTAATCCTGAAGTTAAAAGTACAGTCTGAGGGCTGGTACCTGAAAGTGCACCCCATTGATAACACCAGGTTATACACTGACGAGACAATGAGCTAACAAGCATTCTGCTGAACTGTTGGGCAACAAGGCTAAAGCTATAAATAATATAGTAAGTGTTGTGTTTCTATAGTACTAAGTAATAACGTTGGGTATTTTTAAAACAAATACCTTAGAAAAAGCAGGAACCACTTGAACATCACAAAGTAAAACACATGAGCTTGCTGTAAAAATGTGTTTGGGATGTGACCTGATTCCTGTCTGTTTGCAGGTATGTGTCTGCTGCATCCCGCTAACAGCCGTGGTGGTGCTACTTCCTCTGGAGGCAGACACAGCCATGATACGTTGTTTCCACGAGGCCTGCGTCTCTTTTGCAAGTGTAGCTACTGCTGCCAACGTGCTGGCCATCACTGTGGACCGCTATGACATCTCAGTGCGGCCAGCGAACCGCGTGCTTACGATGGGCCGAGCAGTGGCTCTACTGGGATCTATTTGGGCTCTATCCTTTTTCAGTTTCCTGGTTCCCTTTATGGAAGTAGGCTTCTTCATCACCTCTGGTTCAGACCTTGTGAACCAGACTGTGGTCTCAGTGGCTCATGCAAATGAGTACTACACAGAACCGGGTTTGTACTATCACCTGCTAGCACAGATCCCTATATTCTTTTTCACAGCTGTGGTAATGCTGGTGACATACTACAAGATCCTTCAGGCACTTAATATTCGCATTGGGACACGCTTTCAGCACAACCTGCCCAAAAAGAAGCAAAAGAGTAAAAACACCATCTCTCTGAGCACTGCCACGCAAGCAGAGTCAACTGACGCTTCACAGAGCAGCACGGGAGTCAGGGCAGGTGCGAGTGCACCTTTGGGCATGCGGGCGTCAGTGTCCGTCATCATTGCTCTGAGAAGAGCAGTAAAGCGTCACCGGGAAAGACGGGAGAGGCAGAAACGAGTCTTCAGGATGTCTCTTCTCATCATCTCCACCTTCCTACTTTGCTGGACTCCGATAACTGTGCTCAACACCATCATCCTCAGCACTGGGCCCAGTGATTTGACTGTGCGCCTCCGCCTGGGCTTCCTGGTGATGGCTTACGGGACCACCATCTTTCACCCGCTCCTCTACGCCTTTACTCGACAGAAGTTTCAAAAGGTTCTGAAGAGCAAGATGAAGAAGAGGGTGGTGTCCGTAGTTGAAGCTGACCCCACACCAAACAATGTGGTCATCCACAACTCGTGGATCGACCCCAGGAGAAACAAGAAGGTCACCTTCGAGGACACCGAGGCCAGACAAAAATGTCTATGCTCACAGGACGCGGAGTAATGACATTAACTCTGATGTAAATATGTCAAATACGTAGTGTAAATGAGAATTGGTTACACTCATGAGAGAAAATAACAGAAAATTGAAAAAAAAAAAAAAATGGTGTTCGAGGAAGATCGTAAAGTATTGTTTATGCAAATAGAGAGGTGTGAATTCTAAACAAGCTTAACGGATGCATCTTGGGCAGCTTACTAAATGAATACTAAAATGATGACTGCAGGAAAAATCATGTGTTCCCCGAGGATTAAAGTGATGAAGGCGAGGGGTTTCCTGAATATAAACATACCATGTACAAAGGGAAACTACCAGTAGCTGAATGTATGTGAAGTCAAGGATTGTTTTTTCAGCTGATGTTTTCTTCAGTGCAAAAATAGGTATCATAGGCAGATGAAAAGGGTAATTTATTGCTATTTATTGTGGAATGTTGTGGCGTGCTATCAAGGACAATTCACTCATAACTCTGTATCTAAGCAGCAGCGCGTGTTGTTCTCTTGTTAGCGTAATAGGAGACAAATGTTTGTGTACAGTCATGGAATACCTTGATATTGTTTGTCACCATTTGTAATAAACAACCAAAGGCACAATATGTGTCAGTATCCCTCTGCTCTCCTGCTTCTTCATGTGGAACAGGATACATCGGCACCAGCGGGGAGGGGGGGGGGCAGAAACTGACATGGGGGAATTTAGTTTCTCCTCGACTTTTCAGAGAGAGGTCAACTGACTGTTATGTCAAAGACTAGACGTTGTGCATAAGGTGAACAGCTATGTACTTGTATGTATGTCCACTTTGGCCCTCCTGCACACGTCACGTATATTAGTCATTGTGAAAGTAACACTTTGCCTTACCTGTACTTTCATCATCATGAAAGACACAAAACAGTCCATCGATCGTTACCATGTTCCAGACATGAAGAGGTTTAGCTGATGATTTTAAAAAACTAAATAAGTCTAGAGAGGCTCAGGGAGAAGAAGAAGAGCCAATGAGAGGTCCAGACTGGGGGTAGAGACCAATTGAGCAAAAGCCAGTGAATTACTAGCACAGAACTGGGATCCATCCTCTGGAGAACATTAAAGTCTGTATAAAATTTTGTGCTGACCCATCCAAGTGTTGTTGAGATATTTCAGTCACCAGAGCCATCCCAGACCAACAATACACTTTACATGGACAATATTTGCATGTACATCAGCTATTTAGTGTCCATATGGTGTAGTCAATCAACATTTTTTTCAACTGTAGTTACCTCTGGGAAAAGGATATGGCAGTGAAATCAAGCAATTCAACTTAATTAAACTATTTCAGATTGAACTTTTCTAGAGCATGATTCGGATCCTTAGACTTTGACCCTCTTTAAAAACACCACTGAGGTGATTCCAGGACTCCACAGTATGAACGATAACAAAACACAAAGCAGCAAAGCCCACTTGAGAAATTGTTTGAATCGTTGGACAACAACTGACTGGCACAGCAGCGAGCAGAAGCTGACACTGTATCACCTATAAGAGTTTGTTACTGTGCTGGAAAGCGCCAATGACACTGACCCCATATAAAAGCTCTTTGCAGCCAATGGAGTTTGTGCAAGCCTGTGTGTGTGTGTGAGGTATGAGAAGTGGTCACAGGCAGCTGAAAACACTTATCCTTGTGAACCCCCTCCGTCACGCTTAATGCCGTGATAACTAAGGGTAGTATGGCACATAGATAACTTGTGGTGGAGACATGCTGAGCATCAATATCACTTTTCCTGTGCTGACACCAGAAGGTCACACAGTCCTCTGAACCCATCCAACCACTGTTAGACAGAGCGATTCTGACCAAGACTATGACACCAAGTTTATGATGGAGAGCCAGGAGAAAAGGGTGGGTGGGGTCAAACTGGGTATCGCTGCCGTGCCTTATTATACAGGTATGACTGCAGCCTTAAAGGCCCATGAAATGGGTTCATTACCACCTTTATGTGATGTAGTTTCATGCTGGGGTGGAACATTAGACAGTGTGTGGACTGCAGCAGCCAGCTCACCAGCTCATACAAGGTGCTTCATGCCTGGCAGGCTGTCAGCCAGCAGAAGCACTGAAGAGCCAAAGACACCTACTCTAGATATGTTACTTAGAAACAAACCAGAGCTAAAAACCACCAGATCTGATCATGTTGCACTGTGACTGCAGGCCATGATGTAATGTCAGGCAACTGTGAACTATTAGATCTATTAAGATTCAGTGCTATGAGTCTTTTCTGGAAACATATGGGCAACCTCACAGCATGTTTATGATGTCCTTGAGATTTCTAACAGCTTTGATTCATAGGTGTGAGTACCTGCACTTTCCTCCTGAGGTGAGTTGTTCTTTATTCAGTACATGCATACTGGCTTAAATAAATTACTCTGCTCCTTTTATTAGTTAAAGTGCACTTATGAGCACGCTGACCATGTGGTGAAGTTAACACATGGGTCTGCACACTGTGTGCTCTTGTGCCTCTCTCCACTTTGTTCTGAGCATTTATGCAATTTGTGCAATGGTCCGCATGGGGAAACTTAAAATGCTGGCAAGCTGGTAAAGCAGCAAACAACTACCCATCTTCACTCTGTATTATTCTTATTTTCAAAGTGCTTAGTGGACAATTAGGTTTTAGTATGATTTTTTTCCAAGTTCAAATTTAGATTCTATTAGTTCTAGCAATGAGTTTCACAGAAGAACTGTATGAATGCTCTAAAACATAAAACCTGCACGTTATGTTGCATGTCCTTACAATTGCAAATAAGTAACATCATCAAATTGTGATGTGCAAAGTGCAGAATTTCAATTGTTAAAGTCCTTACCTGAGGAAACAATAGTAGACAGAACATAACAAGAATGATGCGGAAATGCTATGAAAAAGTGCAAAATGTAAAAGACCAGCGGCCATCAGTCATACTGTAATAAACTCAGATTTAAAATTTGAATCACAAACAGTGTTTGTGACACTAATATTACACAACATTGTTTTAGAGCCCAAGCACAACAAAAACTCCTAAAGTCTTCATTTTAACTGTTGACCAATTGAAATTCACCAATATTATTCAGCATCTTGTTCCATAGGTATATATTGTTTGTTATTCTTAACTGTTATAGTAGTAAAAAAAAAAAAAACATTACATGATGAAGGTCACTGAATATAAAAGCATGACTATGAGTCAATATTAAAAGTACTCTAAGACCAGTAAAATTATGACCGCTCTACTCTGTGAAGTCTCTAATCCATCAAACCCTTCCACAGCACCACGCCTTGCAGCCTACAGCTGACACAGCAGGCCCCACGCTCTAGTTCAGAGGTCAGCTGCTCTGTCGCAGCTGATGCTGCTGTATGATCTCCTCTGATCCTCCTGTGATCGTAAAGACCAAAACACATCTACACTGTTGACTTTAGTGCAGCCTAACTGCTCCGGATATGTGTGCTGCTGCCAAATGTCCCACCCTGTGTCCACACAGAACAAATCATCTATTCACAACAGAAAAGGGACAAAACCTTAATTATTTCCTATGTCGGGTCCAGAGAAGATGACACCCTACGATGATGGTAGCGTGATCTACAACTTTTGTGTAATGCGTGTTCATCCAATCTGTACATTGTGTGTTTCTATGTAAAATATTAAAAGCAATGTTGACCTATGACCTAAAGCAAGTCATTTAAAAACACTGTGTTGAAGGTGTTCAGGGAGGATATGCACTGGTATGAAAAGTGCCTTACAGCAGCATTTGGAGTTTTTGCAGAAACAGATGTGGACTGTGGATGTAGACATCAGTAAACATGGATGTCCTTACCTAGTTCATTGAGGCTCTGAGCAGCCTTGGTGATCTCTCTGCTCCCTCCCTGGAGCTGACCCTGGAGCCTCTTGCTTAGGTACAAGATACGAATGATCCTTCGCAGCAGGTCGCAGGCCACCTGGAGGAGGAAGAGGATGTCAGGGAGTGTGGTAAGGGGACAAAAATATCCAGGTTCAAGCTGCCATTAACTGTGGTGACTGTGACAATGATTCACCTCAGATTGATGCCAATGACCTGTGAAAGTCTTATTTTCTTACTAATTTAAAGAGTCACCTTTTCTATAAATAAACGTTCACTGCTCAATAATAAAAGCAGCTGATCAAAAAAAAACTTAAAATAAGTAAAAAAAACATAAAATGACACAAACTGTACTTAGCATAATGTTATTACAGATGTGATTACAGGTGCCTCTCTCTAACAAACAATCTGATTGGTCAGTAATGGTTGCACCTCTGCTTTCAAAGGCACATGAGAAAAAAAATATGATGCTTTATGGTTGCCATGCCAACTCATATGGTAACCATGGAGCCGCTGCTTCTTCACTATGTGCAAGTATGTGCTGGAAATAAAATATTTACTCACAAAAAGAGAAAAAGACAATGCTGTTGAGGGCATGTTTACTTTAAGACGTTATCGCAGTATCATTTCTCTCAAGAAGAAGCTGGTACATGAAATCATTAACAGCTGGTGAAGGATTCTTTAACACACATGAGAAGCAACAAAGTGAATTGAGAAGTAACAGTGGAAAGAAGGAGGAAAAGACAAAAGGAGGTTGTTGTAAACTTCACACTGGTAGAGAAAGACACAGTACTGCTGAAACGTCTGAGGGGAAGAAGATGAACTGTATATGGGGGAGGAGGAGGAGAAGTTGGTGGGGGTGGGGAACAGAGGTATAGAAATGAGGGGCTACCATCTCTGTCTGATAGTGAGCATCTATCTGTGTGTGAACATATCAAAACAGAATCTCCAGAAATGCAGCAGCTCTGTGGTGTTGTACTTGGGAACAGTGGAAATTTGAGCTAAAGGCTAAGATGCTCTATGTTTAGAAGGTGATGATCACAATGTTCACCATCTTAGTTTAGCATGTTAGCATGCTAAGATTTACTACCCATCCATTATCTTATACTGCTTGTCTGTCAGGGTCGTGGTGGGGAGGGGCTGAAGCCAATCTCAGCTGACATTGGGTGAGGGGAGGGTTCACCTTGGACAGGTCACCAGTCTATCACAAGGCCAACGTATAGAGACACACATCTATTCACACCCACGCCTACGGGCAATTTAGAGTCACCAATTAACTGTGCATTGACATGCATGTCTGTAAGTCAGGTGATAACCACTGCGCTACCGTGCCATGCTTAAGATTTACTCAAATCAAATAAATTGAAATTAAAAGCCTTTGTCATTGTACTAAATATACTGATGATGAATGAAACTGTGTATGAAAAAGAAAACACGTTCAGATAGACACAAAAGGACACAGAGAATATTGCAGTTAAAATATAAAAGGAGACAATTAAAAAATAATAAATAAATATCTATTATAGATAAGTTCTTAAGTCTGTTAGTCTGGCTACCACCAAAGAAAAAGTACAGCTGATGCGACAGGGAGTGTTGTCAGTTTTGGAGATATTTTTTCATAAAGGACAAAATGAAATGTTGATGTTAGATGAAAAGTCTGGGAATCACATCTCCACATCATCAGGGAGACATAAAGGCTGTTCAAAATTTCCTAGCAGTACATGCAATAGTTGCCAAGATAATTTCAGTCTGGAACAAAATGGCAGGTCAAACAACATTGGTGTCTGCAGATAATGTCAGAATCTGGCTGGACCCACATGTTCCCTGTGGTGTTGAGTGAAAGTTGGGTTTCCCAGTCGCATCGGGTTTCCAAGAACAGAGGTTAAGTTAAAATCAGGCATCACCGAGATAACTGAGGTTAACCCTAACCTAACCTTTCGTGCTGGGTTTAAGGTTAAACATTACAAGAAACAAATGCTTAACATAAGGACTCGGTTAAGGCACGATCGCACACAGACCAACACAAAAAAATCCAACAAATTGCATTAGCTCTTCATATGAGCGCTTTAATTTGTGACTCTGTGTCTCTGCTTGCAGACTTTGTCAAATACCCCACCCAATACAATATAATTACCACAAAAAAAAAGGAAGCAGCCCTGATAATCAGGCTGAATTGCCATTTTGTTTCATTGCAAATCAATAAAGTGATCAGAGATGCAGATGGTCTTTTGTAGCTCTAAAACCATATACTTGGGTTGTATTTAAATGATTCTAACAATGTAAATGCTTATTTTAAATTATTTAAAGGTGGATTTTTTTGGGGAGATAGTCCTGGTGTGCAGACATCCACAGGTCTATCTGAATTGTTTTAAGCAGAGATGAAGAGGAAGATATTGTGCTGTTGATGAGGGGAAACATGACATTGCCCGTGGATTCCCCAGTGATTGACTGGCTGCTGCTGGAGTCACATCCAGCTTAAACGGAAGGCTTGGGTAGAGAGTTCACAATCACACATACGTGGGCACACATACAAAAACTACAGCCATCCATTAGCCCCGGAGAGAGACCTCAGAATCACACTGACCTTTTTACAGCCGCTGTTTCATCAATATTTAATCATGATTTCCCTCAGCTGCACAAACTGCAGAAGAATTGCAGCCCAGTGTTGAGCTCATGTGCTTGTTTGGTCATCCACGCACAGCAGTTCGGCACACAACAAATGTCTTGCCTACATACAGGCAAATGCTGAACCTCTCTCCTACACAGTGCTGATGTCTATGTGGGTTTGGTGTAAAATAATGTTCTTTGGTAAAACTGCCATCAGAACTTCTGCCATTTAAAATGAGAAACTAACTGATTCACACACACGCAACTGAAAAGATGATATAATACAATCACTATTCAAGTGTGTAGTGGAGACATTACCTGCAGTCTGGCAAGCTGAGTAATCCTGGCCACAATCTTGTTGTATGGGTCGACAATCTTCGTCCTTATCCTGGGGAGAACACAATATCGACATGGACTAAACTGATAATCTGGAAGGATTGATGTCTCTGATGTATCCTGTCTGGTGGACAATATGAACTACTCATTGAACACTGTCTGTTATTGCTGGTCAATATGTCTAAGGCCTTCTGGTTGCATTAACGACTGTGCATCCATTTTTTTGTTATTTTTTTGGTTGCTGTTTTCTTTTGTGTGTTTTTTTTTCTTTTCTTAATTGTTTTTATCTTGTTTGTTTGTCCCTCGCATTCAGGGTGCCACTTTATGCTTGTATGAATCAGTCCTTGTGAATTTGGTTTTATTTATTTGACTTTAAAAGATGTGGCTGTCAGTTTTGTGAGGTTATTGCCAGAGTGTTTGTTTGCGTGCTTGTCTCTTCATCTGCTGATTGGTTAACAAAAACAGGCAAAAATTGTATGCTGTTTGAACATATATATAAAAATATGAATTCAGAAAATATAATCTAGCTAAAGCCAAGGGAAGAAAATATACCTGTCAACAGCTGCCTGCAGAGCACTGATCCTTGTCTGCATCATCTGAAGGACCCCTGAAAAACAACAAAAACAACCTTTACCTTTCAGTACACTTTGGCACTGATTTCAGGAGCAGATGTCTTCAGAGGATTGCTGGCTCCCTCTTGAGGTAAAACCTAAGAACTGCAATAACTGGAGGGTTAATATTAGGGTCACTGCTATCACAGCTTATTCTGAAAACATGTTTCCAGTTATAATTAGTTGGTAAGATTGATGAAAGGTCAGATTGATTTCAAAAGGCTTGTGTGAATTTATCTGCTAGTGTGAAGGTTGACAGTTGGCTCCTTAACATTATTACACTGATGACATGATTGCTGTCATAAAAATCAAATCTAAAAGACAATAATAGCTTTAGTGTCCTCTCAGTTTTTGCAGAGCATCAACCCTCTATATATCAGCACTTGCCAGTCTCCAAATCTTAAAAAAGGTTGATGACTTATGGTCTAAAAGGTTCATTTAAAAGTATATTAATATGTACTGAAATAGGAACACAGAACAATGATGATAGATTTTACTGCATCCTTGAATGCAACTCAGAATGGTCACTACTTACAGCTGTATCATAATGCTACAACAATATAATACTGAGATGAACTGAAATCAATAACTGTCTGGAAGGTTCCTCTAGTTACAGCATGGAAAAGTATTACTTTACCTTCAAGAGACTCTATCCCAGTTGCCTGAGCCAGTAAGTCTTCATGTCTCGCCACAACCTAGAAGAAAGATGCAGTATAAGTCAAGAGACAAGGCTCCAGTTGTGGATGCCCCTGTGTTCCCTGTGTGCTGCTGTTTTAAGCAAGTTCCACGTTTCCTCTTGATTTTCTCTGTATGTAAATGTAATAAACTGAAAGAAATATCTGTCTGGAAGGAAGAAAACCATGAACAAATAATATGACATAGATCAGGAAACATCCAGCAGTAACTGAATGATTTGCAGTCATAAGGTGTTAGTTGTGGTGGTGTTGAATCACTCATGGTTGTGAGCAAATTTACAGATACAGTTTAGTGTAATAAACCAGAATTTGGTTATGAAATTTTCTGTTGATCCATCAAGTAGTATTAGCTCAAGAGTAAGATATATTTAGGAATCAATGATCCTCGGCATGGGAGACAAAAACTTTCACCAGTAATCTAGTTCTTTTATTCTATATCAAGTCTGACTTGGTGTTTAACAACTTCTATAAAACGCGTTCACTTGGGCCGTGCAGTGGCCTCACATGCCCTTGCTGTGGTGTGCTGGGTTGGTACCTGGCTGTGCAGCTCCTTGTCCAGCTGACTGATGCCCTGTGCCAGATTGGCCAGCTGCTCAGCGATGACAGCATGGTGTATAGCCTGAGCAGTGTACGTCTTCACATCAAAGTCCTCTGCTAGGAAGTCAGTGTAACACTCTGCAAACACAGCAGCACGTCCTCAGACTCATTCTGCACATTCACCCTCATAACAAGTCATATCCCTAGATATAAGGCCTATGGGGCACTGCCACTCAACCAGAACCATCAGCCTGATCCTGATTCCTCTTCAGTCAAGTCAACAGACCTGCACTCTGTCTCTGTCTGCAACCTCCTGACTGAGTCCACTTGAATGTCACCAATTTACAAGTTATAAAATGTATCATCAGTCCCTAAAACAGGTTCTCGGTGAAAAAAAAAAAAATCCTAAGAAATATACCTAACATAGCTTGTTAGCTAGCTAGGAAAGTGCATTTGCAGTAGCTAGCTGCGGAACCGACGTGGAAACTTGACAGTACGTTTATTAACATGTTTTACAACAGTCGTGAAATGGCACAGACAACGCTGCCGCAGCCATTGAGCTGTTTTACCATCTTTCAGAAGTGAATTCGTGGAAGCTTCTCTCCCGTCCTCCATGTTGATACTTCCGCATGTGACGTATGACACGAGAGTCGTAAGTACCCACACGTTGTACGTGTCTTAAAGGGCCACACACGTTACATTTTTTTTCAATTAAGATGAAAAAAGAAACCCCCTCTCTCAATTCAATCATCTTTATAGATGTTCAGGGGTTTTTATGATCTTTTAAATTTTGTCATTAGGATTATTTCTGTTTTGTAGAGTCTCTTCATTGTTTACTACCCACTGCTTTTTCTTGTTATAGTTGGTACAAATAAAACTACACTGCTACTCACGAATGAATTAAGTGTCAATTTTTGGTGTTGTGTTTTAAAAAGTTTTCTTTGCTCCACTAGGTGTAGGTTGGTAGGTTCATTCAGGATACTTTCATCTTGGAAACTTGGAAACTGTGCACTCCTGACCTCTACTGGGTGGAGTCAATATAAGATGGTATCATATGATGCTCCTCACAAATGGTTTAACTCAGTCATCAGTTAAAATATTGACATCATTCAATAAAAAATACATTTAGTACAAAATGGGAAGTTTACAAAAGTAGTCTGTCATTATACCAGCACATGACCTGTATGTAACATGGTCAGTAGACCTGAAAGCCCATTAACTCTGTCATGGATTGCTGTCAATAAATATGATTAGAACTAGAAATACTTTAAATAGTTTGATACGTAGCTAAACATGTTTGCATGCTCTAGATTCATCTTAGTTTATTCTTCATGTTGGTGAAAGAGAATTATCTTACACTAATTTTTTGCTTATTTTCATTGAATGAGCTGGATAAAATTATAGAGTTAGAGACTCATCATGTTTTTTAAAAAATATTTTTTAGACATATTGAAGAGTTTATCAAAGCGAGCATTCAGTTTTTGTTTTTTTTTTTTAAAAAAGGAAACTGTCAGCCTGCTGAAACTGATCGGACTTGTAAGACCAACTGTTATTAACGGGCTAAAATGGCCACAACAAAGATGAAACAAACCATGGATAACAGCTGATAAAGAATATTTTTTATTAAACCTTCAAAGCATGGGGTATGGAAATCAGTAAAGTCATCAGTGTGTGGTTTGCATGAGTGAGGACTGTGAATGTGGCTGTTGTGAGGTGGAGAACGAAACATAAAGATTGAACTAAGGCGACATAACAGAACACAAAAACTGGTGTGTCTGTGGAGGAGCAGAGAGAGAGAGTGGTTAGTTTGCTTCCTGGATTTCTGCAGCCGAGACAGTGACCTCCATAGATGTTCAGATCCACCAGTCAGCAACCTGACAGTAAGACACATTGGTGTGGGACAAGTTAAAAACATTTTTCAAACTGAGAACAAATGAAAGAATTCAAACTTATTTACAAACAAAACCAAGTTAAAACAAGTTAATACACACGTGCATAAATAAATAATTATGATGACATAAATACACATCACAATATGTGTACACACATACACATAGATGCACTAGAATAAGAATTAGAAGAAGAAGCAGGTCGTTTGAAGAAGAGCAAAAAGAGATGAAAGAAGTGATAGATGAGGAGAAGTGCGTTGGACAGATGGAGCTTTAAAGCAGGACTCATGTCCCTCAAGTTCCTTAGAAATTCTGGGAACAAAGAAGAAAGGGTACTGTAAATTAACTGTATACAATGATCTGTATGGGATTAAATATTGTTTTAAGTCAGAAGCATAGTTCAGGAAAATGCCATGAAAGTGTTAAAACTTATATGCATTAAGAGGACAATAAATTATCTACTGAATAAAAGAGTTATATTTAAATTGAAAGAAATTATTTAAATTGAAAATAATAATTTAATTTGAAAGAAAGGAAACAAACAAATACAAAATGAAAGCATTAAAACTAAAAATAAATAGTTATCTACCAACTAAAAGACTTTTTTAAACTTAACTAAGAAATGAAAGTTAAAACTTCTATACAAACTAAGAAGGAAGGAAAGTTATACATTTTTCTTTATATAAAAAAAGGAAACTTAACCAACTAATAAACAGTTAAAGTTAAAACTTATCTGGAGGAGGAAAGGAAACTGTTATCTAAGGAAACTTATCAACTAACAAAGTTGAGACTTACCATTTCCAGACTGAGAAGGAATGAATCTGTTGATCTACTGAATAAAAAGAGGTTTTTATAATAAAAAAAAAAAAGGAAACTTAACCAACTAATAAAAAAGTTAAAATGTATCTATAGGAGGAAAGGAAACAGACATCAAACATCTACAGACTGAGAAGGAATGAAACAATTATCTACTGACTAAAAATAGGAAACTTAACTAATAAAGAATGAAAGTTAAAAGTTATCGAAACTAATAAGAAAGGAAATAAGAAAAGAAAAGAAAAGAAGATTTTTTTTTGTTTTAATAACAAAAGGAAACTAAAAACAAAAATTAAAATTGAAACTTATCTATAGTAGGAAAGGAAACAATTATCTGTTAACTTTTTTGTATTTTTTTAAAGAAAGAAACTTGTCAAATAACCTGTAAATAAAAATTTCAGATTTACCATTTCCAGACTGAGAAAAAAAGGAAACTTAACCAACTTAACCAACCAACTTATCTGTAGGAGGAAAGGAAACTGTTATCTAAGGAAATTTATCAACTAACTTATAAATTACAAATTTCAGACTTACCATTTCCAGACTGAGAATGAAACTGTTATCTACTGACTAAAAAAAGAAAGCTTAACCAAGTAATAGGAAATTAAAGTTAAAGCTTATCTATTAACTAAGAAGAAAGGAAACAGTTATTTATCAAATAAGAGTTTTTTAATACAAAAAAAAGGAAACTTAACCAACTAAGTTAAAACTCAGCTATAGAAGAAAAGGAAAAAAAGTTTTTTTTGTGTGTTTTTTTTTTTAAGAAGGAAACTTAACAACTAACTTGCAGGAAATTATTTTGGTTAAGGCTTATCATCTATAGACTGTGAAGGAATGAAAGCTTTATCCCCTAACTAAAAAAAGGAAACTAAAAAGAAACAAAAAGAAATGGGTTTTTGTTTGTTTTTTTGGGGGGGGGGGGGGGGGGTTGAAGAAGGAAATGTATCTATAATATGAGAAAAAGTTAAAATATATCGACAAACTGCAAAGAAATTAGGGTTAAAACATATTTACATATTTACAGAATATGTGTGTGTGTGTGTTACTGGTCCAGCCATGGAGCTCTGCTCCTCTCCAGTCACATCTCTCGGTTGTATGGAGAGTCAGTCAGCCAGGCCATGAGCACCTCCGTAACTACATCAAACACAGTGGGTGAGAGACCACCGGGCTGGAGTCCGTATGGACTGGGTAGGTTGACTCTGTGACTATCATCTCCTGCTGTTCTTTCCTGAACATTTAGAGAGACAGAGTTTAGGAGAGGGAGGGTCAGTCTGGTTCAGCTACATCTTTAGACCGATGCAGCACAGTGGGAGAAATGTGTGTGAAGGCCATCAAACTCAGATAAAATGGTTCTGACCAACAGAAAATCAGGAGGCAGGTGAAAACCAGCACTTGTGTACATGTTTGGAGAACTCACCTCCAGCTGGACTCCTTCCAGTCTGGCCTGTGGGGCGGAGGTGGAGGGCTGGGGTCCATAGGGGCTGGGCAGGATGACGCCATGACCGTCATCCACAAGCTGCTGGAGGGCTCTGGGCTGGCTCTGCTCAACTGGGGCCGAGGTGGAGGGCTGGGGCCTGGGGCTCCGGTCTGATGGGGCAGCAGCGGCCTGACGGGGTCTTCTCTCCAGAGGCTCCCTCAGAGCTCTGGGGCTGCTCTCCAGCTCCCTCTTCCTCTTCCTGCTCACAGCAGTCTGTTAGAGAGATGGACAGAGGGACGAGGTAAAAGACCAGGTCTAATTATTTTTTATTAGTCTCTGAGTAAATGTGGGAGCCTGTGCAGCACATCCCATAATAACCTGACAATCAGTGCCACTTGGTGGACATTCAGGAGCTGCAGGGTTTCCCACAGTGTTTAATGGAGGTGGTGGAGCACATTATCAATCAAACACCACCTCTGTTACGTATCAACGAAAACACTTTGTGAATGAAATATGACGCTTTGAGGAAAAAGAACAGAGGAGCTGAGATACAGCAAACACACACACTGCGTTTCATGAGTGGACACAGTTTAGGACGTCAAACACTGAGTCATCGATCAGACATGAGACAGAATCACCACCTCGGCCAAACAAACCCACTACACTCCACAAAACCTCCACTGACAGCAGGAAAACAGACACAACACTCCAGCACACAGCTCCACTACACACTTCTATCCACAACTCTTATCATACAACCGCACCCACCGTTCTCTGAACAGCAGCAACACATCACATTTACTGACGACAGGACACGGACTGACCACACAGACGGAGGTGGAACCGAATGCACAGTCATCAGAGCAATATATCTTCATCCGGGCGCGTGTGAAGATCTGCAGGAAGACAAACAATCAGTGGGTCAGCTGTGGACAGGATGTGAGAGGAAGCAGCTGAATCTCCTGTGGGCAGATGTCTTGTCCTGTGTGATGCCTGGGCTGCAGGACGACTTACATCATCCTCCCCTGATCATTGATGATAAATCTTACCTTTACCTTTACATTAACTCCCTGCTGAACAAGGTGGAGGGCAGAGAGATGATCCACTTCACACAGACTTCAGTCTTCAGGGCTGTGGACTTCCTCACAGAGCTGTTGGAGGCTATTCTCTCAGGATGGGACACAGAGACCATCTGCCTCCCACCATGTCTCCAGCAGAGGGAGCTTCATCCTCACATCTAATCCTCACACCATGAAGCCTCTCAGATCAACAGAGCCTCATCCGGAGGGATGGAGGTCTGAGGCATTTCTACTCTCTAATATCTGCACTGACTTCCACAGTGAAACAACAGCTGATGCCCTTCAGGCTAAATGCATATAAACTGATCTTCCCTTTGTTTCTATACATATAAACATATGTACAGAAACAAAGGAAAGACTGATTGTTTTCTTTAATCCCCAACAGTTCATCCTCTGAATGGACCATTTGAAATTAAAATCAAACTTGAAATCAAAAGCCACTGATGCACCACAGTTAAACAAGTCCATTGTCTCTGCAATGTCTTTGTCTTTGGTTGAGGATTATTTAGTAGAAATAATTCAGGTGCCTCTTTTGCTTTGGCAAAATACTTGATGCATGCTGGTCTTAATTTAAATTTCTATTCATTTTTATTTTAATTTCTATTTTTTTTATAATTGTCACCATTTTGTTGTTTAAGGACTTAAGGCAACTTAAGATCCATCTTACATGGTAATGATGTCTCTAACTTGTCAACCTGTTGCAACTAAAGATAATGTTCTGCTAATATTTCAGATCAGATCACTAATGTAACAGGACACACCCTATTACTGTCTACATCCTGAGACAGCGAATGAAAGGTGTTTTACCCTGTTGGAGTCGGTGCTGCTCCTGCTGGACTCTGTCTGGGTGTAGTTGTGGTCATGAAGGTGATGTGGCACAACACACATCTGTAACCATTAACATACAGTTTATTCAACACAACTATAAAACAAGTGTATTTGACTGAACATTGAATAAACTGGTTAATCCCGTCAACCAGCTGAGTTCACTGACGTTTCCTTTAATTAGACAAATCAATCTGATAATATTAAAAAGAACAAAAAACTGGACCACTTTACTGATAAATAAAGCAATAAATACTGGGCAACGATTTAAAATCTTTGAAAGGAGCAGGAGGCTAAATGCAAACCTGCACAATTAATATTTTATTTTTGACCAAATTAAACAAGTAAACACTGGATCAGTTTGGTTTAAAAGCAGCAGCTGATTCATTAGTAATAGATATAACCCTGCAGTGAGTCTGTCTTCATAGTTCAGTTGTTTAAACCAAAGACTTTAATGTTTAATATTTCATATTAATATTATGTAACTGGACAAACTAGTCTCGCGATATTTATATTATCGAACATTCGACGGCTCAAAGTCGTCGAGCAAAACAACTTAAACAAAGTCGTTTTTATTATATTTAACTCCCTAAATTCTCACATTTGTCTCGATAACAATTTGACAGTGGTCAATAGTCGTCGATGTCGCTCCTTTTTTCCCGGTCTTCTTCGTGTCTTCTCCAGATATCGTCGAAAAACTGCTCTCAATACTTTTTCTCCGGCGTCGACTTTCGTGAACAAATATTCTCCATAGCAACCAGTTTCATACGTCAACACCAAGAGCAGCTGCCTCCTAACGAGACAAGAGGCAATTAGTATTTAAATGTTTCATTAGTTTAATTATTCTCTCAAGGGACAATTATTTTATTGAAATTTATTACACGGTCGAAAATAAGATATTGTACAATCATCTCATCAAAAATTACTTCAGTCACAAAAATATATTATCAAAACAATATAAACACTTAAAAAATAGTTTTGTCTTTCACAACTCTTTATAGACGAGGCTGCTTATTTAAGTTTAATTTAGATTCATTTTAAGTCAAATAACTGCTGGAGCACAACCTTTGGTTAATAGCCTAATATTAAAGTCAATCAACTAATTAATAGCATAATATTGTCACCACGTCAAAAGTAGAGAGGAATTGTGAAAATGCTCATATATTTAGGTTTAAGATGATGAAATTGTTATTGTAGTTTGCTATATTTCTAATCACATACATTAAATGTAAAGCCACTGTCCCATGTTGAGGCTAACAGACATTGTGGTGGACCTGAATCTCTTTGCCAATATATTTCTGAGTATGAATCGAGTAGTTTGTTGTTGTTGAGCTCAGAAAACAGACAGCAGACAATCAGCTGTTGTAACATCTGGACCCAGCTGTCAACATGGGCCTCAACAGTCCGTCCAAACTGGATTCAAATGATGTTTGATCAGAAAATAGAAATCAGACTGATAAATGGCCTATTATGTCAGAGAGTTTGCTTTCTACCTACCTATGACCTTTGTTCTTTACTGATGATAAATTGATAAACTTACCTGGAAAAACAGCCTCAGGTGTTATTGTTAAAAAAGAAAAAAAAAGGAAACTAGGGAGGAAATATTCAGAGAAAAAAGTCAGAAATTTTAACATTAAATTAGTGAATTAAAAAAAGAAAATTGAAATATTCAGAGATTGTAATTTATTAATTTGAGAGAAATAAAATGGTAAATTTATGTAGAAAGTCCACATTAAGAGGCTAAGAGGCTCAGCCAAACTTCCATCACCCCGTCATTAACACTAATGCACTTTTCTGAAACAATGTAACACCACCACCAAGATCTCCATGAATATTATTATAGATGATCAAGTTGATTCAAATTTTGATGAGTTAATTCATTCACATCATTAGTTAATTATCAGAGCTACTTAAGTGAAATACATGAGACTGTAGGTGTCTATGATACTATCAACACCTCTTGCTCATCTTTTTTTTTTTTTTTTTTTTACCACCAGCCTGGTGGTAACTGGTAGCTGGGAGCCAGGCTTGTGTATCCATTCAGCCTTTGCAAAATGTGGCCGCAATATCCCTCCACGTTTTGCCAGTCAGGTGGAGGTGAACCAGAGAGTGAGACTGAACCTGCAGGCTGACCAGCACAATGAAGAACCAACACAGAGAGAGACTAACCACCATGTGGCCGTTTTAAGTCACTGCTGGAGAATTCATGGACAAATGAAGATTTATTCATTAACAAAAAAATTATATTTTTTAATTTATTCAGTTTTTAATACAGATACCTAGGTCTACAGTCATAGTCAGTTATATCTAGGCCTACTACATTTTTGTACAGAGTATTTTTTATTTTTCTAACAAAAGATTTTTCTTTGTCTCTGAACCTGATGAAGACGAAGCTGACAAACATGTTACTCCTTCATTCTCCATCTGAGTTAGCCAAACATATTTTAATTAGTGTCTTAAACAACAGTGGAGACACTTTAACTTTGCCAGGAGGTATTTAAACAGAAGAGTAACAGTGATAAAGTTATCCTGCACTTCACTGAAACTAGTTCGGTGAAAACAGAAATCAGACCAACATACTACAGCAGTGAAAAAGTGTATTTTATAATTTTCAAAGGAGTACAATTAGATTTAAAATGACAATTAAAACGGGCTTGTGGTACAGTTTAAGTGTTGGCATCATCAGTCTCTTCACCATGTATATACATAAATATTAATAACAAAATTGTCTCTTCATTCCAACCAAGTTTTCAAAAAAAACCTAGGTGTCATGTTTGACAAGCAATTATCCTTCTGACCATATTGCGTCCTTGTCTCAGTCATGTCACTTTGCTCCGTACAACATCAGGAAAATCAGGCCTGACCTGACGCCACCCAGCTCTTGGTCCACCATGACTACTTCTCCTCTGGCAGACCTTTGTCTGTGCTCTGTGAAATCCTTGCTGATGGTCCAGAATGCAGCAGCCTGTCTGGTCTTCAATCAGCCCCAAAGAGCACGTCACTCCACTACTCATCGACCTCCACTGGCTGTCTGTGGTTGCCCGAGTCAAGTTCAAGTCACTGCTGCTGCTGCCTTCAGAGTGACTTCTGGGTCTGCACCATCTACTTGAACTCTACCATTCAGCCTTATGCTCCTTTTCAGCCACTGTGTTCCTCCAAGAAATGTCTTCTGGCTTTGTTATCCCTGCACAAGTCAATCTCAGTCCAGGCTTTTCTCATCTGTGGTTCCCCAATGGTGGAAAAAAGCTCCTGAATCCTCTCAGAGCAGCGACGTCCCTCTTCAAGAAGCTTTGAAAACTCATCTCCTCTGAGAGCAGCTCCTCTCCTGAAACCCCTAACATGTCCAAGTAGCACTTTCTTATATGATCCCCTGCACTTTTTTAATCGATGTAGTACTTTCTACTTATACCAAGGCCTCCCCTGCCCTGAAGCTTTACTGATGTCCCTCAACTCTAAGTCACTCTGAATAAAAGCATCTGACAGATGAGTAAATGTGATGTAAAAGATACCTAAGCAGGTATCGTATCAAAGTCATCATTTTGTCGTGACAGCACTAGAGGGAACAGTTTCAGCAGTGAGTCAGCAGGTCTCATCCTAAATGTCTGTAATGGCAGCAGATTTGTATGGTGGTGAAAGAGAGAGAGGCAGCGTGTGTCTTTAAACATCTGGATCTTCACGTAGCAGATCAGTATATCTGTCAGATACACAACGAGTGATGGCAGTTAGCCACTATTTAGGATATAATGATTTTCATCAACAGGTCAAAAAAGCAAACACATTATATACAGTGGATTGCAGTTATTAGTGATTAGATGATTTTAGACAGCCACAATCAGAGTTCTCCTCTTCCTGTGCAGCTGTTCATGCAGCAGGAAACAGCTGGAGACGTGATACATTTCATTTCTTTCCAATAAAAATCCTTTTTTCATGTTTTATTATCAGTCAAACAAATTTCTCCTCATTTCATTGAAACAAACATCAGTAAATTTCATGTGAGGTTTGTTTTATATGGTTTGAAACATACGAATTGTGTTCACGTCAGGATTGATTTTACAAATTCATCAATTTTACAGTGATAATATCACTTTTACTCTTATATTGAATTAACTTTGTGGTGTCTATTAGTGATGTTGTCCATACATTGCCTGTGTAGCATAGAATAACCCTCATCTTCCCCAGCAGCCACCAAAACACTGGGCTGGTAGTTAACTGTTGGATTTACTTACAACAAGTTATTCAAAAGAAGAGTCAGAGTCTATCTTCAGGGTGGACACAGGTTGAAACAATAAACAAATCCATCTGAAAAACACCAAGGTAACCTATCCAAATATACACAAACCATAATTACAATAACTAACTGAAAACTGCAATCAAAGGAAAATGGCGGTCAACCCCTACCAACTCTCTCAGGTAGAAAGATGGGGATTAAACCTTCACAGCAGCTGGTTTTCCCCCATCAACTACTAACCTCACCCAACCCTGCTCAGCTCTGAGGTCAGGATCAGGTGTGATACAGGTTTGGCTGTAAGCAACAGTGTCAGATACACATGTAGAAACTGCTGATATACGCTATAACACAACTAATTGTTATACGGATTGAAATGGCAATGGATGATGTGAATATCTCTAATTCTCCGCAAATCCAAACACAACACCAAGACGAAAAATGAATTGATCCTCTGACAAGAAATTCTTGTGTATCCATGTTCTGATGAAGGATATTACTCTGCGTTACAACAACCAGTCATCATTTATTCACATTACACAGGCAATTACTCAGTGACTCACTGCTGAAAGTGACAAAACCAAAGCACCAAGACCAGACTAGAAACTCTAAGAGTGTAGAGGGAGGTTGTCGTCTGTTTTTGGTCCTGCCTCAGCACCCGTAGCAGCAGCGCCCTATGCTGATGAAGTATGGGGGTAAAACGATGACAGCGCCTGGTATTTACAGGTGGTTTAACTGAGGCCGACCCTGCTAAACTTCTGAGATTGAACAGGATCGGGTGGCATGGCCATAGACTGCATGTAATTACAGTTGTTGATTTAGTATTTCTAGATTTTAGGCAGATTGATGGAGAACAGCAGTGAAAGGAACACACACATTTAAAATCATGATTGTATCGTTGCTGCTGTACTTTCATGACACATTTCCTCTTGCCATACCATTGTGTGAAGTAAAGTTCTTAAAATAGTATTATTTTGTGTGTTTTTTTGTTGTGTTTTGTGTTATAGTTTGTAGCATCAGACACTCTCCCAATTCTCTCAGCTATCCACTTCCACTCTTGCTCCTTCCCTCCATCTTTGTTTCACATCAATGCTTTCAAACAGAAAGCAGACTTTATATAGCTGGCAGATGATGATGACACGTACCTGTAGCTCACCTGGTTGAACACATACCATATATATCAAGGCTCAGTCTGTGCCACAGCACCCTCGTTGCTACTTCAACCCGACCCTTCTCTGCATGACATCCCGTCTCGTCTTTCCTTTCCTAGCTCTCATCTTCCCTCATGACATCTCTTCTTCCTCTAATTATCACTTTCTAACCTTTATTTCTCTGCCTTGAATGGAAACTGTAATGGCATGAAACGAACAGGAACGGCCTGTTAGCCCAAAACCAAAATACTCCCATGTTACCCCAGACACAGTCTCCCAGGTGGCAACAGAGCATCAGAGTGTGTGTTTGATGTCCCTGTGTGTGTGTCCTGATAAAGCCCAGAGGAGAAGCAGTGGAGCCAATCTGTACAAATGATGGAATTGGATTATGTGCCACCTACAGGCATTCATGAGTTTGTCTGATTTGTAATCTATACCATGACGGTGACCTTTGACACTGGAAACACAAACAGGCATGACGGCTGTAAGCCACAGTAGGGCAGGATTGTAAAGTCTTAAATACAAGCTGTGTCCTTATCAGATGACTGGAAAGGAACAAAAAAGCCCTCAGTCTCATTGGACAGTAAATGCTAAACGAGGAGAAAAAAATTATTTTCCTCCCCTCAAATTTTGGCAGGTCCACACTTATGATTACGTTATGATCACTTAAGACGCACACAAACACACTCGCACACATACGGAGGAGGAGAGACAGAGGAAGAAGGGAGACAAAGACAGGAAACACTGGGGAATAGGCTGAGATAATGGCAGGGCTGTGACATAAAACTTGGCTTCAGGGTTAGAAAGGTTCAGGTTAAGGTTGAGATTAGATATTCAGTTGTGACGGTTAAAGTAAGAGTAAGACAGAAACAAGAGAAGTTCAAGTGTGTGTGATAAGGTCACACCTTTGGTCAGGTTGAGTGTTTCCTCAGTGACCAATGGGCTTTAAAAAGGCCTTGGTGAGAACAAGTTGTGCTGCAAATTTAGGATCTTTGTTGTTAGATTTACTCTTTTAGCAACTTTTTCTAGAAAGCACCCAGTGACAAATCCAACTACTTCTTGGACAAACCTTTGCTACTCTTCAGTGAAAAGAGTTGCTGGTATTGATCAGTAAGTATGAGGTCAGACTTTCTGTTCGCAGGCACTTACGCCGAGGATTTAAGCAGCAGCTTGGAAATGGTTAACATGTATAGTCACAATGGGCCATGTTTCAGTCAGTATTTCACACTTGTTCTGTTGTCTGACTACAGACATAGAAAAACATTAAATGAGGACAGTTTTAATGAGATTCAGCTGTATTAAAATACTGTATACGCTGTATATAAGCAAACGGATCAAGAGCTGAAAGCAGCTGAAATAAGACAGAATGCTAATAACGTGCTGTGGTTCAGCCATATACTAGATTTTGACCTAGTCTTGGTCTTCTATTATTTAGTAGAGATGAGTGCCAGTCTACTGGAGAGGCTAGTCACCCTGGGCAAGGTCCTTTTACAATTTGCTGTGGTTAAAGACACTGGGATGACCTCCATCACACTTCTGTAGGGTACCTAGCAAGTGGACTGGAAAAAAGCTTTCCAGTGTACATACATACATTGAGGCAGCAATTCAATTTAGTGGTATCTAAATGTACATTTTTAGAAAACAGGATTGAATATGCTGAATATTGTACAATTTTGAAACAATGTGAATGCAGGAGATGTAAAGAGATGTAAAGAAATAATCCCGCTGGGACAGGAGCATCTTCAGTCTGTGTCTACACAAGATGTGCTCAGGCACAGCACTGTGTGAAGGTCACCCAGTTTTAGCAGGGCTCAGAGCCTAACACAGAATCAATACAGTAACACATGGCAAATGGGGGAAAAAAATAGACTTGAACTGTAGAAATAGGCTTTGTGTTGCACTTATGTGGATATAATGCAAGTGAAATGTGAGCCATTGCACAGCTGGATTGATTAAAAATAGAAGCGGTTACGTCAAATGCGCGTGAGAGAGAAAGAGCGAGAGAGAGAGAGAGACAGAGAGAGAGAGAGAGAGAGGACTGAAAAGCAGCTGAAACACTTTCTGTAAAGAATGCTGTGAAATGTCAAATGTTAAATTCTTTGCTTATTTTATTTGGTCATTTAATTCATTCTTTGTTTTATATTTCTGAGTTTTGGTTTTCCTTCATTTTAATCATCTTAGAAAAGTAAATATAACATTTCACAAACAGTCGGAATTAAGGACTGAGAATAGACTGAAAAAGTCTGTGAATATAACAATGTAGAGGACATATGGACGGATGGGTGAATCAATAAACAGCCTCCAGCTTCACTTGTAGATAACAAGATTAACGTACACAGACATGTTGGGTGTGTGTGAGAGAGCAAGTGATTAATATGCATTCAGACCTCGATATGTACTAATCCACTGCTTTATAGTCAAGGTGATTAATCCTCGTAGTCTACTATACAGTACAGTGGAGGGAAAGGGGGGGGTCTTCATCACTTGACTGTCCTGAGTGAGAAATGACTTCAACCTTTCCATACATCAGTGTCTAACGGAGGGAGGAGGGGCAGATGGAGGCGAAAGGGAGTATGGGAGAAAGGAGGAAGTATTGCAGACGCCTCTCCATCTGGCTCAGCCAAATGTATTTTTTCTAACACCTCTTTGATGAAAGTTTTAGGGCAAACTGATGTACGGATCACCATCTGGACCAATGTCAAATGACTCAGGAGGGTCTCCTACTTAATTACACAGGTATCAAATTATGCAGCTTGACTGATCCACCATTGAAACTGATTCCATTTTGAGACACTCAGAAAATTGTGTAATTGCTAACTTCTATGACACTTTGAAGAATGGCCTGTGTTAGTAATTATACCTACAGTAAATATAAATCTGTTGTATCAACAGAAAATATCAAGGTGAGTGGTGCTTTTATTTATCATTGTCTTGCAATGATTACAACCTAAAAGTAATACAGCACATGGCCTATCATGGTCCATCTTCTTCTCTTTAATCTACCCTAAATTCTCACATAATACGGTGGCCCTGACAGTCAAAACACAACATTTCAGAAAACCCGTCATTTGAAAAAACACCTTACTAAAAAAAAAAGAGAAAAAAAAAAAAAAAAAAAAGAAGAAGAAAATGGACAGAACCCAAGTCCCTGCTAGCAAGGACAACAAGGTCAGTAACACTTTATATACATTATCCATGTTGCTTTCAACACTGGTAGTTGTGACTGATGAGACAGTCACAACAGAGAGCAATGCTGGGTGTTTATGTCATTATTTGCAAAGGTCTTTCAAACCTTTTTTCAAGAGTTTTCAAACTAAAACAGGTCCAGCAATGTTTTTAAGTCATTGTTTTAGGCTCTCAAGTAGTGTGGATGTCCAGGGGAAACGTAGCAAAAGAAACAAGCTTTAAAACTGAAAAATCACGTAGTCACGTAGGTTCAATGTAAACACAAGCAGTCCTCCTGACTTCAGAGTGACGTTCGGTTTGTTGCAATTAAAGTGCAATGAACCAGTTTAGTACCAAGGGTCGACTGAATCGTTTCTTCGGTGCATCTTGTTCACGCCACCTGTTGTGGCCCAAATCTGGGTGTCCATCTACCCTAACACCCTCCAATCCACACTGCCGAACATGGACACCGTTATCTGTTCAACTCTTGGCACTTTCAATCTTGGCTAATTATAATGGTGCCTCACACTTCCTGTTGGTGAATATAATAAATCCATTTCTGTACAACTCTGCTCTATACATCATTATGGTCTGGTAAACCTTTGACATAATAAAACAATGATTGTACTTTTAATTACATTAACCTGATGATAATGACATTATAAAAAATATAAAACATATCAGGAATAACAGCTTATGAATATCCTTTGTTGAAATATTCACCCGTGAGTTCACTCTCCTTCTCCACCTCACAAAAAGGTGATGTGAGTTTCGTATTTTTTGTTTTTTTAAGTGCATTCAGTGGAATGTCCTTTATAAAATGTGTTTTGTGCAATATTGTTCTGTTTGAACACCCATGGGCACCATATTTTTAAAAAATGAAAATAAAAATAATAAAAAAAATCAGTAATCAAAGGCTAGGCCCAAGGCCAGCACCAACAACTATAGGCTGGGTCAAAAACACTGGAAAGGTTGATTGATTGAATGATTTCCATCTTGGCAGAGTAACATAGTAAAACTGTAAATTACCACAGCCTCACACATTTGTTTTGGGTTTTTTTTTGTGCAAAACTAAACTTTTCACTCCACAAAACCAACAGAACATGAACAAAAACCTTGCAAAAACTCTATTTTCTAATGTTTGGACCATCAGTTGAATGAACACACACACAAAGCACCAATCACGCACTGATCGTGTGGGAAACTGTCGCAAAGGTCTCGTCAGTATTAGTCCCAACCTGTGTGTGTTTCTATGAGGAGAAACAATGGCGTTTAGCTCACCTCACCTGTCTGTGGACCGGGCTGCCGGCGGCTGCTGGTACCGGTTCTCGTTCCCTGTCTTGTTTTTTTGTTTGTTTTTTCTTCCGGTTCAGCTTTTGTGTGGTTGGACTCCACCAGAAAATAAAACAAACACACTGGTTGAGAGACGTCTCGCTGCAGTTGGCGTCTTCACCTGCCGACACCTTCCCGCCCACCTGAGTCCTGAGTCCGGCCCGCGCGCTTCACAGGTGGTGCGTTTGAGACCTCAGGACAGCGCAGTGACAGCCCCGTCGACACAGTTTAACCCTCATTATTGTTTCTCCATGAAAACCAGTCCAGGAAATAAAGAAGGAAGGAATTCAACCCCCCGCCCCTGTCTAACACAGTTTAATTTGATCATAGCTGTTGTAACCACATATACACACAGGTGTCCAAATGTATGGATGTTTATTCCAAAACATTATTATTATTATTATTATTGTTGTTGTTGTTGTTGTTGTTGTTATTGTTATTATCATTGTTATTATTATTATTATAACGTGTTTGATCATAGAAACTCTCATTTAAACATCCTACTATACACACACACAAACACACTACCCATGTCAGGCCTTACTTAACATACTTACTATCATAATTCAATATTCACCTCTGGGTGTTGTACATAATGGAATTGTCCTATGTCAACTGCCTGCCTATTATGTTTTATGTTTTCTAAGGTACTCCCAGCCATATTCCATACATGGGGCATATTGGCCGGGGGTGAATGGAGTTTTTAGGAACTATTTAAACTGCATGAGACATTAGGATGGATCATATTGGATCATATTTATGTCATAAACTGAAATATAACTTCACCCTCATTAACATTAAACACAGACAGGATGAAATGTGCTTTCACATGGCAAAGTACACGCAAGGACATGTACTGTAACACACACACACACACGTATACACATACACCTTTGGTTGCATGCTCCCATGCATGTAATGGTCTTGTCTCAGCTCACAGCTTGTGCTCTGTCCATCTATCACAGACAGGCTGCATTAATGAATGAGAGCATCCATTAGTTTTCCCTGTCAGTGGAGAGGCTTCCTGAGGAGCCACACAGATAGAGACTCCATCCAACTCTTCTCCATCGTCTTACCTGGTCAAAAGCTTCTTCTTATGGAGAGTAGGTGTTCCCAGGACACATGGGGGTTTGTCCTTTATGTGTGTTGGGTGGGTTCACACCATGACTGTATATAAAAGTGGACGTTGACCCTGGGTTTGAAAGGTGAAGCCAATGCTGAAGAACCATCATTCTATCCAATGACCATCAAGGGGCAACTCCACTGGTTGTAAAAATTACTCAGATTGTATTGAAGTCTATGGGAAAATGACTCTATTTCTCACTTCATTTATTACCTCAGTAAATGACTTTATGGTCTATATTGCTGGTTTTAAGTCCTGTTCAGTACAGCACATGTTAAATTATGGTCCCATAATTTTCCCAAGAGGAAAATAGACCATAATGCAGAATATGCATTAGCGTGTGGCTAACCCGTGATTGACATACAGGCGACCTGCCTGACAAAGATACAGTACAGAGCAGGTCAGATCCACATTTCAGTCTTCCTCAGCTCCACCTTCTCCTCCAAATAGGGTTTCTTCTGGTTTCAGTGTTTGACATTATGGTAGGTTTCTGATTGGTTCACACCTTAGAGCTGTCCACTACTGATTGGATCACAAGAGACATATGTTAATGCTATGTCTGAACAGAGCTTCAGTCAGTCAGTTTAATTCATATCCAATCAGGCTGCTCTTCATCTCTTATAGTAAACTATTGACTGAACTGACTTAAACTAATTATCATCACTCAAGTCAACAGCCCCTGAAACAAGGTTACCACAGAAATGGTGAAAAGCGTTGCCACAGTCCTTCCTCCTCTTCTGCCCCCAGGCCCGTGTCACTATTACGGGCTCTAACTATAAAAATGTATTCCAATTACACAGAGGCCTTTTGTAGCGGTGATGGAGAGTGGCAGTAAATGTCAGCAGAGATTCTGCTGGCTGCAGCTTCCAACACACTCACTGCTGATTTATCTGCACCATTTGCTCTGAAGATAATCCTTATCATTGTGACGAGGCACTTAGTCCAATCAGGAACATGTTATGGTATGTTTCCATGGTGCTATCTGATCACTCTTTCATATCCTGTGAATGGACTGTAATTTTAAGTGTCTGCAGGGGCATAGCAACATCACATCAGCGTCTCAGTGGCACTGAAATGCTCTAAAGGCTGGGACTGTATACTTGGACCCCTTAACCTGACAAACCAGATGGTTTGATACACAGAACCATCTGGGAATGCTTCATTGGAAACTGTCAGAGACACCTGGAGAATGAGGACAGATAGACAGAGAGAGAGAGAGAGAGAGAGAGAGAGAGAGAGAGAGAGAGAGAAGTACAGGAGAGAGAAAATACAAAGTTAATGACATGTAGTAGTATGTTATAAATGCACGGGGAAGGTGGGAGCAACAGAGTGCTCAGTGCATCATGGGAGTATGCCCAGCAGTCTAGGTCTTTAGCTGCATATGAGGGCTCACCTGAACCAACCCTAACTTTAAGCTTTATCAGAGAGGACAGTTTTAAGCCTAAATGTAGAGAGGGTGTCTGCCTCCTGCACCCAGACTGGGAGCTGGTGCCACAGGAGAGGAGGCTGACAGCTGAAGGCTCTGGCTCCCAGTCTACTCTTAGAGACTCTCACACTGCTCCAAACAAGCAGGCCTGCATTTAAAGAGCAGAGTGTTCTGCTGGGATAATAAGGAACTATAAGCTCTTTAGGACACGATGATGCCTGATCATTAACTTTGACTTTATAGGTGGAGGAGGAGGATTTTTAAATTCTATTTATTCTATTTTATAGGAAGCCAGTGCAAAGAAGAGATCTGATGTCTTTTCCTAGTTCCTCTCAGGACTCTCACTGCAGCATTTTGAATCATTAATTTTTCTTCATTTTCATCCATTATCCATATTGTTTTCCTTAAAGGATCACAGGGGGGTTGCAGCCAATCCCAGTTGACACTGGACAAAGGTGGGGTACCACATTCAAACCTATGGGCAATTTTAACCTATTAACCAATTAACCTAATGTACATGTCTTTCTCTACAGACTGTGGAAGGAAGCCGGAGTACCCAACTGGAGCCCACACAGCCAAAGTGAGAGCATGCAAACTCCCCAGCCAAACCCCCGGCCACTAGGTTCGAACCCAGAACCTTCTTGCTAACCATTAACATGAATCATGAACATAAAACTTGGTCCATTAACTGGAAATGTTAATGTTTCATGTTTCTAGCTCATTTATTCATTATCATGGGAAATTGACCCATAGCAGAAGACTTATCATAGTGATGATAATGATAATGATAAGATAATGATCGGTAAAGCTTGTAGCTGCAGCCTGACAGGTAGACCTACAGGTGTAACCCAGGATCAAAATCCTGTGTGTGTTTATATGGTAAATTTGTATATTAATGTGTAGTATCTGTATTAATCACAAATGAATATTTAAAGATCAGTTCTTTGAAGTAATGATGCAAATACAATATTTATAAATCAAAAAGTATCAGCTCCCTATTAATAAAAATGGTTATTTTGGAGAGCCTGATAACTTATTCAGGCCGAATCAGTATATGCTAGATTAATGAAAATGTATTAAAACAGGAAATATGCATGTTTAAAATTGCTTTTGTTTTTTCAAACCTGCATCCTTTGAGTTAATAAATATAAAATGCTCTCAAAATCCCATAAATGTTTTGTTATCAAGCTGTTGCTGAAGTGCAGCAGCCTCTCGTTGCTCCTGTTTGCCTCAGGAAGTCGACCTCGCCTGACTGTGAAAAACAGTTTATTGAGAGGCTTCCTTCCCAAACAAATCTTATTCCTGGCGTGCTCTCCTGGTGCTGGGCGTGTGCCACGGCCCTCCAGTGATTCTCTTGTTTGGGTGTCTATGAAACACTACCCGGCCTGATGGGTGGGACTGTGAAGCTCCTTCACAATACTGAAACTGATCCAATTTCTGCCCAGTTAGGGATGTGAGGCAGTTGCAAATAAACACAGCTGCGTAGCTCCATGCTTTCCAACTTCAACAGAGCATCATGCATAGCTCATATCTAACCAGCATTTTACATTTGTGCTTGAAGCCAGCTTTGCTTTGAGCAATGGTGTACAAAATAGCAAGTCAAGATCTCTGTGCCTGGTTGGTGTAAAGATTCATCCAGATGTTTAAAGACCCAGATAAGACAGAACAAGTCCAGCCCAAAGACACTGAGATACATTTTTTAAACAAGCACGTAGACTGCACCAATTATCACAATGATAGAGGAAACACTGCCACAAAATGAATTAACAATGGAGTCCAGTGGGATGTTTTTGTTGTTGTTGTTGCATAAACACATGGACATCCCAAACACCATTTAATAAAACATATACTTTATTTTCTCGGTGCAGGTCAGACATTGCACTCGTCACTTCATTTTCATCCCATCGTCATTTCACTTCAAAATTCATTCACAATCAACATCGATGTCAACAAAACCACAACAAGCAACCAAATGGCAATCTTCTGAGGTTATGGTGTACATGAAGCCACAAGTCTCGACTCCTCACAGACACTCACACTGAGCTTATTATACTTGCAGAAGGTCATTTAGCAAGTTCTGGGAATGGAGGTCAGATGAACATGGAATAGTTTATGTCTGAGGAGGAAGTAGCTGTTATGAATAATTTGTAATAAGTCATAGAATCTCAGAGCTATACAGTTTTTACCTTTCGTTATATTCACTGATAAACTCCAACAGAGCGTGGGATCAGTGTTAATCTTGTGTCAGACCATTCCCTTCTTTTGTAACAGTGATCTAAACTCAAAAGGTCCCTTACTCGGTTTTCTGAGCTCTCAGTCTTCTTCAGGCGTTATGTGGTTTGTAACCTCTTGTCAAAGACAGTCTTCAGCAGAGGTGTGGGCTTGGGTCACAAGACTTCATGAATCTGATGACGACTGGGGTTTTTATCATGATTATTTTAATGCTATAAAAGATCAGAAAATGACTTAGCCTTCACTTGGACTGTAGTTTTTTTAATCAATCCCAAAGCATCATTCAAGTTGCCAACTGACGGAAAGACAACAAATGATACCTGAGATCGTCAGACTCTCGTTGTTAGGTGGCGTTATTGATGGCAGGTTTGATCGACTGCAGCTAAACTGTAGCCCTCAAGTTACCTATCAAAAGTTAATTGGCTCATTAATATGTCCTCTTTGTCTGTATTTGTTTGTGAGGTAAATAAACACAGAATCAAAGTGACAAGTGTTCTTCAGCGAAACAAGCTGCATCAGGTTTGTTTCAGTAGTACTTGGAATTTTTCCATGTCTTCTTTGCGCTTCCAAGATTTTCAAGTCAGATCCGTCAAATTCTCTAAAGCACAAACTTCATGAATGATTTCATCTGTTCATGAGGAGCTGCTGTTCTTGAGATTTGATCATTAGCTTAATCGACATCCATTAATTGATACATGAGGCTACCCTTTCCTCTCTGTTCACAAAAACGTTACCCAGTAAAAATAATCTCACGCTGCAGAGCTTATAGTCCTGCCTTTAGGTATCAGCTGTCAATATCCTCCTTTATCTTTGTTCAGCTGACTCCAAGAGGAGGATTTTGACCCCCATCCATATGATGCTGCCTGACAGCTTGTTATCATGTGACTGAAGACCTTGACCTTGTGACTGAAAGCTTTGAAAATCTAGTAAATTTGTCCTTTGAGCTCAGAATATTTTGTTACACATACAATTCACAAAAGTAAAGAATGAACTGCTTATTCCCTTCATGGTAACATTTTGCACACACGTTCACAGCACTAATGTAAATACATGAATAATTCTCATAGGCAGAACAGAGGACTCAGTTATAATCAGTGATTAGTGTCATAAAGGAAATGAACCTAAATGATAAATCAATCAAACACAAATGGCTAAAGCGGATATGCATGTTGAAGTAAAGCTGATGCAGACAGGGCAAAACATAGAGCTCACAGCGGTCTTCAACCAGCCATTTCTTTCTGTTCACCCCAGGAAAGGCTTCTGGACTTCTGAAACCAGCCTCCTTGACTCCAGCACACAAAACACTCTAGTCCTGATAAAGTCACTGTCCTCCTTTGTCCTAGCAACCAGGTCCATTTTATCCAGCAGCCTGGTGGCTGGCGTTTGGGCTCCAGAGGTCTGGACAGTGCCCTCCTCCCCTGATCCATGCCCAGGATGATGCAGCACCTGTGGGACTGTGGTGGTCTACGCCCCCCCTGTCAGTCTCCTCTCTAGCCGGTCCAGCTTGGCCAAGTTTTCCTTCAGGAGTTTGGAGCCAGGGCTCAGAAGCAGGGCCCGCTGGTAGTACATCCTGGCTGCTGCATAGTCTCCCTGCACAAACACACACACACACAAACACACAGAACAATATGCACATTACAATCACATGTATGTTCAAACCATAACTACCTGTTGCTCTGTCATCAGCTTAACCACAGTTTAGGGTTTAAGCCGGTACCTGAAGTTTATGTTAAACCGAGCCGAACAGCTGTTTATTTTAGTCACAGATAAGATCATTCCACTGGTTTGTACTAGTTCAAATCTACTTTTTATTGATTGATTGAGTTGGTTAATCATGGTATAATTCATTAATTAATTAATTATAATTTTTGCAACTGCACTTAGGGCATAGCCTAAAGTATAATGTTTCCATGGAGTCAGTCATAGTCAGTACAAGCTGGCTGTGGGCTACAGCTAGCTTGTATTACTATGATACTTTTTTAGTACAAGAGTGCACATTTGTTCCAGGTGAAAGATGTATAACTCCCTCAGGAGGCACATGTAACAGCTCTGCACCGATGATTAAATCATCGTTCAACGCTGATTATCATGGCAACCGAACATAAACTAATGTGTAACCAAGAATGATATGCAGTCGCCCCAGGCTAAAAAATAACCAATTCTCATTGCAGTTTTAATGAAGGCTAATATCTTCACCACATGATTGTGACAGTAGTTGTTATTTTATGGCCAAAATGTTCTATGGTAGGGGGTACATTTACTATTACAAGCATAGACTGATCATTAAAAGTATAACTAGACCTTAAATAATAAAACACACACTGTGTATCGCTCTAGTGGTGATTCTCAAGTCTAAAGCCCTGCAGCTAAGCTAAGCTTTTGTCTCCCACCCTTATTTAACATAGAATGTGCACAGATCCTTGTTCGACTGCAAAGCTGAGTAGATTCTGGATATCACTTTTCTGTTAATATTACCCTGATATGCATCAGTGAACATATTGATCAGACCCAGTCCTCTCTCTCTCTCTCTCCTGTGGTTTGTCTTAATTGAAGACATCTACAGAAATCTTGTAACTCTAAATTATGCCTTTCTGAGGCTGTTGTTTGTATCTGCACAGTGTGAAGTGATGCCCAAATGTTTAAACCCACCATCCAATTGAGCTGGTATGAATTCTGAGTCTTATGCTGCTTGTTGATGATCCTGTATGTATGCCAGGTGTTTTAAGCCCAAAATCTTCTCAGTGAGTCAAGCACGTTTGTTACCTTAATGTGTTGAATCCCACCCATGTTCATCCAGGCCTGGGATTGGTCTGGTTTGAGTTCAACAGCCAGCTTGTAGCTCTAGTGGGAGAAAAAAAAGAAGACTGTGAATAGAAGTGGTCCCTGCAGTGAGATATGGACACAGACACTGATGCCATGTGTGGCTGTAATCTCCTGGATGTAATGTATCTGGACCTATGAGCCATTTCCAGAAGACTAATTTACTTTAAATGACAAAATAGTTCTACACAATTAGTAGTATATAGAAACATAGAATTTTTGACAGGTGTGTACAATGTGAAGTATAGCACTTTCCCTTTCACTTTTTGGATTGATTAAAAAAAAATTCCCTGTATTATTAGGTTAAAAAACAAAGGTGTTCACAGTTACTTACTGACCCGTTCTTGTTAGTAGCAGCAGCTGTGTTTACACTGCTGTAACTGTGAAAAGGTACTTTTGGGAGGTTAAAGAAGGTGCGTGCTTCTTTTTGCAGTGCATTTTGGGAACTTGTGCAGCGATTTTGGTATTAACAGACACGCTGTTAACATGAGGCACAGGTCGAAGTGAAAATGATTATAGTTGCAGTCAGTTTAGGTTGACCAGGTCAGGGACAGTGTGCATGATGGCTCACTCACAGCTCAGTGATACAGGACATGGAACAGGGCCACAACAGGTCTGAATGTTAGGGTTCAGACTAGATTAGGAAATTGACCTCTTCAACTGAGGAGACACATCCTTTGTTTCCTCCCTGAGCTGGAAGATGTTTTGCAGCATCTTTTGAAAAAAAAAAAATAATAATAATAATATTTTTTTTTGGCTGATCACTACATGAATTGTAGTGAATTCCAGCACGTCCAAGATCAGTCATGTGAAGAAACACTGCAGAGCTGTTAACACACTGTGCATCATTAAACATTATGTTCAACCTTTGTTTTCACTGTTCTCTGGGACACACACCACTGTTTACTCGCTGATAAACTAGAGGCTGGTGCTCACTTCTAGCTCTGACTCCCCCAAAATGAATTCCTTCTTAAGTGTTAGAGGGTTAAAAGGGTATGAAGGTTAGTGCATCATGGTTCATCATGTTTTGTACCAGTAATATTCATGGAAAGGAGGGGTAAGTAATAATACCTCCTCCATCTCCACTGGTGTGGAACTTTAAGGAAAACAGTTTGCACATTAACTGATGATCTATTGATTATTTTAGGGGAGGATAATCACTGTTTATGCTGCTGTATAAGGCCCAGCAGCATTCTGGGACTGGAGTTTTAAAGATTCTGCTGTTATGAATTCATATTGAGTTAAAATGAAGAAACAAAAAAAATAATAGTTGATAAACTTTTGCAAACCTTAAAAATATTTAAATTTCTTTGATTGTGCTTAGCTGTGGATTCGTCTCTCTCTCTTTCTCCCTCTCACACCCCTGCAGTGTTAACAAATCCCCTTCAAAATGTCTTGTGGGCAGGGCTGTGGTTTCTGCTCTGACACTTGAGACAGAACAGACATAAAAATCCTAAAATAAACCAGTTTATAACTGCACTTCAAAACATTTTCTCACCTTGCCTTTGTTTCTCTCTGTCAGAGACCGGGAAAATAACACAACTTTGCATCGTTGTCTGTATCACAAATATCGTTCTTTTTGAAGTTGATCCGAGATGGCCTCCGCAGATCTTCCTGTCTTGTTTCCACTTCTGCTCCCCTTGTTGCTCTTTGTTTTGTTTGCTATCTTAGTTTTCCAGTTGTTTTCTCAGGAAGCCAATCAAAGCATCCAGCGCCCTCCAGGAACTTACCTCAGATTTCAATTTGAGCCACTGGTCCTTGGACGAGTTATTGAAGCTCACACAGCAGATGTGTTTGAATGATAACTCAGTGAAAATAAAGAGCTGACAGATAATGCAGTAATGAGCTGGATCTGTTTGATTACTGTTTTAATCTTTTCATTCTTTACAGTCAATTTGTACTTTCATCATCCTCTCACACTGGGTTTGAGCCGTTCCTGTGTTGGATTATTTATCCAACTAACAAGTTACTTATTCAATTCTTGTCTTCATTGCTTTTAAGTGCTATTTTAATGTTCTATTTTTAATGTGTTTTCATGACTCTGTAAAGCACTTTGAATTGCCTTGTGTCTGAATGGTGCTATATAAATAAACTTGCCTTGCCTTGTTTATTTTCATGTCAGCATACAGTATAGACACTGCCATGCTGCTCTGACATATAGCAGCAAGATAAGCAGACAGATTCCCTCTGCAGAAACACTGATGGAAGTGTGAGGAGTGGGCGAACCTCAGGATGTCGTCCAAGACATGCTAGGACAGTGGAAAAGCCACTGTGTCTTTCCCTTAGTAGCAGCAGCTGTTAAAGTAACAGTTAGATGGAGCTAAAACCACTGACTGTCATGGTTTACCCCAATGCAGACTTTTGGTATTTGTTTCCGTTTCCTGTTTTATTTTGAAGTGGAATTCCCCGTGTTTTCACTGTCATTTTACTTCCTGTTTGTCTCGCGCTTCTCTCCGTGTTGATTATCTTCTCCGTCCTAATGTGCTTCAACTGTGCTCAGTCACTCCTGCCTCCCTTGTGTGTAGTTAGTCTCTGTGCTCTCACTTATCTCTGTCAGTTCGTCTGGTCTAATCTTGTTTAGCTCTGGCTTTACCCCTGTGTTTCCTCGGCATCGGCACCATGCCTTTGCTCTATGCTTTAGTGTTTCAGTATTTGCTCCTGGATTTTGCCACCATTTTGGATTTTGGGTTCTGTTAGTAAATCGGCCTTTTGTTGTTACAAGACCTTTGTTTTCCCCCACCAATCCCCTATTTGTTGACTGTATATGGGTCAACTACAATCTCTCAAATGTAAAATCTACAATGGATGCAGGTCTTTACCCTCCTATGAAAACACATGGTGATGGAGCTATTTTGGATCGTTGTCAAGTTTGACTTTCAGTCTTAAGATGATCTAACCAGTCAGGTATATCATTACCTATAGTTATAGTATGGCTTATTGATTCAGTTATTGTATATGTAGAGTGATAATTTTTCCCTGTCCAAAGTAAGCAAAGGGTTGTTTTGGGTCTCAGAATTTATTTGAGCAGCCCTGCTGTCAGTGACTAACACAGAGCTACTGTGATGCCAAAATGCTAAAGGTGTTGTTGTCTTAATAAGCCGACATGTGGTGGAGATGTTGGGAAACGTTGTTGTTTTTGTCACCATGGATACACTGGATGTTACACAACAGCCAAACACACCTCGAGGGTGTCAGAACAGGAGCAAGCCTCATTGCACACTGTGGTCATTGATTGGAAATGACATCGGCACGCTGACCTCTGACCTCTGACCTCTGACCAACAGTACCTTTTCACAGTTGTCGCGCTGCAGTTGATGACAATGATGCTTATGGGTCAGTTAATAGCAGCTCAGGTTAATTCTGAGTACAAGTTACTGAATAATGCTTTAGCAGTGAAACTAAGTGATGTTATACTTGCTCATTAGTTTATAATGGTCTATATCTGACTGTTTTATTAACTCTAAATGTGGCTTTGTGTCGTGACACAGAGACTCCTTTGACAAGAAATGTGAATGGTTTTACATTCAAAGTTTAAGAGATTAAATCCTGTACTAATGCAAAATGACAGTCTTAGATTTTCACGCTTAGCACCGTGGAGCTAACTTTGTGCACAGCCTTGTTCAGCATTGTTGCTGCTCCTAGCTGCTGTTTCTCACTAGCGTGTCATGTCGGCTGCCAGAGCTGACAGATGTCTGTCAACAGTGGTGGTTAAAAGAAGGTAAGCAACACGAGGATGTGCATCATGTACAAATTCACCTCTGCATGATAACTTCACAGGTCTCCAGTAAGCGGTTCTATTTCTAAACTGCAAAACTAAGTGCTTTTATCCAAGTGCTGTGAGTCCACCCACTGTTGTTTATACTTATTTATACTCATCCATCCACACCTGTGATAATTATATACTATTGTGTCGTCATATCTTCCCTGTTGTCTGAAGTTATTCTCTTTCAGCTCATAGAGTTTGTTTAGTTGATCACTAAACATACTTAGCTGTGGTTGTGCTTGTACTGTCAGGATCCCGCTGTATATTCATCTGACAGTAATCAATAATCCTGACATCTCAAATGAAAAGGGCTTTGCAATGCGCTTCTCATGGGTGAAGTGTGTTACCATTTACTATAATGCAAAGCCTTGACATCACTTCCCTCACACTTCAGGCAAATCCGATTTCTCAGATCAAATCATCTAATGTTGTTTGCTACTGATTAGTTCTGATTTGTGTGTTCAGACATCACCCACCTGTCTGCGTGGGTTGCTGTGATAGCAATGTAGCCATAGCTGCATTTCAACACCTCATCCCTTTCATGCATTTTTTTTTCTGTCCAGACTTTCTAAAACCAACCTGGATGTGCCACAAAATGGATTGGTGTCAGACTGAAAATCACTGTCTATTTAAATTAGGTCTGTCCTGGCAATGGGGTGGCACTGTGCTATAGTGGTTAGCACCGTCGCCTCACAGCAAGAAGGTTCTAGGATCAATGCCTGGGTCTGGGGCCTTTCAATGTGAACTATGCCTAGTATCTTTATCCTGCGTGAATAAGCAGTATAGATAATAGATAGATGCATGTCCTAGAAATTAGTGTAACTGCGTTAGCATTTGGCACATGAGCAGTGCATGTAACTGGCTGCAGGCCATGTTTGCTAACATACTCTTTTCTTTGTAGTATACATCAACCAGGCGCTAATCAGCAGCCACAGACTATAGAAAATCTATACTTGCTTACAGCAGGAGAAGGAGAGAAAGCCAGTCAGTAAGAGAAGAAAAGTAAAAGAGTGAGGGAGGAAGAGAGAGCAGTACCTCAAAGGCCCTGTCCAGCTGGTTCATCTCTCTGAGTTGGTTTCCTTTGGAGAAATACAGCTCAGCTCTCACAGTCAGATCACTGGGATTCTGCTGCAGGGCCCTGTCCAGAGCATCCAGGGCCTGGCACAGACACACACAGTAAACACACAGAGTCAACACACACTAAAACACAGAGATGAAGATTCACCCACTCACACACACACACACACACACACACACACACACACACACACACACACACATACACAAAATGTGCTCCTTCTCTAAGAGTTGTGTGTCCTGCTGTTTGAGTGTACTTCCTGGCCTGACTATCAACAGTCACTGATGGTTTAGAGCAGAAATCACAGAGGGCTCAGCTAAAAGCCCCGTTCACCACCTGCCACTGTGAACCGTGAAGGAGAGAAGGATGGAGGGAGGGCGAGAACAAGCCGAGGATGCAGAGGGATGGGAGTGTGAACTGACTTAGAACAGACAGGATGAGGAGGAGGATGGAGATGTAAAGCATCATTTATTCCTGAAACAGCAATGTCAGCTTCATCACCGACTTAGACACACAGAGAGGAGAGAGACAGACAGGTGTGGATGTGATTTTAGACCGTTTACGGGTGAATCCAAGGAACAGTTTGCTCATAATATCATCTCATAATATCATCTCTCATTTCTTTCTAAGAATGAGATGTTGACCTAGCTTAGCATAAACAGTGGAAACAAGGGGGAAACAACTAGCCAGTCAAGAACACATCTACCGACAGTTTGAGCTGTAGAAAGGACATTAAAATGAAATGCATGCAAAAATGCAAAATAAGAAAATATACTGAACCAACAACAAAACAAAGCAATTATGAACAGTCTTTTACAAATAAAGATGGGGGGAGTATATCTGATATCTAAAAGATCAGTTTCCTTTTCAATAGTGATGATGTCTGTGATGTCTGTCAGGTGGAGTCTGGTCATGAAGAGCTATAAAAATGATCAAGGGCTTAAATTGAATTCAAAGCCAGTGAAGAACGGTTAAGAATGAGTTCATGTGCTCACACTTTTTATTCGTGCACTCTGGACCAACTGTAATGAGATGATGAAGATGATGTGGAAGAATTACAATAGTCTAGTTACTTTATTCATATCATGAAAGGACTGAATCAGTTTAAGTTTACAGCTTAATAACATGTTTATCCTGTTGGTTTAATCAAATGGAAACAAAAGTAAAAAGGGTAGTTTGTGTTGTGTGTTTATGTACAACAGTCTGTTCCAGTGTCAATTGTTGCACCTGATTTAACTTCGCAGTGGATTTAGTCTTTGATGAAATTGTAGTTTTAATTGTTTGATTTTTGCTACCTGGAGTCTTCAGAAAATGTTTGTGTTTTCTCATGTATTTTGAGTTCAAATTGTTTTGAGGCAGCGGTTACCATGGTGACAGGTGTTGTTCTCATCCATCTTGAGGCTGGTGGAAATGGGACCGTTCACTTGTTCACACACATACACACACACAGTAGCAATATCCCTCTGACTCTCCTCAGTAAATCCAGGTATGATTTCCACACCCAGGCTGTTTGAACAGAGCCTCTCTCTCTCTCTCTCTCTCTCTGTTGTTTCTGCTCACCAAGCTTTACCACAGCTATACGTCTTCTCTCCGCAGAATCATTCACTAAACTATTGCTCAGTGCCTGGGTTTGGTTTGAGAGGAGACTCTGACAAATAACAGTGTCATTTCCTCTAGAGGCTGATTTAGATTGTTGACTGCTGACATTAGTCCTGTTCCTGTTGCTGTTGCTACTTATCATCAAACTGAACTGTTGCATTGCTCCACCTGAGAGTTGCCACTCCCTTCCTTCTTTGAAAGAGATGACAACGCTGACCAGCCCTTGAAAACCATGATTTTTACGTACTCAAACACACAAACTCACTGGGTTCATATTAGAGTGAAACTGGGTCACAGAGGAAGTGAAAGACAGACAAGCATAAGTGTTGATGCTGGTGATGGAACGGAGTGGGAGGATGAGTGGCAGCTGCTCGCCAGCAAATGGCCTCTAGTCTGATATGAAGCAGAGGTGAATAGTTTCCACGGTAACCGTCTCCTGCTGAGAGTTCATCATTCCTGACTGTGAGTGAGGACCATAGACTGTGTTATTTTACATCACAGCAACACACACTGAAGCTGTGAGACCGACACACACATGAGCACACCTCTGTGAAGTTGCCACGCTTGCTGTAGATGGCAGACAGGAGGCGGTAACATTCAATACAGCTGCCTTCTCTGGATATGATGTCCAAAGTCATCTTCTCTGCCTCTTTGGTACGACCGGCCATGGCTAAAACCTGAGCCTGGGAAAGACATACAGTGTGAGAGTGTGTGTGTGTGTGTGTGTGTGTGTGTGTGTGTGTGTGTGTTCAAGGTCACACAGATGCCTTTGCTCACCAGAGCCAGCCAGATGTCAGTGCTCTCTGGCTGCAGGGCGGCGGCCTCTCTGTACACCTGCAGAGCCTCCTCATAGCGGCCCGTGTTGTAGTACAGTGCTCCAAGTGGTGTCAGGATGTCCACCTTTCTCGTCACCTGCAGTGCCCTGCAGGCAAAGGTCAGAGTTCATGAGAATGCCTTTCCATGGAGATGGTTTGCATCCATTACCATTTCCATTACATCATCTGCAGTATGTAACAAATAATATATCATTACAGTAATCAAGGTCAACACTTTTCCCATAAAGCCTGTTGCTTCCTGTCATAGGACACAGCTGGTTGGTGCATCCTTGAGGGACAATTCCAGGCATTTGGACCATTGTTGGCTAAATGTGAGCCTGAGCTGGGACAATGCTTGAGCTGAGATTTATTATGTTTTACAAGAACAGGAGCACATAATGTCAGACAAGAAGGAAGAAGAAGAAAAAAATAAGTCACTTCATTCACTGATGTTAAAATATTAAAAAAGGGGTCTTAAAGCACTTGAATCCCTTTTGTTCCCTTTGAATTTCTTCGTAATGCTCCAACACAAGACGGTTCAAAACCAAAGGAAACTGATTCTGAAAGTCAGTGTTATATTGAAGGCTGAATTATTGGATGCTGCATTCTGTGTTTTCTGTATTGGATGTGATTCTCTGATGTTGTGAATTACTTATCCGTCAATTCTGAATATCAGAACCTGGCTATAGTTTAATTGGTTCTGATATGTTCAATCTTCTTCAATCTTCAATAGAAACAATATACCAGTAACAATAACAGCAGCTAGTAACTTTTTGTCCTGTGTCTCTGGGAGGTCAGAGGTCATGGTTAGCTACAGAAGCAGCTGTGGAGCAACATGAATATGCCAAACAATAAAGATAGATTCATTTCCAGTCAAGGTCACAAACCAGAAGAGGAGAAACAAGGTGGTGTCTCATTGAGTTGATAATCTGTCATGTTAAAGCGTCATGTTAAAGCATCTCCCTGTCTGACTGAGTCCTACAGTGAGGACCACTGGAGCAGTAGGTTTTGGCCTCTTAAAATGTGCAACTGCTAAAATACATTCCTCGACCCACCTCTTGTACCAAGACTCTGCTTCTTTGTTCTCATTGGACGATCGCAGCAGACGGCCCAGGTTCACCATGGCAACATAGTGTGCTGGTTTGAGTCGAACTGCCTGCTGGTAATGAGCGGCTGCCAGCTCCCCCTCTCCTGGAGGAGTGGATGAGGCAAAGAGAGAGGAAAGAAAGAAGAGTGGAAGAGAGAAGTAAAGGAAAGTGCATGAGGGAAAGAGAAATAAGGAGGGAAGTGTGAAGGAATATGGGTGAGAAAGGATACAGGAAAAACAAATGAAACCTATTAGAATTAGTATTTTAGTGAGCCGGTCTGATTTATAAAACAAACCCCATTCATCATAGCAGAGGTGGATGACTGACCCAGATGGAATATTATATATTCAGTTAAAGGGGCACATTGGTGTGTTTCAGCCCAGGAACTACAAATTGAGTTGACTTTATGTTGCTGGTGACCATTTTCAAAAACATGCCATTTGTATTTAGATTGATCTGTTAGGTTAGGCCTGAAGCATCAGTATGTAGCTTAGGATCAGGTGTTTCCATTTGCTTTCACTAACATGGGCTGAATATGTATTAGGGCTTTTCAGCTCATTTCAATACAACCTTCAAATCATCATGAAACTTTCTTTTAATAAAACATCTATCAGAGTTATTATTTGGTCAACTTTATATTTATGTCTCTTGGCACCTCTGCTAACTGAAATACCATCGTAGGCAGTGCTACTGAAACCGTGTGACTTCTTTATTGAACATTTAATGCTGAGTCATAACACAGCCTGACAAAAACCTGTGAATGAAGAAATGAAGGCAGTTCAATAAGAACAAATAACACCACCTGCAAAGTAAATTGAGGTAACTCATATATTCCATCAAACAGATCTTTCATTGTCATTTCAACATCACTCTGGCAGAAGAGTTTTACTTTTCTGGCTGCAAGTTGATTTGTATCATGTAAAGAAAGAAACGGATACCAATCAATTAATCAGTGGCTGATTGAGAGATAGAAAACTAATCTAAATACCTGAGGTGCACTTGGGGAAATAAACATCATGCTGAGTATAGTCAGTTAATACCTAAAGTGGTAAATCAGTGAAAAACAAAGGTGCATATGCACAAATCAGCCAAAGCATCACACTGCCTCCACCAGCTAGTCTTCTTCCCATAATGCATCCTGGTGCCATGTCTTCCCCAGACCACCTTCTTCCATGGCTCCATGGTCCAGCTCTGATGCTTATGTGCCCATTGTAGGAGCTTTTGGTGGTGGACAGGGGTCAGCATGGACACCCTGACTGGTCTGAGGCTATACAGCCCTATACACAACAAACTGTGATGCTCTGTGTGTTCTGACACCTTTCTATCAGACTCAGCATGGACTTCTTCAGCAGTTTGAGCTACAGCAGTTGAATGGGTCACACAGGCCAGACCTCTCTAGCCAGGCTTATCAGTGAGCCTTGGCCACCAATGACCCTCGTTGGCTCACTGGTTTTCCTTCCTTGGACCAATTCTGGTAAGTACTGACCACTGTAACATCCCACAGAGCTGCAGTGTTGGAGATGCTCTGACTCAGTCATCTACACATCACAGTTCGGTCAAAGTCAAAGTGGCTCACATCCTCACACTTGACCATTTTTTCTAATAGGCCTAAATGTTCAGCTGCTGCCTGATATATCCACCAGTCAGTGGTCATAATGTTATGGCTGAATGATGTTGATATTTAGGTAGAGTTTACAGACTTTACTCGGTGTAAACGTGTGCATGTCTATGCAGAAGAAGACTGCAGGGCTAATGGGAGCCTGTGTTTACCCATCAGCCCAGGGGCCAGAGAGCTGCTGGCTTCAACTCACCTGTATCCACCAGAAATACTCCATAGTTATTATGCAGGTCTGAGCTGTCAGGACAGTTCTCTATGCCTTTCAGATACACTTCATTGGCTTCAGGAAAGCGCTTCTGTGGGAGAATGCAGATGAAGTGAAGACAGGATTAAAAAGAGGGATGAACCAGACCAAGGAGACAGGAAGCTGCATTCAACACAGCTAAAGGTGCTTTAGAGTGGCCTGCACAGGGATGAGATATCTACAGCTAAAGCTAATTTAATTCAGTCATGAGTGAAGTCAAAGACGGTTTGTGCATGTGGTAGAGTGGAGGATTTCTGTCTTCACCTGTTCAGCGTAGAGCGACGCCAGACTGGAGTAGGCATCAGCAAAGTGTGGACCGAAGCGGATCGAGTCCCTCAGCAGAGCCTCGGCCTCTTTTTCCTTCCCCTGGGACCTGGAGCACATCGTCATCGCCATTATTACCATCATCACATCATCATTATCACTGTCACTGAGGTTGTCATCAAACCATCATCATCACCATCATCATGGCTGTCACCACCACTGTTATCACATTATCACTATCATCATCACCGTCATTGGGATTGTCATCAATTTCATCATCATCATCAACACTATCATCATCATCGTCGTGACTATCATCGCTCACTGTCCTCACCACTATCGTCACATCATCATCACCAACATCATGGCTGTTACCAATGTCACGCAATCACCATGATCATCACATCTTCAACGTCATCACTCTCATAATGTCATAATCACCATTCCTGTCATTATCATCACCATCATTATCACCGTCACCCTCATCTTAAATATCATTATCATCATCATGATTATAATCTTCCTCACACACCACTTCATCATCATCATCATCATCAGTCACATTTCTACATTTACATTTGTCATCTGGTTGCACAGCGTCACAAGGGTGGGTCTTAAGTAATTTGTGCAGAGGCAGGAGAGTAGAGACACACAGGAGCTTCGTACTGTAAATGTGATGGACAATTAATAATAACTTCAGCACCAAAGCATTTAGGTTGAGTGTGGATTTGCTCCGATCACCTGCGTTTTCCTTGTTGTGCTGACTGGAGACCAGAGCACTCAGGTGTGTTGTTCAGGTGTATTGTGGTCTGATGGTTATTAAATCTACAAGACCTAACAATAAATGATTTTACCACTACTGACTGTGCCATGACAGCAGCAGCAACATTTAGCATTATCATCATCATCTGTATTATTGTACACTTACAATTATCATCATCATCAGCCACAATGATCTTAATCATCTTCATCATCACACTTCACACTTTCATAACCTATGATTACACATTGGTAGCTTTTCATTTTATTGTCATGCAGTTTTACACATAATTTATTCATGTTCACAAAAGTGACAAACAGCAAACAGACACACACATGCACAGACTCTGTGGACTTTGTCGATGGCTCAGTTGTTTGTTCTTACAGCCTCAGTGATAACACAGAGTGGTAATGGAGCAGAGCCATAATAATGGACTTTGTTTCAGCGTCATTTATTTGTGTAATTTTCTATTAGAGGCAGCCAAGCTCAGGGCAATCCACGCTGTTTGACCGTGAGACAAACTGTACACAGACCCGGTCAGATTACAGTGGCCGTGTCAGGAGACGGAATAATTGAGGACGTTCATTTACTGAATGTGGTGAGTGATTGTTTTTCAGCCAATGACACAACATCTTTAGCTGACCCTTCATTTCCAGTCGAGTACTGAGGCTGTGCTTCAACATTGTGCCCAAACCGACATGCTGTGACTCCAAGGGTCTGCATCAGCATTGCAATGAATCATGGCCATTAAAGTTTAATAATGCTTTGCTGTATGAAAACTATGTGGGTGAGAATCTCCAGTTTTAATGGAACACCTGAACAGAATTGGAAATGTACTTGGTACGATGTTCACTCAAACTCCACTGACATTTTTTGGATCAGATCTCATTTGGTTTGACACTAACACTCCGCTGGCCCTGCCTGGATCACGGGACTCAGAATCATTGCTACAAATCGCACTGATCGTGAACTCAAATCATCAGTGCGTGGAATTTGGTACAAGGTAAACCTGAGTCACTTCTCAATCGTAACATATTAATGTCATTCAGTGTGACATACGTAGACATCATTATTTCTCTGATGTTCAAATTAAAATCCTCAATCTGCTTAAACAAAGGTCAACAAATAGAGCCGCGAAAAGAACTGGGCAAGGCCAATATTGGTGTTATCATATTTCTAATTAGCTAAAACATATTTGACCTCCTCGATTTTTACACACTGAGCTGATTAAACAAAACATTATTACATTCATTCGATTCATTTTAAAATACAAGGAAGTTGCTCAGGCAAATGCTTGGGGTCCCACGAGGGGAAACGCTTCTCTGTAGTGCCCCCCACAAGAGAAATAAAAGATTTAAAACCTTGACAGTGATTTATGCTCCAATGTTTACTGTGAGGAAGGAGAAGAGGGTGACACAGCTGCTGATATACAACAGTCTCAGACATACAAATATGTTTTCTATATACAGCCTAAAAACTTATGTAGCCAAGGTTACCAAGATGATGTATGCAAAATCCAACCTGTCCAGCATTTACCCCACCCTCACCCAGTGTCAGCTGGGATTGACTCCAGCTGCTCTGTGCCCCTGGATAAGCTGTGTAGATAATAAATGGATGGATGGAAAATCCAGAATCAATAAAGGTTAAATAATATATACAAATAAAACTCTTACATGTTACTTATACTTGGCTGGTTTAAACAGTAATGTGGTTAAACCAGCCAAATATAAGTAGCCAGTCCCATCTGATATTGAATAGGTAGTGGGTGACATCCTACAGCACTGATACACACAGACTTATAGCCAGTCATGCTCACACGCACACCTATGGACAATTTGCAGTCATTACAGTTAACCTGCATATTTTTGGAGAGTGGGAGGAGACCCACTTAGACACAGGGAGGACATGCAAACTCTACACTGGCACTCACAAAGGAGAGATCAGACATGTAAATAAAGCAGGGATGAACACGGCCTCAGAGCTGAAAGTGTCTGGACTTATATCACAGAGAATAATAGAACATGAATCAAACAGAATCACTGCATGTAAGAGAACATTTGGCAGCGTGTTGGAGAGCAGCAGTGAGCTCAGACTCTGGACTCACACTCTGACTGCAATCATGTCATTGTGGGTTCAGGTCCTGCATGAGCAGCTTGGATTTAGTGTCTGAAAAGGAGTGTTCTGCCTATGTTTTACCAGACTGTGATATGTGAAAAGTGTGAAAGTGTTTCTCACTATGAGACTACAGACAAGGGTTCAAGTTGTTCCTTGTAAATAATCAATATGCAAATGTAATATATGTACATATACTGAATTTCCATATATGAAATATATATACATATAACATAACTGGACATAAGTAAGAATTATATATAAAACCTTGAAACTATTTCATGTATTGACCTATATGTCTCATCCACACAGATATGTATGCTATATTTCAGAGACATATGTTATATCTGTGGGGTTGAAATTATATTGACTAGGGTCAACAGGTCTGAGACCACTTAGAATAAATAGATTCATAAAACATTCATAAGCATGTATATTTTGTGTTGCTTTGACAAACTTGCATATACAAAATAAAGGTACATCATGAAAATATATATCATAAACATATGTGGTTGACAATAGTAGCAACATAAATGGCAACATCACTTGTGCTGCTGTTAAACCGACCTGCTGCTGTTAAACCGACCTGCCCTTCCCTCCCAGGAACCGGTCTACCATCCATTACTCCCATTAAGCTGCCTGACTCTCCCTGCCTTCCCTCCCACCAAAAACTGCCTTCATTAACTCCTGCACACCATTTCCATCTGTGCATATTCTGTATTGTTACCCGTTTTCTTGTCTGTATACAACATCTATTGCACGTCTGCCCGTCCTGGGTGAGGGATCATCCTCTGTTGCTCACCATGAGGTTTCTCTTTTTTTCCCTGTTAAAAGGGTTTTTGTTTTGAGTTTTTCCTCAGTCGATGTGAGGGTCTAAGGGCAGAGGATGTTGTTATGATGCTATGTAAAGCCCTTTGAGACAAACTGTTTGTAAAAATGGGCTATACAAATAAAATTGCCTTGCCTTGCCTTGCCTTGCCTTGTGATATACGGACATGCATGTCATATATGATTAGATATGTAGGTAGATCCATTCAATGTGAAAACTGTAAAACTGTAAAACTGGAAACTAGTCTGACAAGAACCAGGGCCTGGACCAGGCCCCAGGCTACAGTCAGGGCCAGGGCCAGGATAGCTTTTAGCTTTGAATAGTAACTTAAGTTTGACTTACTCAAACCTCCTTCATGAAATACAGCTTCCTGCCAATTACCTTGAATGATAGAAAAAAGTGCTACTCTTGCTTTGTTAAAAACACTGCACAGGTCTCCTCTTTAAGTTTACAACACATGAAGGCTGTGGAAGACAATCACTCTCTTTCCATCTTTTCTCTGTGGTTAAAATCAGAGTTAATTTAGAGATGATTGAATGATGAAAGATGTTTTTTTTCTCTTGTTGTGCTCATAATTGGGAGCTCAGGGAAAAAGAACTTTTTTTTTTATTTTAGCTCCAGTAAAGAAGTTGCTGCTGGATCATTAAGATGGTCTCCAGCTGTGAGGGTCGTTGACAGTTTGGTGAGCTTATTGGAAAGTTAAGGAAATAAAACTTCCTTTCAACTAGAAACTGTTTAAAAGCTGCTAACACAACATTGATAAAGACTCCAGCTGTGTGGTGTGTGTCTTCATTTTTTTAATAATTTTTCAGAGTAATGGTCAGGTCTGATTTTTTTTTTTTTGTGTGTGTGTCTTACTTGAGGAGGTTTCCCAGGTTGAAGAGGGCCCGGTTATGCTGAGGGTTGATGTCTAGTGCTTTCCTGTAGTAACGCTCAGCCTCCTCTGGGCTGCGTGTCAGCGTGCCCAGGTTGTTCATGGCGCTGGCGTGACGGGGATATAACCTGAGGAGATAAAAGGAAATTTATTGTTAATAAACTCTACCGAGAAAAATGAAAGAGCCACAATCAGTGTGTGAAGTCCAAAACCAAATATATATTGATAGGTCTTGCAAATGAACCTCATTATTTGTATGTATCCATAGGGCGACATTTTTTGCAGGTCAACATGACATTTGATTCTTTTATAAATTAAGTAATTAAAATAGTTTTATTAAACCATTTACTCCATTTAAATGTGATATTCAAGAAGAGTAGTATATAGGCAGCATACTTTTACTAATACATCAGTAGTTCCTGCTGCTTTAGACACCATGTTGTTAAAGGAAAATGTGCAGCAAGCTTCAAACATTCCCATTTCTACAAAGTATATATTGGTTTAATGGTTAAATGTGACCTCAGCTCCTTCCCATTGAAAAACTTCAAACTGTATTCAAATAATAAACAGACAAAATAAATCAGCAAAACTCTGCTTTTATATTTAGCTGACAGATCATTTTAAAATGTTTATAGCGATCTTTCTTATTTTTCTTGGTATGCAGGAAGTTGAACTTTGTGTCACATACTTTGTGTATGGGAGTGTTGTACAGGTATATAACACAAACACAGTATGTTAAGGTGAGACTTTAGTGATGTTTTTCATCGAATGATGCATCAATATTGTTTACTTTGACAATACATAAAAGGAATGTGCGGATGAACCCACAGAGTTTGTGTTGACAGCAGACCAACAGCTTCAGGTTTGGTTTGTGAGCTGCCATTTTGAAGCCTCCTGTTTGTAATGTGGTCATTCCCATCTTGTTTTTTTAAAACCAGAAGAAACTGTATTTGGAGAAGATGGAGATGAGGAGGACTGAGGGGGTGGATCTGACCTGCTCTGTACTCTATCCTGATTGTCAGACAGGTCACCGTGTGGTACAGTATCAAAATAGAGCATAAGCAGACCCTGCTTTACGGTCAATTTTCATCATGGATCATCATTTAAAAAATGAATCATGTCATATTGAAGAAGAAACTAGAGACTGAGACCATAAACTCATTAGGAAAATGTTTCCTGAGGTTATAAATCAAGTGAAAAGGGTCATTTTCACATAGACTTCAATACAATTGAACTTCTATTTACACCCAGTGGAGTCGCCCCCTGATGGTCATTAGATAAAATGCAGGTTTAAGGCTCTTCAGTGTTGGCTTCAGACCCACTTTTACATACAATCTGTGGTTCTGATACTATTAAAGGTTTGTTTCCAGTACAACAGGATGGTATCTCCAGTTGTTAGTAAGTCGACAAACATAAAAAGTGCTTATATTTTATTGAGAACTCATTCTCTTCAATATGTGATATAATGTGAATTCATCTAAAAATTAAGTGGTAATTAACACAATAGAGGGGACCATCAATCAGACACTAGAGAAAAGAAATGTGGATTTTCCTGGCACCTGCTCCTGTTATCCTGACCTTTGTGAAATTCTTTCATGGAAGTGTTTTACTTATCCAATTAGTCTGTGACTTATTTGGGTAATTACTTAGATCAAAGGCCTAAGCACTGCCGAAGCAGTCATTGTTGTTTTAATAATGGACCGATCACCCTGGCAGGAAACCGGTCTTCCACAGCCAGTCTGCTGGTTTGCTGCTTCTGGAGCGGAGCTTTGCTGTCAGGCTGTGTTCATCTGAGGAGCCTCTGATTGGCTCCACACTTCCAGATGGAAAGCATACCATAACATGATCATGATTGGACTAAGTGCCTTGTCACAATGATAAGGATTATCTTCAGAGCAAATGGTGCAGATAAATCAGCAGTGAGTGTGTTGGAAGCTGCAGCCAGCAGAATCTCTGCTGACATTTACTGCCACTCTCCATCACCGCTACAAAAGGCCTCTGTGTAATTGGAATACATTTTTATAGTTAGAGCCCGTGATGGTGACACGGGCCTGACAAGACGCCTGGGGCCAGGAGGAGAGCGGGTGCCGTGGAAATACTCTTCACTGTTTCTATGGTAACCTCGTTCCACGTGTTAATGGGTTGGAGTTCCACGGCGCAGAAAGAGGAGCAGCTGTGGAAACCAGCGATGATGAATGTTAACCAACTGGTTATCCTGGTCACTGACATTTGTAAGGGGTCACAGTGTGACTGTGGTGACTAAATGCCTTAGCTCCAAAGCAACACAAAGGTTTAACTACCCATCAGGTCTGTGGAGGTGCTGGGAATACACAAACTGCGACCGACTGCTTTGGTTTGTCCTTCAGCTTTCTGATAATCTCATATTCAGCATTCAGCATCAGTCATGTCACAAAGGACAAGAAAGGATAACAGAATAAATGAATAAGAAAACATTTAATGCAATAATGCTGAGTGTTGCGATGTGATCAACCAGTGAAAACTGTAAATCAAAACCTATAGTATAGATACTGTATCTACAGGGCATTACCTGTCAACCTCTTGCATCAAACTTAAATCCAGCTTCACACCTTTAGGTGGGGGTGAACGTGATGTGGTCTTGTATTTCATGAGTCTTCAGAATTAGTTGATCATTAAAGTGACTGACAATTACTCTCTCATTTTCTGTAAAGCTCTAACAAATAAAGGTTTTATGATCATTCAATTACATTTTGACCTGATGATGGATATAGAAGAGTTATTAAAGTTATTCGGACAATCCTCTGGAGAACATGAATGGCTGCTCTACATTTTATGGAAAACCTGCTGCTAACATGGCTAAAGGTCAGTAAAGTTAGTAACTTTAGTCCTGCAGACAGTGATAAACTAAACTAAGGATCAGCATCGCTCGGCTTGCCTCTGTTCTTTTATAGTCCAACACACTTTATCAGTGGTTGGACATTGGAGCTGATCAAACTGATCTGAAACTGTATCACACTATCACATAACACCCAAATTTTAGATTTTGCCTCATATTTGAACTTGTTTTGTTCATTGGGATTTGATTTTCTCAGCATGAGTTTATGTCTGTTTTAATCTGTCTCAAGGAGAATATATTCTGAGAACGAGAGATTGACTATATATCCAATAATTTCCAGAAAATATGTAGTGAAATGTAGTTTAATGTGAGCTATACTACCTTAATTTCCAATTTCCTTTGAACATCTGGGCTGATGAATTACTTCTACAAATAATGTAGAAGTTATTTCTAACCCTTACCATAAATCTGTAACTTTTGACACAAATAATCAATTAAAAAACATTTAGCGGCCAGTAGAAATGTTTAATGTACATTCAGTTTGTCTGAACACTTAAACAGGTTTTAATAAACGTGCTGTTTCACAAATACATGCTGTACCACCGCTACAGCACATACACTACATGGGCAATTCCAATCCGTTAAAAGCTGTAATAGACTGAAGAGGCTGATTGACAGCTGATCCAGCTGTGCTACTGTCATTAAAAATACATGTTGCCTCAGATGATAGTTCAGACAGATTTCATTTCATTTCATTTCCATGATTCCTCCTATCTCTCCTTGTGTCTTCAGCAAGGATATGGCACAAGGGAGGGAAACATGGAGGCAAGTAAGAGAACTGACATGTACAGCAGAGAATTGACTGTGGTGCACAAAAATAAAATTACATTAAATAAACATATAAGATGTGATAAATAAATTAAGAACAGATTCAGTCTTATTCATGCTTCAAGTCTAAACTTGATGAATAAACTGAGGCTTTAAAACAGGAAGAAACAGACAAAAAAAAGACTTTCATCAACTTTTGTCAATGTGGGAGGATAGATCAAAATCATAGACTGTAAATAAAGATGTTGAAGCTCAGAGTGGGCTGCTTCACTGTCGCCATCTTGGCAGTGCCTGACTCCACCTAACTCCCGTCTGATACAAAAAAAGAGGAGGGGTGGGTTGTATGAAAATTCACATCCTGTACAGTTGACACAAGGAAATTAGCTACAGAGAAAAGCTGAAACTGAGGTTGATGACTGGATAAAAGAGAAGGAAGAAATCTAGAACCAGAGAATTACAATTTTTGCTTGATAATCAACTGTACTGATTTGTACTCAATTACAGTTCATACAGCCAGTTTTCTTTAGGTTTAGTATATGAAAACATCTATTTCCTACATATAATGTAATCTAATCAAGTATTTGCAGCCTTACTTCCCTATTTCTGATCAATGTGAGCTATCAACTATACCTAAAAATACAAATTAGATTATATTCCTGTAATGCAGAACCTTGCAGAGAAGTCTGTAACTGGTCTTCCAGGTCTTCCAGGCTCCACATAGCAACAACAACCTCCACCAACAAGGCAAGGTACCCTGTATGTAGCCCAGGAGGCAAAATGCAGGGCTGGAAAGTAACACAAATCCCTCAGCACTTTCTCCTGCTCATTAAACTTATTGCTGTGCTCACAGTAATAACTGAATGTGACTCAGCCGCTCTCATCCCCTGTTTGGACTGTGGTGGCAGGATGGTAAAAACAATCTAAAGAGAGAAAATCAAACTGAAATAGCAGGACTTTGAGGGGGGTAAATTATACATTTCTCAATTAGCGCCAGCTGAGTAAATCGACCAGAGACAGTTATTATATCCTTTAAAAGCAACAGGACCCAACTTACTGCACTTCAATCAAGACTTGTAAATGTAAAAGGATTAATTCTTCATCTTTAATTAATGGTTATAGTGGACTTTGATGTTTCTTGTTTTTCCTCTTGTATTATATGCATGCAGCATCCTGCTCTACATCCCCAGATGCTAAGTTCCTCCTTTCCGTCACTTCATTTATTCCTCCACTCTCTCTGCCTCCATCGCTGCAGCAGCAGCAGCAGTTGTGTGCTGTCAGTATGTTGGAGCTTCACCACAACAACTCTGTGCTAATCCAGCCTTGTCGTCCCGCCAAACCCCAGCAGAGACCAGCAGCAGCTTTCATCCAGCTCCAAACCACAGCCCAGCTCCTAATAACCCCAAAACCCAGCAGACCCCTCACTCTCACTTTAATTAACCAGCCCCCACTCCTCCATTTATAACAGCGAGGCCTTGGAGACACAAAATATCTGTGACTGACCAACTGATCAAATTACATCATTGGTTAGCAGACTGAGTGTTGGAGTTTCCCCATTGGCCATTTTCTATTATATTATTATTTCAGGCAGTGTTGCCAGCTTAGCACCTTATTGACCAGATTTTGTGACTTTTCAACACCTATCAACAAATCTAGTGAATTTTTTTGACAAACCTTAGCAATTTTCCATAGAAGAGAGTAGCTAGTGTTGTCCTGCGTGTACAAGCTTGGGCTTGCCCTCTGCATTTAGTGAGCATCTTTTTATACAGTGGTTCCACATACATTTGTCAACAACATCCTCACGTTAGCCCTGCACAGTTCAGACGAGCATCAACCTCATGGGCTGAAAAATGAAGCCCACAGAACACAGAAGTGACAAATACTTGAAATAAAAAATGTTTAGCCTTAGATCTACATTACAGGGTGGGTTTGAGTGACAGTTAGGCGAGCACATGTTTGCCACGACCTGCCCCACTTCTTTGCCCATTTTCATATTAGCCAGAAGTTAGGCCTAAGGGTCACAAATTAATATCTGCCAGATTACAGAAGAGCTAATGTGAGGAGAAGCTGAACCTCAGCCATGTGGTTCTGCAGGATCCTCTCCATTGACTAATGGACATTGTCTTTCATTAATGCAGCTTGTTTGTGATAGATGGACAAGGCACAAGCTGTGAGCTGAAATAAAACCATTACACGCATGAGAGCATGACCCAAGGTGTGTGCGTGTGTGTGTGTATGACTTGTATATAAGTTTGTGTAAGCATTCAACATAGAGTTTAATTATGTGAGACAGGACATATTAATTTATCATCATTATTCGTCCAAAATAATTACATTTAAAAACTCAGGGTATAGATGTGACCCTATTGCTGTCATACTTTAAAATCCCACTGGAGCCAACCACTAAAAATCACCCATATGCACTTGAAGTACAGCACAGTATAAAAGCCAGATGCCTTACTTTGCATGCAGTGACCTTGAGTTCCTGCCGATGTATCATGAGCCAAATATATGTCAGAAATGCTTCTAACCTACTTCTACAGCACTCTACCCATTTTTATTCCTATAAAGGTCAAAATCTGCACTTCCTCTACTTGGAGTTATAAATAAAAACAATCTAGTTCAGAAAACGTGATTAAAATTTTTAAAAAAGATACATTTTGTCATTTTTTCTTCATGAAATCTCTGTTACTCTCATTTCTTCCCTGCCCTGCCTGTTTAAAGCTTATTCATTGTACATGGATTTTGTTGCTCAAGACAATGTTTTTACTCTTTAATTAATAATTTTTCACAAATTTGGAAAATCAGCAAAATGATGAGCGAATGATGTTGCATGTTCTCCCTGTGGTACTCTGGTTCCCTTCCACAGTCCAAAGACATGCAGGTTTAGGTTAATTGGTGACTCTAAATTGCCTGTATGCCTGAGTGTGAATGGTTGTTTGTCTCTTTATGGCTGACTGTTACTATTACAACCTCGCCCTCACCCAGCTGGGACTGGCTGCAGTGACCCTGACGGATAAGCAGTATAGGGTCCACTCTTGGACCCTACTGTATATAACAGCAACATATATTGACAGGCTTTGGATGGATTTATATTTATGTAACATTAAGTATGTCAAAAATAAGAGCATACCTACATAAACACAACATATTTGTATGAGCAAGACAAATATGTCAATATATAAATAAATATCAAGGTTAAAATACGATCATTTCTTTTGGTGTAGGGCTGTCAGGACGACCCTCGGGACAGGGAGGCTGATCTGACTGTAGCAGCATGTTTCTGCGTAAACAACCCTCTGACCTTTACATGGACAACATATCATAGCTCATTCAACTGCATATAAAACTGAAATCGTGGCAAGCTGCTGCACACAATTCCTTCTTCAGGGACAATTAAAGTTGTAGTGAATTAAATCAATTTGTCTATTTTTTTTTTTTTTTGCACATGCACTCTCTACACTCACAGAGCAGTTTATACAAATGTGTAATGATGTGGGATTTGTATTTTAAGAAAAAGAACGAAAAATTTGATAACAATTCTCCTGACAAACTTTAGTTTTATGTAAAAAAAATGTATTATTGTAACTCCCCGTGTGATAATTAATAATAGATCACATGCAAACTCCCTCCTGCACATAGCTGCATAAACGTCCCGATGTCATGGTAGAAATTTGCAGTAACATTATCAAAAACTTTGTGTAGCACTTTGTGTCACAGTATATTTGCAAAAAATGTTATTTAAATTGAATTCATTCAAGTGTCATTTACAATTGTGTTAAAATTGCTTTTCATGCAAACTCCTGCGGTCACTATCAGTTTGCAGCTGTTCTGTCACAAAGGACCTTTTATGCAAATAAATAGTGACGAAAGCTGTTTTTTGATATTGAGTGTTGTGTAAACACTGTTCTAATCTCTCTCACTGCCAGTGTTCGGGGACATAGGATGTTTTTATGCAAATATGTGGAGACATATATTTGATATGACAGCCTGAAGCAATAGTCAAACTGCAATAACTAATTTTACTTTAGCAATTTAAATACATTTGACTTCGGTTTAGGATCTGTGTTGTTCTGCTGTCGGTTCTTTTAACAGTGTAAACATCAGCTTCAGCACAGTCAGTCACTGCTCGCAATTCTCTTAATAGCAGCAGAGGAATCTGGCAGCGCTGTCTGACTGCTGATATGACATCTAACGGTTTTTATTTCAAGCCTTCTGCAAACCCATAAACACGTGAAACCACCATGTTTTCACCATCAGTCGGGCTGTAATTTGACAACAGTCAGCAACGAACAAAGGCTCAAATCAGTGAGTGTCCTTATATTTTGATATAGTGGACAAGTGTATACTATTAACATTAAAAACAAGGCTAAACCTCAGTAGCAGAATGAGGTTTAAACCATTAAAGAAGCTCTGTTGAATTAATGGAACTGTTCTACGACCATGTGTCTACACAGGAACTATTTTACAGTCATTTGTCTCATTTGAATCAATCCAGCTAACTACACAGCAGCTTGTGTTTTACTTGTGTATGTGTATAGGTTGTGCACCAAACGTAATGTGTGTTGTTACTCTTCAGAACTTTTCCATTTTCCAGACAGAAACAGCTTGAGTTCAGAGGGTGTCAGACCTGAGGGCAGCGGTGTAATGGTGAATGGCCTCCTGGTGCCGACCGCTGTCTTTCAGGAAGTTGGCGTAGTTGTAGTGGACTTTGGCATTGTGAGGCAGGGTCTGGATACCAGACCTGAAATGAGGAGGAAGAGAGGAAGAGAGAAGAGAGGAAGAGGAGAAGGCAATGGTGACATATTTAGTCTCATTCAGGCTGTATTTATATGATGATTTGATATTTCCTGCACAGGTCAGTGATTTTAATCATGTTTGGTGTATGTATGGCAATTTTACCAATTTAAGTCTACAACACAATAAAGCCTTTCTATGCAGATAATACTTCACCCCCACCCCAGTAATAATTACAGCCTGAATTACCTCCTGTTTTTCTGTGACCTGGCTGCCCCCCCTCTCATTTAAATATGCTGTGCTAATGCACACAGTTTTTTCCTTCTGCTACTTTTTCAGCTTGGTCTGAAATTTGACTTTTGTGTAAAAAAGGCAGAAGTCAGAAATATTGTGAATTTAATAGTCAGACACATGCTAATGTTGTTAGACCCACAGTTAGATCCATTTGGGAACTGGTTTTACAAAGTTAAATTCACAAGAGCAAATGTACTGTTGTGATGTCATCTACTAGCAGGTACTAATCTTTTCTTTCTTGCATATATTTGTTGTTTAGTTTGGCAAATCAGTCCCATAAGGAAATGCATAATTAGCTGTTAGTAGCTTCTTCTGTTCCTGTCTATGAACAGACATCGATCAGGATTCTTCTCATTCTCAACTTCTGAAGCATTGTTTCTCTATTTATAGAAATTATTTGTAATGGACGTTAGAGACAATTTTTAGTGTGAGTCACATTTGTTTTACTTTTACAAACCACATCCTGTAATGTCTCATTGGCTAAAATGATTTTACTGACCACGTTGCTTCACTTTGGAAGGAGGAACATTTAGTCTGATGGTACAGCATGCATCTGCCAGGACCTGGGCTGAAATAGTTTGCGTCAGATATGAGGAAAGCATTACCTGAATTTTTAGACTGACATATTTACAACGACCATCCTCTGCACAGCACAATCACCAGGCAGAGCAGGTTGTTCAGCGGCAGACTGCTGTACCAGTCCTGCTCCACAGACAGACTGAGGAAGTCTTTTGTCTCCCTCTTGATTGAAACTGACTGATTGAACAAAGCACAACAGGCATTTGCACTGTTCTATATCTGTCCATTGCACATATGCTTTCATATAGACAGTTCTATTTTTAAGCACATTACATTTGCATTTTGCATTACCGCCATGATTTGGTGCTGTGTAGTTTTCTATTTAATTATTTATGTCTATGTTTACCCTGTTCATTTGGTTTTTATATTTGGTGGCTTTTTTATGTCATGTGAGCTACTGGCAGCCTGAATTACCTTCAGAATTCATATCATATCTCTCATTGTCTCTCTCGCTCTTTCTCTCTGCAGACACACATCACAAACACCCCCTCTGCTATTCCTGTTTTGATCAACAGCCACTCCAGACTGCACTGGGCTAAATTAAATGTTAGAGTAAAAATCACTCAAATGTCACTAGAAACTTCATTTCAATCAAGTGTAAACCAATCCTGGGTGCTGTTCAGCCCACTGCCATCTTTACTGGCTCTCCACAACCTACCTGTCACTTCCTCTGTTAAAGTGTGTCTTTTAAATGTCAGGTCCCTGAGTAATAATACTTTTATCTGTCAAGATTTTATCATGCCACATAACATCATTGAGACACCTGGTAAGGCGGGAGGGACAATGAGCTCCCCTCTCCCCCACATAGATGATCTTTTTTATCCAAAATTTCTGAAATACTGATCTCACCACAGATCCTTGCTCACTTGAACAAGAAGGTTCAGTCTGATTTCAGGGCTTTAGACAGTACTGAGGCTGCCTAAAAGGTTCCTTTAACAAGATTTTAAACAATGATGTAGCAACAAACAACTCTTTTCTATGTAAAGATATAATGGAGTAATGGTGAAGAGAGCAGAGAACAAACGCTCTATCAGTGTCTTTACTGGCTCCATCAGTGTCAATCTTGTGATCGGTCCCAGTGGATAAGTCCAAGGTTGAATTTCTTTCCCTGTCCGACCATGACACCAAAACTGCTCTGGCTTTACCAAGATGACGAGTCCTACAAGCTGCTAAAGGGCTTTAGTTAATAAATAAGCTTGACTTGCTGTTACCAATATTATGAATTTGTTCAGCAAATGTTTATTATATTGCTAGCTGGCTCGCTATAAGCACTGCTGAGGAGACGTATCATGTCAGTACTTGTGTGGGTGATGTTTGTAGTTAGATTGACTGGTCAGAGGTGTGGCCAACAAAGCATTTGTTTTGGTTTCTGTTGTGACATCTGGTGGTAGTGACAAACATTTAATTAACCTTTAATTAAGGTCACCAATAACCTATTCCTAACTGTGGATACATTTGACATGGTGAACCATGCCACCCTGGATATGCCTTGGTGGCACTGATAGTACATATATAACCCTCTCTGTTGTCCTTAGCACTGGCCCATCATCGTCAGCCCATTTCACCTATGGCATTCCGCAAGGGTCTATCCTTGGCCCTTTGTTATTTTTAATCTATATGCACCTCCTTGGTCATATCATCCATTAGCATAACATCCAACTTCAATTTTATCCAGATTTTTTCCAGATGATATACAGATGTTCCACTTAAATTCCTTTTGGCCTCTTTTGCTGACAATTTGCGGTTGAATGTCTCAGTTCCAGATCCCATATACTTGACAGTTCTCTGTCTGCCAATGTGAAAACAACTGAAAAATTAGTTTGGCTGTTTTCTACACTCTGAACTTTGTTTTGATGTTTGAATAAAAAGGGTTGTTTAGTCTTGCTTTATTCATCTTAGAAACATTTATAAAATAAGATCTGTCTTACATAATCAAGATCTGTTGAGTGTTGAGCCCTTGTCTCTTAGTGTTTAGATTAGTACTTTATTTACTCATGTCTTACCATAGTTCACTACATCATCTGCAGTTGGTAGAAAATGCAGTTAGACCCATTACTGGTAGCCTATGGGAAGATTTAGCTGCTCTTCAGTGGCTACCAGTCAAATTTAGAATTGATTATTGCTAACTTTTAAAGCTCTTCATGGCCTGACACCTTGCTATCTCACTAAGTTTCCTTGTGCCAGATCGTAACCTGACGTATCCTGATGTGGCGCCTCTGGTTGTTCCTGGGTTGGTACCAAAGCCCCCAGACTTTGGAGCACCATGTCTGTGGACCTCAGGTTTGTGAGCTCAGTAACTTTTAAAAAATCTCTTACAACATGACTGAAGCTGTGTTGTTTTAAATGTTTTTAACGTCATTGTGTTTTAGGTTTTTATTTGTTCATCACCAAGTAACTACGGTAAGTTACACTGTTGGTGTATGGGCACATAGTATGTACACACACACATATACACACACACACCCACTCTTTCTCTCCTTACCGGAAGAGGGCTTCCCTGGAGAGCCAGACGTGGTTCTGCTGGACGGTCTTCCAGGAGAAGAGCAGGAGCAGCAGCAGCATGGAGACACTGAGGACTGTGGTGCCCCAACGGCCCACCACCGAACACAGTCGACCCAGGCCGTGAGCCACCAGAATACAGTAACCCATACTGGAGAAGGACAGAGGAAGGAAGTAAGAGGAAGGAAGGAAAATCAAATGTTGGGTAGAAAGAGGAAGGATGGAAAAGAGAGAGGAGGAGAGACAAAAAAGCAAAGATGTTATTCATGATGCATGATCTATTCTGAATCTCCTCTTCAATTCTAACTTTTCCTCGAATGAACTGACCCTGATCACAATATAAAAAAAAACAGAGTAAATTCTTCTGTATTTGCTGTCATTGTCACACACACACACACACACACACACACACACACACACACACACACACACACACACACACACACACACACACACACAGACTGTACCGAAGTGTGGGTGTACCATAAGGCATTCAGGGTCGACCAAAGTGCAGATAAACTAGTAGTGCACACTGAAGAACAACAACACAAGGCGGACACTAGGGGAGATAGAAAATATCAAGGACAACATAGACCTGCACGACTCGGAGATAGTGATAAGGAAAAAGAAATTACAAAAGATTCAAGGAGAAAAGTGGAAAATGGAGGGAGGAATATTTGTCCAAGACAAGACAAATCAGCATCCACTACAGCTTTATGATTTTAACAGAGATGAACACAATCACTGTGATCACTGAAAAAATACAGCTCCCACTGAAACTACCAGCGTAACACATTGTGTACTTATGTTAGCATGACTGGGTTTCATCCATGTCTATAAAACTCACCAAAGCTCTCTTGTAAAGCTTGTTTTCAACTTTCCAGATGTAATGTGAAAGGACAGTCCTCTTCAGGCCTGTCCTTTTGTTACTTGAGACAGAAACCATTCACATTCTCCTCTTGTATGTTTGTGATCGGTCACATGCCGCAAACAGCCACCATCTTGTGGCTAGATTGGGAAAGCCTGCGATGAGTTTATAGCCTGCCCTTACCCTAACCCAGATGACAGTGAAGATTGTTTAGGTGCTTCACATCCTTTTTACATGTCAAACCATTCACTGAGCCCTTATCACTTTTTTAGAGGCATCTTTTCATTAAGTTTCTTCACCTTTGTATTCAGGTTTTTCCTTCAATATGTAATCCATTGTAAGTATTTGATGGAGGGTGGGTCGGTAAGTGGAATACATACATCAGAGACAGCAGGTTTGAGCGCGGCAGGAGCTGTGCAGAATGGCAGTGTTTAATAAATGCAAGTACGTCATCAACAGCATGTGCAGATGATAGAGAGTGTGTTAGAAAAACCAGCTCCTCTGTCTCTGCAGTGCGTCATGAAGGAAATAGGATGGATGGTCCATGATGAGTTTGTTCAGTGGGGGTCTCCTGGGTCTGACCAATAAGGAGATTATTAATCCTGCTGGTGTCTCTGGAGTCATGCTCAACCCCTTCCTTTAAGAAACGCCTGCATTAGTCCTCCAAAAAGTCTGTGATTCCAGCAGGTGCTCAAGAGCTTGCAGTGCTCCTCAGTGACTCAATGGCAACCTCCTCTGCCATCACGACCATGGGTCAGGTCTTAGTTCTCCTTCTCCTAAGCAACCACCTCCCTGTACTGTGAGTCCTACAGGCCCTACACCACCACAGAGTCATCAGAGACCTTCTGCAGGTGTGATTCAGAGTTGTACTGGGATCTGAGATGTACAGAGTGAGCTCCCATCCTGAGCTGCTTCTCATGTAGAAGAAGAAGAAGAAATAACACAAGAAGTCATGTGATTCTCATTGTACGACCAGGTGTGAGTGACCACGCTGCGGCAGGTAAATGACACCACTCCCACTTTAGGCTGGCGAGCAAACTGAAGAGGGTCTAGGCCCAGTCTCCCCAGTACCATCGTGACTGTGGTAAACTGAAAACTGTTCTCGCTGAAGGAATAAAGTTTTTCATCGCTTGGTGAACTTAGATGAAAAAAATGTTGAGAGTGAAGTCTTGACAGTAAAATGGATGCTTTGTTCAAGCAACTACTGGCCTTCACGGCAGCAGACATGAGGCGGGAAGATGAGTCAAAGAAAGAAAAACCGTGTATTGAGAAGAGACTGACAACAGAGTAAACTGCAGTCAAACAGCACAGAAAATACAGTGAAACACATCTATGCAGCTCAGCTACCTGTAGTCTACCCTCAAGACGACAATGACAGTGGATACAATACATCTACACAGATACATCTGTGTGTGCGTAACTGTTGTGATGTGAAGAGTGTGTGAATCAACACTGCAGAAAATGAGATTATCCTACACTAATTCTCTCATGAAAAACAACTCAATCTGCTTGTTGATACACAGTGATGCATATTACCACGCTACACACACACACACACACACACACACACACACACAGGTGCAAACACTCATGTACACATGCAAAAATGTCACCATTACACAACAATTTGTCTTCTAGACACAAAAGGCATTCACGTCCTCTCCTCCTCTTAAAATGATAACACGTGTGTGTGTTTCCGTGTGTTTGAACTGTAGACCACAGGAGTGAGTTTCTTGGAAAAATATGTTGTTGCTTTTATTGTTTGGCCTTTTAGGGTAAAAAGAGGTTGAGCACGAGGTTGGGATTTCCCTCCACAGACACATCTCCCTATGACGACGACACAGCAGCTGATGTGAATGAGCTTCTAACTCTCCCTGGGTGATACAGCTGAAATCAAAGCACAGTCTTTGTCTTCCACTCGCGTGTTTGGACACTTTATCAGATGACATTGTGGTTATGAAATTAGGATTTTAGCAGCAGCAGAGCAGCAGTTTGGAGGTCAACATGAGCCACGTTTGAGTCACCAGGGTATGTGTTAGGGGGCGTGGTTACTGTGTGATTGACAGAGCAGGTTAGATCCACCCCTCACTCCTCCTCAGCTCCACGTTCTCCTCTGAATATGGTTTCTACTGGTTTCAAAAAACCAAGATGGTGAATTTCCGAACCGGAGGCTTAAAAACAGCAGCTCGCAAACCTTGCTTCATCCCAGACCACACTCACAAAGCACCACACTGATAATTTTGCTGCTAATTCAGCAACTAGATTCTGGCCACTATGTTCAGCTGAGAAGAAAATTTCAAAATACAAAAATGTGCAGATAACTGATAAATATAAAAAAAATTCAATTATAATTATTATTATTTATTCTTTTAATTATATTATTTGATTTATTTTTTAAATGGAGGCTATACGGGCATGTAGTCATAGCAGAGATATTTGAATATATTATATTAATAATTTTTATGATGTAGTTTTATTAGTTAAGTGAACACTGGATGAAGTGCTTTAGTTTTAAAGTGCTCTCTCTCTGAACAAGGTTAACAAAAATCATTGCTCGGCACCAACGGGTAATTATTGTTACTGATGGTCATTATTAAAGGAAGACTAACTGTAGAGAGACGGGGCTGAGCAGAGCAGCACCACAGCAGTGAGGTGAGCTGGTGTCATATGCAGGTGGATGGATGGAAGAGGTCTGTCAGCTCATTATTATAGCCGGTTAAGTTGACTGTTCATGGGGACAAAACGACCCTCAGACCAGTGGGAAATGTCACCACTCCAAACGTTGTCTGACAACAGAAACATGATCACATGTAAATGAGAGCAGCTTCATTGGGGAATCATCTGCATTAAAAAACTGTATGTGTGAACACAGAGAGGAGAGAAGCAAACAGATAAAGGGCTGACAATATGCTAATATGCCTCAGTCCCCGTCCAGACATATTAGGTTTTGACCTCATCTTGTCTGGGTGTGTTATAAATTTACTGCAGAGATGATGGGAAATGAGGGGAGAGTGAGCGTCATGCAACATCCTGATGAGAACCGGGGACGTTGCCGTTCATGTTTAACCCTGGGCCACCAGGACCCACTGTCACGGGGTCATACGTCATTAAAACTGGAAATGCAAGGCAAATTATGTGATGCTCATTTCAATGAGGAGATGGAAAGGCACAGTTGTCAATAAATGTGTCAATATTTAACATGCATCCCAGCTAATCAGGCCTCCCACAGAAACCATCTGGAGCCAAAGGCTGTTTCTGTGACAGAAGTATGAGGGCCCCAGTCCGCAGAGACGAGACATGTTTGAACTGAGCCAGGAAGCAGCAGAAGCATCTGCTGACAGTTACACTGCAATTAGCCATGCAGGTTAAGTGAACACAGGGTGAGATCAAGTCAGGGGATTTCTCTGAGCTCTACCCCCTGTAGGCATTTGCTTCCAGCTAAAGCCTCCTGCTTGGAGGGGGGGTTCACTGTGCGAGTGTAAGTGTGTGTGGATCCCATGGGGCCTCTAAGCCTAATCAAGGTCACCCACGACCCCTAAGGATCTCGTAATTCATGGTGAACATCCCTTCACGCGTCACAAAAGCTTTAGGATTAACTGACTATGAAATGTGAGAGAAGGAAAATCAAAGAAGCACTGAGCTCCGAGAGACAACAGTTCAGTCTGAGAGGAAAAACAAGGGGTGGGGAGTGTGAGATAATGAGGGAGAGATGGGGAGAGAATGAAAGCAAGAGTCAGACAGAGGGAATGACTGACAGGGGAAAAGAGGACAGGGACGATTGAGAGCAGGAAAACACAGTGGAGACTCTCTTCTGTGAGTGGAGAGGCTTTTGACTGCAGAGTGAAGCACAGCAGAGAGAGTGATGTTACTGTGTGAGAGTGTCTAAGGACTAAGCACACACACACATACACACACACACACACACACCAGAGCACTGAGACAAGGTGAGTTATTTTCACTTCATTAAATCTTTCAAATGATTAATATTCCAAATTACTGACTGATCACGTACAGCTGCTAAAATGACCTCTCATGACTTCTCACTTTATACGTATATTTGTAGTGTTACGACCTTTCCACCTTTACCATGTGTTCAATAAGACCGACACGGTCTGTCAACCTTTGTAACTTTTCACCTTCTGTCTTTTTTCAGTTCTTGTCTGAAAGTGTTAGCACACAGCAGGAAGTCAAATGCTTCAGTTTGGGAGGCACTGTGGTGCAGTGGTTAGCACTGTCCCCTCACAGCAAGAAGGTTCAAACCCTGGGCCTGGGGCCTTTCTGTGAGGAGTTTGCATGTTCTCGCTGTGGCTGTGTGGGTTCTCCAAAGACATGCAGGTTGTGGGTTAATCTGTGACTCTAAATTGCTTGTAGTCATCAGTGTGAGCGTAAATGGTTGTTTGTCTCTATATGTCGGCCCTGTGATGGACTGGCGACCTGGTGTACCCCGCCCTCGCCCAAGGCCAGCAGGGATTGGCTCCAGCCCCCTTGACCCTGACGGATAATTGGTACAGATGATGGATGGATGCTTCAGTTTGAGGAACCTGTAACAGTTTACTGGGACGCTTGAACACTCTTAATGTTATAACTGACACCTTTACTAGTATGACAAGTCAAAACTTGTCTAACTACACTTCTGTCTCTTGTCGACTCAAACTGGTCAAACGTCTTTGTTTTGGCCTCCTCCCTCTTTGTGCTTCCTCACCCACACAGATCTGTCAGGGCTGCCATCACATAAATGGTTCAGAAGCTTCTAATATTTGATCATATATGTAGAAAATATGAAACGACAAAGGACAATAGCTCATGTTAATGTCATTTAGTAGATTGTGGATTAGACAGACCATGGATGGATTAAGAAAATTAGGCAGTGGGTGGAAATTTTACACGCTGCTTACAGGACTGAGGACAGACTACAGTGTCTTGGAGACACAGATTCAATTGTACTTTTCTACATCTGGCTAGAATGAGTCTTGAACAACTGGATTTCTACCCACCCTGAATTATTTTTGGATTCATTTACTCTTAGCTTTTTTTAGATTGGATATCTGTCTGATCTGTCCAAAGCTAAGTCAGTAAGTGTAAATGTTAAAGGAACAAAAACACAGAAGGCAGCAGGTTCCTGGAGAGAGATGAAAAGGGAAAAGGGATGCAGCTAGGAGGAGGCTTTTCACCTCACCTCTAAATGACCATTTAGAGCAGGTATCAATACATTTGTCTTCAGATAAGGTCAGATGAAACGATGCAAAAATGTGTTTCACTGCAAACTGAACCCCTCACCCACTTCACTTGCAGGTAAATCTCAGGTGGGAACTATGGCAACTATCCCTCATTGCACAGGAAAAGTGTGATCCTCTTGCACCATTGCTTCTTTTTAGATGGTTTGCAGGTATCACACATTCACATTGTGAAAATTTGGTCAGGAATGCTCATCATTTCAAAATAAACAGTCTTCGGTCTCTTTGACCAAAGAGCCAACATCAGAGATCAGACACTACTGAGTTCACTCAGTGTGTTTAACTTGGTGAGTCCAAAGTCATTATTACTGAGTGCAAAACTTAGAATACCAACCTTAATTATCCATTAAAGCAACTTATGTAAAAAATAATACTTTTTAAAGGCAAAGAAATTTAACCACTCAAAATATGACTAAAATAATTTTGTTATATATATATATATATATATATATATATATATATATATATATATATATATAACATAATTTTGTTATATATATATATATGTGTTAGTGTGTGTGTGTGTGTGTCTGTGTGTGTGTGTATATACATACATACATACACATATATATATACATACACATATATATATAGGAACAGTAGTTGGTCATCCCCATGCACGCTCACCTCGGCATGTAGAGAACCCTCTCTGCCACAACAAATCCAACCCTGAAGAAAAGGTTACTGGCAGGAATGAAGGGAAACACCAGAAATAACATTCCCACCAACACCTCCCTGCTTTCCCCTTTCTGCAGATAGAGAGAGAGAGAGAGAAGACAAACATGGAGATATGAGCATATTGACAGCAAACAAACCTGGTATTACATTTCTTATTAAACCAAGTCAAGAGGCAACAGTGTAACCGCTTCAAACAGGACATTCATTATGAGCTGTAATGTGCACTATTCAGACTCTGCCAACACACACACATGGACACACTGATCCATGCACGTTCAGCAGCCATGACCAATCTGTCTTAAATATTAACAATCATCTGTGCAACAGAGAAGCAATTAAGGAGATCAAATTATCAAATTACAGTTAATTCCTTTTTCTACAGAGCCCGTATCTGAGGCCATTCATATTTCATAATGCCTGCAGCCTCTGCCTTCTTCTCTCCTTCCATGTTATCCCACCATGGCTGTGTTTGTTTGAACAAACAGGCCTCTAATTGGCTGAGTTGGCAGCCCCTCGCTGGGTTGAGTGGATTGGCTCATTAGCAGTAATGAGAGCAAGAGAAGTGTGAAGTGCTGATTAGCGTCGCTCCAATCAGAAGCTTGTTCTGCTGTCAGCGGGCTCATTGACAGCTATTGAGACCATCGCGGACTGGAAGGGACCTGTAGTGATATCATAGACACACCACAAACAAACACTCTGAGAAGCACTTTGAGCTAGAGAAGCAATCCTCCGCTGGTAATGGCATGGATATTATGGAGAGGAGGAAGATAAACATGCTGCTGGCTGCTGATATCATCTGACATCAACACTACCATAAACATTATGAACATCTACAAACATAAACAGAAAACTACTGATAGCATCATAATGGACCTATGGTGACATTACAGAGAGTAACACATACACTGAAACTTAATGATGAGACAACAGACTGTTGAAAGCCTGAATGTTATCTACACAAACAAACTGCACTGAACTAATTATGATTACAGATGGGATAACTGTGTTCACGTATTAATGATGAAGATGACTTAACTACACTAAAACTGGTTTAAAGATTCCCCTCGTGCATTTATTCAGCTGTATATGGAGGCTACAGACTGACTGCACAGATCATTTAGACTGTGGTGTGAAGGGGTTCATTTCTTTATTACTTCAATATATTGTGTAACAGAACAAAACATACATTTAAAATAAGCTATTTATGAAACTATCACCATCTTTGGTTAATTGGTCATTGTTCCTTAGGTTTAATTAAAAATGTGCTTGATATTCGTAGTGTTTTAATGGAAAAGAAGGTCTCAATTAGTTTTCATTAGTGGAAAATGGTGGTATACAACTGTACAGGTTGGCCACATTAACAAATATCCACCGACTTAAATGGTCAGCTAGCTCCAGCTTCTCCTACTATCTAAAGATGCTACCTCAAGCTAAGACTTTTTTTTTAGTGGCTACAGCGACCCCTACCAGTCAAGGGCAGTCCAGTAGCTCTAATTTCAGTACAAGTAACATTGGCTTAGTTAGCTAGCAAGGCTACTAAATAGTAGCCTACTTGTGCCTTTCATGACCTTCACCTTGCAAACTTCCTCTAACCCAGATGCCTGCATGATTATTGATTGCCAGACTTAAACTTTAACACTGAATTCCAATAAATATCCAATTGATATTTATAAAAATAAAAACATAATAGGAAAAGCACCTTTTCCTCAGAGATCCACTTTGAAAATTCAAGGAAATCATGAATAATAGTAGTAGAAAATAATGATGGTAATTCTTATTATTATTAGATTAAAACCGCACATCACCCATCTCTGTTAGAGAAATGAGTCCAGTCTGATTGGGGCTTAAGCATCACATATTTACCTGATAAATACTTGGTACATTGGTGGATGACTGTAAAAAAGTTTTTTGTCATACTGTCAGTTCTTTGAAAGGACTTCAATAAAATAATAACGGACGACAGAAATCCAACATTCAGAGCTTGCTAGAAATCAATAGTATTGATTTCTTACTAAACCATTGCATTGTGAAGGCAAATCTCCTCCACCTCTTTATATCTTCTTCAGCATTTGCCTCATTTTCACTTGTGCTATCTGATTCCTGTACATCTATTAGTATATGTCACTATCAGTTTGTGTCTGTTATTCTGCTGGTTTCTCTTTTAATCCCTTCTTTTATCTGTTTGTTATCTTCTCCTCAGCTCATCAGCATCAGTCATTTATATGTAGCGCAATTACCTGTAAATTAATTTTAATTTCTACCTCCCGACACTGCCTGTCCTCCAAGCTGTTTCCATTGTGCCAAATGTGTAGCTCAGGCTTCACCTAATGACACAAAGACACCATCACTGCGGTTTCCAGTGGATTGGGGGGGTCGTTACTTCTAATTGCTGGATACCATCCTAACTGCCTGGCACCAGATTCATTTTTTGTTTTCTTCCTCTTCATCTCTGCTGTTCCTTTGTTATTTCCACAATCTTTTGATCATCTGCTCCTCTTTGATTTATTTCTTTGATTTTCCCCTCTTCGTATTTTTCATTGCCTCGGCTCTTCTCTGAGCACTGCAGTGTGTCATCCAGTAACTGGTGGTTCATTTAACCATCGTGACAGTCTCATCTTAGCTCATGGCTGGTATAGCTGTACCTCACCTGCTGGCAGACTCACTGGCTTCAACCCCAATCATTTCCAACATACAGTCCTAAAAATTGGGACAATCATGTCACTTCCATGAAGACGTTGAAAAGGAGGAGATTTAAGTCATTTTGAAATGTAATCCCTCGAGAAATATCCGGTAGGTGCACAAGTTCACATGACATCCCCGGAGAAAAATGCCCCTAAAAATGTACCAATACCTGTCTCAGCCTCTTATGTGTCTTCAAAAAGATGAGCATACACAAAAACAGCAGAGAGAGAAGAGTTTGTATGAGAGAGAGAAATGTAAAGGTGGTGCAAAGCTTCTTACAGAATCATATTACAAGCACCAGGTGTCACATATTCTTTCAGTGTTTGTGGTGTAAATACATTTTAGATATTTCAAAATCTGAGAATTTTCTCCTAAAGCTGGTGCTGCAACCTTGTTTCAAAATTTGATAAGAATCTTTGCTGGCCATGACAGTGTGTGGTTGGTACTGTTTGGTTTGTGAGGCTGTGCCTGGTCCCAGAGACACCCACTGTGGTGGGAGCTACCACAGAAAACCTTGGCAGGTGTTTATTTGTCTGGTTTATGACAGATACTGTCACTGTGACTGCATCATAGCTGTGCGAGATGCACTTTACAGGTGTGTATGAGATCGAAATGAAGCCAGAGTTTGAAGATGGGTTGGGTCTGTCCTATGTGTGTGGAGTATTAATATAATAACATAGTGATAACTAGTGCGTGGTGGCATGGTGGAGCAGTGGTTAGCACTGTGCATGTGTGTGTTTCCAAAGATTATTTGCAGCTTATTGGCGACACTAAATCGTAAATGTGGGAGTGAATGGTCTCTATACGTCAGCTCTGTGATAGACTGTGATTGACAGAGTACACTGTCACCGATAATGACTGAATAACATCAACATTATTGACCGGCCTTGTAGCCGGTGTGATCCTATCACAACATGGTCTCATGTGTTATCTGCATCCAGGTTAAATGACAATCCTTGTTCTGAACTCAGCAATATGCCACCTTTCAGCCTGTATCCATTGACATCATCGTAGGCCTTACTCACAGTGATAGAAGGGTGAATTATCTGTTCAACATCTCATCTGAGGACTAATCCAGCCTCCCGTGCTCTGAGAGCCACATCTTAGCACAACATAATTTGAATGAAGCTGCTCGATTATTGAGACTCTGCCTGAGATCATGAGTGTATTTTGTGATACAGTAACATCTCTGCAAAATCAACAGAGCAACAACTTTCACCTGAACCTCACAGATCCACGGTGATGCTACTTCCCATGAGGACATTGTCGTGGGAGGCTACGTGAGGATGATGTTTATTGATGCCATAGTAACGACTAGACTGGTGGCCACTAACCAAGCAGGCTGATCTGGGCCTATAGAAGGCAAGGCAGAGCTTTTATCAACTCAGCTAAACTTGCAAGACTCTGGAGACATTTTACACAAGTGCGGTTGAAAGCATAATTCTTTATTTACCCAGACCTTTACACTAGATGTTCTAGGAGGCGTCTTACCACCTCTGTAATGGAATCAGGAGTCTGGACTGCTATAAAACCAATGTAGAGCAAGACTCAGGGACAGTTTGTTACCATAAACCAATAGAACTGTGAATGCTGATCCTACCAGGGTGCAAAGCAGGGAACCCATGAACTCCCCTCCTGTCTTCAATACAACTCAATTTACATGTTTTTATTATATTGTAGCTTCTCCTTCTGCACTCTCTTTAAGTCAGCACAGTCAATTTAGTTAACAGTGTTTTTTTTCCCCAATCTTATAACGTTCAGTTTATGTCCTCTATTTTGTAGAAAACACTACCCATTTTATTTTGTGTTTCATTTTTGTTGTCTTAATATTGCATGTTTTGTTTTTGCTGCCTTTTGTGATGTCTTGTCATTCTCGTCAATTTACATTTCAATTTCAGTGTACATCCTGAGGTGTACATGTCACGAATACAAATTATTTTTCAATGAAGCAGCCAAGCTTATTCATTTTCAATGCAGTACACAATGGTCGAATACACAATAGATATTAAAGAGACAGTTACCTTGGTTTAAATAAGTTCTGTCACCCAACTCTGCAGGAATAACATACAAAGTTCAAAAGCTGGTCAGAAATAAGATCAGACAGGATGGTTGGCTATTTGAATCTAGCCACAGAGAGATTCTTCCCAGTTTAACAGAAATCAAACCAGAGATGTTAATTCCACAGGGAGGATTTTTCTCCCTCTCAGCCAATGAAATGGCCGCCTGAGGACTTCCTGTGTGCTCATTCTAATTTACTTTGAGTTATCTCCAGACTCAGCAAGTGGACCCAGCTGCACCATCCAGGAAAAGAAGACAGAGACTGAATGAAGACCCGTTGCCCACACTGGAAAGGCCAGCCAAAACCACAGATGTCCTGGCAACACACACACACACACACACACACACACACACACACAAACACACACACAAACACACAGAGACACACACACAGAGCTTGCTGTAGCCATACAATCCTATGACACAGAAGTCACTGCCAAACTCATCCAGTGTACTTTTCCCTTGCTAATTTCAAAACATATTTCTGTCTGAGTGTGTGTGTCTGGTCCTCACAACTTTAAAGGTCGGTGTGACTGTTTGACTTGATTTAGGTCAGAAAAATAAATGTACAAGTGTGTGCGAATATGCACGTACGAGCACACTGTTACTGTGTTTTAAAAACTGGGTAATTCCTCCTATACTCTCAAACAGCCTCACTTCTTTGTGCCGTGGACTCCACCAGATGTCGGAAACTTTCTTTTGAGACTTTGCACTATGTTGACATGTTGCATCACATCATTTCTGCAGATTTGTCCCAACACATTCATGCTGCCAATCTCTTTCTCTACCACATCCCATAGTTACTCCACTGGATTCAGATCTGGAAACTAGGGAGGCCAGTGAAGTTCAATGAACTCACTGTCAACTCAGTGGTCATGTTCTTTTGCTCTGTGACGTGACGCATTAACCTGTTAGGAGTAGCGTCTCTGTGGCCATAGAGGGATGTACACGCACAACAATATTCATTAAAAGCATGATTGGTTGGTGTTATGGGCCCAAAGTGTGCTGACATTCCCAACACCATTACACCACCACCATTTGGAAGTTGGGTAAATGGATTCAAACTGTTGACCCACCCATCTGTAGCCTCAAACCATGTTCAAATGTTGGTCAGCCTGTGTCCACTGCTGCCTCAGGTTTCTGGGAAGTGGAACCTGACGTGGTCTAATGTTGCTGTAGGTCAACCAACTCAAGGTTTGACGTGATCTTTTCTGCTCACCACAGTTGTAAAGTGGTTATTTGAGTTACTGTAGCCTGTAGCTTCAAGCACTGCGTCCACTATCCTCACCAACAAGGCATTTCCAGCCACAGAACTGCTGCTCTGTTTTATTCTCTTCTTTTATTCTGTTTTATTTCTGAGTAAAACTCTAATGTGTGTGACAATCCGAGGAGATCAGCAGTTTCACTCAAACCAGTCTGCCTGGCAGCACAGTCTAAATGTGTTTTCTACGTGTGCTGTGGACCAAAAACAAGCTTCTTTGAATGTGAAACTCTGCCATTAACACAGGAAGGAAGTTGAGGGGGTGTAGGCTCACCATTAGGTTGTTAGTGCTGAAACAAATCACATCCAGGGGTTGAGGTAGAGACCAGTGGCACTGTAGCAACAATTACTTCCACAGGTCACAATGGGGTCACCAGTGAGCTTTTATACACAACTACACTGAGAAAAGGTCAAAAAGGTCTGAAAAGCATATTCATCCTGACATCTACGTGTGTGTGTGTTTGTGTGTGTGTGTGTGTGTGTGTGTGTGTGTGTGTGTGTGTGTGTGTGACTGACTTTTAGTCATGAACCAAACAGAGGAAGCGGAGCCATGACCTTAAAAAGGCTTCACATACACTATTTACATACGTTTCACTCTCTATCTCTTACACATGCAACAATAACAATATGTACAGTTCTGACAGCCCTCACAGGTACAGTTAACATTCAAACACAAACCATTACACAATCTTATCCCATCCTGCAGGGCTCATACAGTCATAAAAGACAGGATATCTTTCCAGAGAGACAAATCCGTGCACGCCATTTTGGTGGCTGTGCTCCCTGCACTGCTACAGGCTCTGCACAATCTCACCTTATACACTCAGGATCCTTCTACGAGCAGGGTACCGAGTTCTGAGAATAAAGCTGCCATCACAAAAAGCCTGTCACGCCTACAGACTTAATGAATTTAAACACAATAGGGTTGAGAAATTGGCTAAACAATGGTGGAAAATCACTTCATCTAAAGTCTGAGAAGTCTGGTTTGACAATAATGAACCTTAGGTAGGTGCTAGGCTAACAATAAAATCTGCCTCTGACTAGTGGATCGAATGCATCTTCCCTTTACAATTGAATTGGCTTTCGATTGGCCTTTAGGTAGCACTGTAATTACAAGTCAGATACCAACTAAAGCTTTGCAAGTCAAGCCTGTCTGTAGTAAGTATAATATGGTGAGGAAGCACCACATATCAAGATGGTTAGAAGAGGAAACATCAGAAAGCCACGTTTGAGCCTCAGTCAGACCCAGACTCAGATCAGGAGTCTGCTGAGACCAGAATCAGAGACTAGCAGATGTATCAGAACTGTTAGTGTAGTTACCATCTTTTGTTTGTTCAGGTTGTTTTGTTAACTTGCAACTGGCAGTGGCTGACACAGTGTTTGTGGTTGTGCTCATGCAAACTCTGACTCCCTGTACTGACAAGGTTAGGATCGGTACCTTAGTTATGAAGATTATGAATCTCTGACTGTCTGAAGCATTTTCATGAGACCTTGGTCTCATGGGATATTGGTTCACTGCAATTCAAGGTGGAAACACTCAGTCATGGCATTGACTCTCACTGTGTGTGTGACTTCACTCACACTTATATGTCTTGTATCAGATCAAAAAATCATAGACAAGGTGAAATACTTGATTTTCATTGGATGGGGTCAACAAAAGTGCAAGTTATTAGACACTTAATTGTGTACACATACAATGCATATTCATGCATATGTCACTGATTTGACCCTCAGCTTTTGATTTTATTTATTTTTGTGTGAAAAATAAATAAAAAGAGAAAATTAAAACTACAAAAAGTCTGGAGCATTTGTGGCCCTGCAAGAGCAACATCTACAATCTAATTTATAATTTTGGCTAGTTTACAATATCTGGGCTCCACATATTAATCACTAAACTCAAACTGTAGCCAGAAAGTGCATTTAGCCAATTGCATTCGTTGTTAAATTAATTTAAAAAATCAAAATGATTTAAAAGAACATCTTGACATTTTGGTGACATTTTGCTAAAAGTTACAGTCGATCAGAACATTTATACTAATGTAATTTCTGTCTTTAGAGCCAGGAGACGATTAGCTTAGCTTAGCATGGAGACTGAAAGCAGCTAGCCTAAAATTATGGATTGTGAATACATTTTGTGAGTCAAAACAGTGTGTTAAGTTGCCCTGTGAGAGGCTTATGTTGAGGCTTTAAATTATGTTGTGTGTCTCTGCTTTGTTCCTCAGGCAGTGCACTAAGGCTGCCTCTTGAACCTCAGATGAGTTTAACTCAAAGAACAACCTCCATGCACAAATGTTGTGGACAAATAAAGTGATTCTGCTTGTATATTCAGAAGCACAGCGCTCTCTCCTCTACACTGCTGAAGCTCTGATGGATGAAGAGAAAATGATTTTGAATATTTTGACTTCTCAGAGAGCACAACTCTGAAATATGAGTCATGACTTTTTCATCGTAGAGAAAACGCTACCAGATATGAATACAGATCTCCAGAATAAACAGCCTGAGAAGAAAGCAGCAGCAACACCTGGCAGCATTTAGTGGAACTAAATGATATTTTCTGCCAAGAAACATTCTGTTTGAGGAACGATTTCTCCCCCTAAACTGCAGCACAGTTCAGTAAAGACTCCTTGAACCAAATATCATCTGAAATGTGAGACGGAGATAAGCAGAGAGGCACAGTGGGGAAAAGGAATAAGTCTGTAAAGTGGCAAGAGAGAACAGGAGGTATTACAACAAGCTGGAGCTGATTGAGAGTGAAAACCTCTCCCCCGACAAACAATGGCATCTTTGGAAAACACAAACTGTATATATAGGTGAACATACACTTTTCACAGCGGTCTGTCTCCACACTAACGGACGTATGAGATGAGCCTGTTTTTGACAGGGAGAATATGTGCGTCATCTGCGTGTGTGTGCATGTTTTTCATCTCATGCACAAACACTTTGCTGACTGTTTACTGTCTGTGTGTTACTGATGTTACAGTTTCAGTAACCAGTAAATAAGATGATTTTTGTTGCCGTGGTAGCAGGAACACACTGCCATACAATAAAAGTTGAAAAACATTTTTAAATTACTTTTATTGAAAATGGGAGGAATTCTTAAGATGAAACATTTTCTCCCAAGTGAGTCTATGTCTATGTACTTTGGACAGACAGAGGCCTGACTGGTCTGACCCTTAAAGCACATGCGCCGTTAATGAAGCTCTAATTAACAGTCCCATCGGGATCTGAACGCGCACTGATTAATAGCTCTTTAAATGCTTATTGTGCTCTTTAGTGGAAACTGAAAAAGACTCATTAAGATGAACAGAGACAGAATGAGCTGTTATTTCTCTTAAGATTTGAAGATTGTCTCCCAGTTAACACAGTTAGCACCGTGGCTTATGCTTTCAAAAGGCATCTAAAGATCCACAACACAACTCAGAGGAACACTGGGTGAAAAAGTGTGGCAGTATGTTCAAGACTACTTACTTTAGATGTGTTTTCATCATGCCATACATGTAAATAAAGAAATAACTTAATGGGGCTGTGTTTATGTGAGGTTTGTTGCTTTGGTAACACTGAGACATAAAAAAAAAAAAAAAAGTCTTAGTCAGGAGGTATTGGTTTGTTCATGAGTCAGATCATTAAAAGGCAGAACCTGAGAAAAGAGAAAATATTCAAACTGCATATCAGATGACATGCAGTAGATTTCCAGGCCAAATTTCCAACGTTCACTCTGCAGGAAAGTGTTGGTATTCTGTCGCTGTGGCCACGACTGCAGAAAAGAGAAGGGCTGAAGACCTCAAACAGCTGACGGATGTTTTGAAAATCAATTTCTTTGTCATTTTTAATAATAAATTGAATTAAACTGAATATGAACCAGTAATTTACAGTCCTGTTATATTCAAGTACTATAGACACCAAGTATAAATTCATTAACAACCAGATGTGATTTTTGCCCAACACCAGGCACAGCCGATGACTTACTGTGCTTTGGGAATATCTCAACCGTGCCTCAAACCCAGCGATGTCTCCACAAGGGAGACTGTAACCCAGGCAACACTTGCACCCCCACCCGCCTCCCCCCAGTATTAAAGTGCTTGTAAAATGAACAACACACAAACAACTTTGCTATTCGCAGTCTTCACTTGTTTGGTTTGAGATGCAATGTTTATCTTTAAAAGTACAGAGTGCACAGGCCATGTGGTCATTACAGTTACAAGGGTTCAACATCTGGGGAAAACGAATGTGCAAATTTCATGGCATTCTTGCCGTTAACTTTTGTTATTTCTCAAGTGCAATTCGAAATTTCAGCATTGTTGGTGTTGCGGGGGAAAGAAAAGGCTGAATTCATCCCTGTGGGATCGTGATTATCCACTGAAAAGTCACTTGCTTGGTTAGCACATAGCAACAAAGTGTTGTTTACAAGGAAATTTTAGCTTGAGGGTCAACCCTGATAAAAGGAAAGTAAGGAATCCTTTGGCATCATCCTCTAGGGGCCATGAATATCTATATCAAACAGCTTTGTGGTGTCTTACTCGGGACCCAAGTGACGGGAATGGATGATCTACCCCATTTCTAATAAAAGAGGTTTCTAAAATCACTCTCTTATTTAACAAAAAGAAGATTTTCTTGATGTAATTATAAGGTTTATTTGAACCTGTGGGATTTTAGTTGCTCTAACACCTCTTCACACCTGCTCTTGAATCAATGAAGCATATGAGGGCTAACAAGCATCAGGAGGCAGCAGAGTTCATGGGAAATCTGGTGCTTTTCTAGCTACTTGTCACTTTGTTGCTCTTACCTGCAGTGAGAAGACGCAGTGCAGGCAGAGGGCCACCATCACCACGGCCAGCAGCACAGTGGCCACGTTGCGTACATCACCCAGCGCCTCCACCAGGGGAATGCTGCCCACCTGCCAGTCATAGCACAGCACGATGGGGGCCAGCAGCAGCCAGGCATTAAATGACAGCAGGTAAGAGTAGGTCAAAATCCTGGGGAGAGGAGATCAAAAGTAGGGGAGGATGAGGAAAAAGAATATATAGAGTATATATAAAATCATTATAAGCATCCTGTTTATCTCAATCCCTAAGTGTTTACCTACGGATAAAAGGAACAGGCGGTGGTCCAAAGCTGAATATTGACCCTTAGTAATTCTCTAACCTGACATTTAAAGCCCAGTCACACAGTGCACTGAATGCTAAAAGCCTGTGGTGCTGATGCCGCTTTTGCTGTGTTTGCTTTGCTGTGTTGGTCTTTTTCCTTTCTCTATATTTCTCTTCGTATGTTTGAGACCTGCATGGCTGTCGGGAATATTGATCTGTCACCACACAGTGGCAGCTATCTGCTTCTATTAAAACAGCCAGGACAGTGACACACAGAGACACACTTGGGTCAGGTCCCAACAAGGACATGAGGAGCCGGAGAAGGTGAAAAAACAGGGAATGAGAAGGAGGAGAGAATGAGGAAAGAGACCACACATGTATAAACACTAACACAAAAACAAACCCTATCTACAACTTAACAGTTTAACTTAAATATCAACACTAAAGACAGGATTTACATCTCTAAGGGCTGTGGGGTGATTTCGACATTACTTCGACAAACTAACTGGTCCCCTTATAAACGAAATCCCATCCCGAGAAACGTCTTTACAAAACAACGTTTTTAAAATTTTTTTATGGAGAGAGCTGCTGTCAATCTCCTTCATTATTTAAATCAGCTCAGTGTGAAATGACTTCACAGTATCAAAGTGCTCATGAGAAATGCTCACAGCCTGTATTCAGACACTTAAAACCAGCTGCTAGGACTTCTGGGACTTTGTGATGTCACAAAACAACAGTCACCGCCCTCAGCCACACCCTGAACCCAGTCCACCCATATCCCCTATGCAACCCTCCAGGATCTGGTTTCCTAAAATCTGCTATTCATTATTAGATCACTCAGTCAGCCAATCAGATGAGAGGCTGCACTCTGAAGCTGCCTTTTCACACAGCTCTGAAAAGGCAGTTAGTGCCATTATCATTCCTTTCCTGCAACTGACTTTTCCAAGTACCTTGAGGTCGATTCCCCCCTCTGAATCCACCAAAACAAGGTTACCACAGAAAAGACAGTGAGCTTAAGTCCTCATTGATTCTGACAGAGGGCGTGTTGGACTGAATTCTGAACAGTCATGCCGCGACGACCAGCCGCAGGTCAGGCATCGATTTCCTCCAGGAGCTTAACGTGGCAATGAAGCCACGTGCTGACAGGGCAGGAGGTGGGCAACACAGGCCAAATCCCCCCTGAGCACGGCAATAAAAACTTGTTATGAAGACTAAAAGATGCTAGCGCTGCTCCTCCCTCTTTCTCCTCCCTTTGTTGTCCTGACTTGTGTTCAGATTGGCCATTAAAGAGACACAGGATACGAATAAACACAGGCATACAAAGACCTGCAGAGGTTGTCACAAGCGTTCTCTCGCTCTCTCTCTCTCTCTCTCTCTCACACACACACACACAACAGATAACACAGCCCTCCAATGTGGTGCTGACATGAAGCAGAATGTTCTCCACCTGCTGTCATCTGATGGGTCTGGGTCATAAATTCAATTCCCTTTTCCACAGTTTGCAAGGCCTAACCACAAATGATCACTCACACACACACACACACACACACATGGACAGAGGCAGACAGGAGAAGAAACATAAGGGTAGAAGGAAAATAGTAGTGAGGGATCAGGGAGCAGAAAGAGAAAATGAGTCATTTGTCAGGTGGTGTGTGGGCGTTCTGCTCTCCTGAGTCTGCACTGATGGGAAGGGGATCCAGGTTTCAGGTGTGATTGGAGCCCTCTCAGCTGTTCTACAGCGTCTCACACACACACACACACACACACACACACACACACACACACACACACACACACACACACACACACACACACTGCTGGCAGCTAGCTACAACAAGGCCCCTCACAGTGCAAAAATGTCAAATATTGGAAGGGGCAAAAGGAAAAAGTATTACCTATCAGAAAACATTTTTTTTGCAATATGAAAAATCTCTCATAGCCTTTGGCAGAAAAATTTCAGTATTCAATATTATAAAATATCGGCCCAAGGCTATTGACTTGCTCTCATGTATAATTAGAGTCATGGATTTGATAGACTACATTGAAAAACAGGCCCCAAAGCCCAACCCCAGTGCAACAACAGACAGTTTACCTATGATCACTGCCAAGAAAAGTGAGGTTGAGGTTAAGTGCAAGAACAAGGTTGTTAAAGAAGCTGTGGGCACCGCCGCGTCCTCAGTTTTGCCCCAGGTTGTGTCTAATGTAACATGGCTCCACATAGTGAGGAGCCAAGTGAGCTACAGGAAACCAGAACGTGAGACGTCACAAAGACGTCACAAAGATGGAGAGGGTACAAGAGCTTCAGGAGGCCAGTGAGCAGACGCTGAAGCACAGCTGCCGCAGTGGTTTGGATGTGCAGGAGGAGCCATGATACCAATAACAGAGACTGCAGCTGTTTTCCTCCAAAGTGACTCCAGGCATGGTTTACTACCTACACAACCTGGGACTGGAAAGCCCTGAGCTTCAGACTTGGCACAAGCAAGATGACACTTCTTCTTAACTGTTCAGATAATAAGATGTGGTCTAGCATGTGTGGTGTTGACCAGAACTACAGCAGAGCTCACCCTGAAACACGGAGGTGGGAGCGTACAGATATGAGGCTGCGTGAGTGTAAAAGGTGTAAGAGGTGATATTTATGTGGATGCAGAGAGATGGTGTGTGAGAAAACAGTGACTCATGACTGGAATCCAACAGAAAACATTTGGAGGATTTTAAAGCAGAAGCTAGAGCAACAAAACCTCCACCCAAGATCAGCTGAGAACCATCTGTGAAGAAGAGAAAGCTCTATCCACAGACCAAAAATAAAGTCTCACTAATGAAGGGGAACTGACTTCTGTTCTAGTTATTCTTTAATTTCATCATAGTTCAGACTTCAAACTTTTCTGTCTCTTAAATGAATTGGCTTCATTCTTCTTGTGAGTTGTCTGATAACAATTTAAGAGCCCACTGAATCTCTGTTACTTTACATTTAGAGATATTGACCATCAGTTTTGTCGTGCTCTGTCAACGCAAACACATTGATCTCTCAGGTGGTGATCTGTATGGTAGAGGTTCGACCAATCAGAACACAGCTGGATAACACTGCTGACGTGTGGAGGCTTAAATAGAAATATAGCCAAGACAGTAATATAGATTAAAAGTAAAAGTAAAATGTTACACATGGACATGAGGCTTTATTTGCTGATGTCTATACAGTATTTATCAGTTGTCGTTTTTCTCCTGACTGCTGCTCAATTAACGCCAAAATGCCCCAGAAACATTATATCTCAGTGATATTGTGTTGTGATTTGTTGATTTCACTGTGTTTCATCTTGTCAAATTCAAAATGGGAAATGAATTCAGTCAGAAATATGTTTCATCAGTTAGTGTTAGAAAAAGGTTTCTGTAGAGGTTAGCCCAATAATTCACAGACACACACATGTCGTCACACACACAGATATATAGAGAGTGTGTGAGTATGTGTGTGTGTTGTATCTGGTAGTTACAGCAGAGTCCAGACTGCAGTGGATGATGAGGATGAAATGTGACACACCAACCACATCAAGTACAGTCACTGTAATCCATCATCCCGAACTGGTCATCAAACACACAGACACACACACACACACACACACACACACACACACGGACTGAAAAGATACACAGACAGTGACAGAAAGAACTTGACTTGAGGCTTTATATAAATTGATTTATCTCTTCAAACACATGGACACACACACACACGTGTACAGACAGAGCAGAGTAATGACAGTCAGGATGCTGTTGTGATGAGTTATAAATGGACTAGCAGAGACACACTAACATGATGGATTATCACTGCTACATCTCCAATGAAGGTAGAATGCATAAATACACACACACACACACACACACACACACACACACACACACACACACACACACACACACAGACATATATACACACAGACATATATAAACACAGACACACACAGACATATATACACACAGATACGCACACACACACAGACATATACACACAGACATATATACACACACACAAGTCGGGCTCTCTCACACCAACATCTAACTTGGCCTCAGTGCAACAACAGTCAAAGTTTCTCTCTTTTCTCTCTCATTTCAGTGTTGAATGGTGGAGCACAGACAGAGAGAAAGAGAGAGAGAGACAGAAACTGACAGAGAGAGAGAGAGAGAGACTGACTGACAGACAGAGAGAGAGCGAGAGAGACAGACTCACAGACAGAGAGAGAGAGAGAGAGAGAGAGAGAGAGGCAGACAGACAGACATGTAGTAAAGACCACTGGAGGCTCGGTCTGACATCAGGGAGCAGAAATAATGAGATGAGAAAATGAAGGTGAGCAGGAAGGACAGACAGGATATGTGAATCTGCTGTAAATTTCCCAGGTGGCCGAGAGACAGGAGAGCTATTTTTCATTGGTGCTGTGCTAATGACAGATTATATACTGACTCACCGACAACGACAAACACTGACACCGCCGGGAGGACCGCCACACCTCACCACTGTTGCTGGCACCCACGATCCTTCACACTAACTCATTTCTAACCCCCACTGACTCATCACTGACTCCAGTGCAGCTCAGCATTAACTCCCCCTGTCAACACAGTGGCTGCTCATCTTATAGTTGTCTGTTAGCTCAATCTGTAAAATTGGACATGATACAAAGACGTGATAGAAAAAGATGTCATTACATTTTCCTTTGTCATGTAACAAGAAAATCAACCAGGTTCTGTAGAAAAGCTGTGTCTGAATAATTTTGTTTTCTAAATCACCGGCTTTTTAAACAGAAGCTTTAAAGTTTTCATTTATACATAAAACATTCTTCAATTAACAAAAAAGGACGGATACAAGTTCCTCCAGTCCAGAGTGTCACTTTCACAGATACAAATCTTCACACCAAAAAGGATAAGACCTACAAATGTTTTAGTGAATTAGTTAAAAGAATCAAACACTTTATTTAATCAAAAAACAACAACAGAAATATGAAAACATGTCATTCATATAATTGAACTGTTTCTATATAAACTCCTGAGGCCAAATCATTTCAGCTGACAGGAAAATGTTATGCAATGTTATCTCAGTAAGTGAACTTATACTAATATTTATTAACAATCCTTTTCTTTCATTTTGAAATACATTTTATCAATCTAATTGAGTTAGTAAATTACACATAGTACCACTGTATTACATTGTGTTGACCCTGGTACCATTTTCTCATGTTCATTACAACAGAATTTCTAAATTGGTTGTCGGCCTTCCTGGTTTTTTGAAACCAGAGCAAAACATATTTGGAGGAGAAGATGTAGCTGAGGAGGGGTGAGGGGTGGATCTGACCTGCTGGCCCCTGTGTGTGGTTCAGTCTGTCAATCACACAGCAGCCACGCCCCTAATTTATCCCCTGCTTTATGGTCGATTTTCCTCTAAATGGGACCATCATTTAAAAAATGGTTTACCAAGCTAATAAATCAAGTGAGAAGTAGGGACATTTTCAAATGAATAGAATGAATAGAATGAAGGTTTAAGGCTCTTCAGCATTGGCTTCACTTTACAGACCCAGAGTCTGCAACAATTGCATGTTTTTGAATTTGTGAATCTGATCAAGGTGAAAATGTGGAGTTAAGTTGCTAAGAAATATAAGAAAAAGTAAAATATAAGTTTTCTTAGAAACCTCAGTGTCCCTTTAATCTTCTTTCTTTGTGTAGGTGTGTGTGTGTGTGTGTGTGTGTGTGTGTGTGTGTGTGTGTGTGTGTGTGTGTGTGTGTGTGAGACAATGACCTGGTAAGTAGGTGAGGTGAGAAGGAGGCGGGGTTGTCCTGTTCAGAGAAGAGAGGCATGGATCCTCCCATCAGCCACAGCCTGACCGACATGATGATCACCACCTGGAGGAGGGAGGAAACATTGTATTACACAAAAGAACATGGAAGCCAATATTAAAGGAAGCTTTACATAAAGTGAACAGAAGACCACATGAATGGAAAAGTTTCCAAACAGTGTTTAATCTCAACTTTATTGTCACACAACAATACTACAAACAATAGCAGATTTATCTCTGCTGCTGTAACTTTTATCACATTGAAATGAAATAAAATCAACTAGAAGGAAAACAGTAATTACAGTAATGTGAAGGAATCAAAGTCTGTGGACAACTGGCCACAACGTGCAGAGCAAAGAAGAAAAGAAGTACTCACATAGCAGAAGATGGTGCAGGCTCGTTTGATGAAGGGGCTGCAGATGTAGAGGAGGTCCCTGAGTCTGGAGCCAGACATGTGACTGAGGGACACACAGACAGACAGCACACGTCAGTCAGACCACTCTTTATCTGAGGATGGCTTCAGCTTCTGTTGGATACTGTAAAGGGAAACGACCGTTTGTGTCACACCGCAACCAGCAGCAATGACGACAAGCTGAATGATGGGGCAGCAACATGGAGGCCGGTGTCCCGATCGGTGGAGAGGCAGGAGCACAAAGTCAAGCCAGCGTTTCTCTGACAAGTATGTTACAAAGTGAGGCAATTGCTACAAAGGCAGCAGTGAATGCCAATTAGCAGTGCTGCTTTACGGGAGTCGTGGCTTTTAGTACTTTGATATGGAACTTTTCTCAGCAACCTAGGGCATCAGTCAAAAGAAAAAAAAAGATTAAGTATTAAACATGTCAAGGTGAACATCCAGACAGTAAAACTGCAAGCACAGACATGGGTCGAGGGCTGAAGCGAACGACCAGGGAGAAGACTGAAGGACGCAGCTCACTGTGGGTGGACAAATGCAGCCGATATGATCCTCCTCTGCTATAGTGTCTGAAATAGATTTTTTATGCCTCTGCGCTGGCGACAGCCACGGCCGGAGGCATCCTGTTTTCAGGTTGTCTGTCCTTCCTCTGTGATATCTCAGTAACGCCTTCAGGGAATGTCTTCAGGTTTCGCACAAACATTCACTTGGACTCAATGAACTGATGAGAATTTGGTCAAAGGTCAAAATACTACTTTCTGCACCAACTCAAGAATTTATACACGAATTATATGCAATTTAACATAAATGTCAGAGAGGAGGATGAAGTGATGACATTTCATATCCAAAGGGTCAAAGGCCAAGTTCACAGTGACGTCATAACAATCTGCAAAAACACTTCTGGAGGAAGGTTCTGGGTTCGAACTCTGGGCCTGGGGTCTTTCTGTGTGGAGCTTGCATGTTCTCCCTGTGCATGTGAGGGTTCTCTCTGGGTTCTCCGGCTTCCTCCCACAGTCCAAAGACATGCAAGTTATTGCCTGTAGGAGTGAGTGTGAGTTGGTTAGGGTTAGATTGGCGACCTGTCCAGGGTGCACCCCACCTTCGCCCAGCGTCAGCTGAGATTGGCTCCAGCCTCCTGCAACCCTGCATGGATAAGCTGCAAAGAATGGATGGAAAAAAAACTCTAGTCATTATTAGATGCTTTATCTCTGGATGGGAAGACTGCGTTCATATTTCCTGGAACTAGCGTGTATGAATACAACTGTGAGATGGTAATTCTAGCTCTTTAAGTATTATGTTGACTACAAATGTCTATGAGGAGTTTTTACAGTGATGGGGGCTCATTGATATCGACCACTGACAGAGCACTTTCAGCTGTAATCAGTGTGAAAATCCTGATTTAATAGTGAACACTAGCTCAGAGGTTTGTGATTCCTGATGGGCCACCGTGGCCAAGGGGTTAAGACAGTCACCATGCTCATGCGTAGCTGAGGACCTTTGCACGTCATTCCTCTCTCTCTTCTCTCTCATCTTCCATTGAAAAAGGCAGAAAATGCTGCATAAATCTTTTTTCGGGCTCTCTGAGAAGAGAGGCTTCTTCAGTTCAGAAGTGAAGAAGCCTCTCTTCTCAGAGAGCAAAAGTAGCAAAAATTCAAAAAACCTTTTGAAGTCAACAGAAATATCTTGAATGAAGTCCAGTTGCCCAACTTTCTCTGAGAGCTATGACCTTGATGACTGAGATCCCTCACAGACTTTTCTTCTGGCTGTTTTAGATGCTGATATGACCTGTAGGGTCTGATGAATTATTTATCATTTTATTTATTTCATTGTTATTCTGATGTTATGTTCCTGGTGCTTTTGTCTTTTCCCTGTCTTGTCTCTCGCGTAGTTCCAGCCAGGCTGTTCCTGAGTACACCTCTGTCTATACATTTGACCTGGGAGGAAGGGTTTTAAACCTCTGGTGCCAGCATCAGAAGGGGCAGAGGCTTCTAGCATGATGAATTCTGTCCTTGCTGCCTCTCAGTTTGGGGTTTTTGGTTGTTTTTGTCTTCCATAGTCTTAATTTTGTGTCCTGGTTATTTGTTTATAATTATATTAATAAACTCTGTGGAGTAGGCTGTGTTTGAGGTGTCTTGTTGGTCTGATGTGGGTCACTGGTGGAGTGTTGTGCACCCTTGAGGGCAAATAATTATTTCTGTAGAAAACCATGTAACCTGAATGAACACACTGTGAGCCTTTCGACGTGACATTTTACAATATCACATGTAATGGATTTTACAAGAGGCTGTAACTAACAGTTGTTTTTGTTGATTAAACTGACAGGTTTTTTTTTTTTTTCAATTTCTCAATTAATCACAGTTGATAAAAAGCCAGGGAATGAAAGTGAAAAAATCAGGAGCTGTGTCTTTAATAAACTTCCATTGCTTAAGAGCATTAACGTGTCTTCTTTGCTACAGTTTTTGTGACCTACTCTTCAAGGTCACCATGCATTCAGCTGTATTTTTTATCAATCCACCTCCATCCTTCCACCAGGCTAAGGTCATTTATGAACTCTATCCGCAGACCACACAGTGCAATGCATTAGCCCGAGGTAGAAACTAAACAAGCAGCTCTGATTGCAGAAAAAAGCAGCGAGTATGATGAGAGGGGAGGGGATCAGACAGATCAGTAGAAAGAGGAAAGCATGGAGAATCCATTCAGCATCCCATCACTTTGAGATGTTCCCCTTGTGCAGAGCTTTCAAAGCATCGTGGAGGCAGCAAGAGAAGAGATCTCACAGGAATTCTCCTTACATTCTGTCTGTCTCACACTCTGTCTCATCTGTTTCATCTCTGCCTCGCTCCCCCTTTGCTCTCTACTCTCTTTTTCTCCTTTTCTATATTTGTCTTTGACAAAGTCTTTGCTGTGTCTGTTCTGCTGAGGTTTGCGGCGTCAAGAGACAGAAAGACAAAGAGGAGTCAGATTCTGCAGACATTGCATTCAGCTGAGGTACCGTGAAAGAGTTTGGCCCCCCAAAAAAGCGACGCCGTTTTCCCTGCTGATTACCATTCAACTTGTTACAGAAGAAGAAGCCTGGTGCACTTGATATTTTTAATGGGCTTAAAACTCACACTAAATGCAAATTTATGAATGTACAAAATGTTAGGGATGTACACTTAAGAGAATCCAGGTAAAAAGCAATGATCCCGCAATGATTTTGAAGGAAAGATGTAAATATAGTCACACTGATCAGTAAAACAACGATTTGAGTTTGGAGGAAGCTGAGACATAGATTTGCCACTCGCTATCCAGGAAAAAGTCCCTGCTGTGTTGTCATTTTCATCGTGACTCTTCATAGTTGCAGCTGCATTTGATCAAACCTGTGTTTGAAGATGCAGCTACCTTTTATAGTGCCGACAACAAACATGTGGGGAACCAGACCCTGAGATCAGCATGAGGCTGAATTACTGAGGTAGAGTTAAATCAACTGACTCATGATAAAGGCCTGTCTCAAACAAAAAAAGCATCAAACTCCCCGTTTGCTGTTGGGGCTCAGAGATGTTATACATGAAATGCCTGAAGAGCAAAAATAATCCTCCCTGCAAACAAGCATTGTCACATCACATTGCTGGAAGACTGACTGAAGTTAAAGGTGGAGCAAGCGATTGTAATCTCATATGCCTTTTGTCAAATTCAGCAAATATCTCCTCATGGTCCACTAGCTGTCTATTCTGTGTGTGAAAAACTCACAGAAAACACACCTGACACATCCCTCTCTCTGTAAAATGGGAAATAAACAAAGCGGCTGGGATCAGGACACACAGTATAATTACAGCCAATCAGCAACAGGGGGCAGTAGGGCTAGTGCACAGAACAAGGGAAAGAGGACGAGCAGAGATGTTGGAAAGGGAGCAGAGCCAAGTCAAGGAATACCAGGTGAAGGAGAGCTAGCAATCTAGCTGTAGACTGTATGGAGTTTCCATTGGGACTCACAGCGACTGCAGACGAGAGACTGAGGGCCATGTCAAGATGAGTGCGTGGAATAAAAGAATACTGGCGGCGCCATTGAACCCTAACCCCAACCCGTGAATGTACTCCACATCACAATCACATTGTAAAGGAGGAGAGCGGAGGAAAAGCCAAAGATGGCTTTCCAGCTGTGAATACTAATCGGACTAGGAAAGGACTTTGCCCTGAACTTATCTGCTGGGACCCTTTCACGCACAGAGGGATGGTAAAAATTTTGTTTTGCAAACTGCTGTGGCGGCCAACAGCCATTTGTCCCAGTCGTCCTGATGGCCCAATGCTCATGATAATGAGCTAAGGTACTACTGTCACATCTGTGTTAATTTCCTTTGGCTGACTTTCGAGTTTGCCAAAATATGCTGTTATATGCTATTTTCTATAGCAGCAGGAGAGTTGTAAATATAGGTAAACTGTTTCAACCTTGCTGCAGGCTGGTTTTACAGTAGCAGCCACAGTTTGCTGTCTTGTTGTTTGCACAGTTTAGTGGCATTTGGCCATAGTGCAAGTGCAAAAGACTTTCCAACAAAAGTCTCTAGATTCATCATTTGAAATGCTGCCAGGTAGCACTGCCTTCGTTGCTAGATTAGCTACAAACTGAAGAGTCTTCTCTTCTGTCACGGTGGTTTTCACATCCAGCCCCTGCTCCTAGTTGTCTTCATTTCCTGATCTTTGTCCGCCCTCCCGCCTGCGTGATTACCCCGGCCTAATGTGTTTCGCCTGTGTCTAATTGTCCTCCCCTCCCGCGTGTACATATACTGACCCTTTCCCAGTGTTCTGCAAGATTGTCTTTGTCTCTCTAGTAGCAAGCGTTCCTCTTCACGTTCTACCTAGTAGTGTTATGAGCAGTTTTCTCAGTGACCCAGTCTTTTGTCTAACCCCTCTCTCTACCTGTGTACTGAACAAGTTTGTATTAAAGACCCGGCCCCTGATCTCTGTGTAAGAGTCGTACATTTTTGGTACATTTGATGTTTTTACTCCATTGTGTTTTGAATGTTTGTGTTCATGTTAAATTACATCATTAAGTTTGTCTTTGTGCTTCAGCTATGAGAATATTCACTTCAATGTCATATAAGATGCTCTAGATTCCACCACTGTGTTGGTGCTTTGGCAGTGCTGGCCAGTGAATTTGGGGGCAGCACTTCTGAAGGAGTTTCCTCTGATAGAAATAAGTCATCTGTTGTCCTGTGTCTTAAATATAATGTAAATGTTGCCTCTTTTTTCATGCAAATTAATGAGCTAACTAAAGAATGAGGAATAATTAAACCAAAACAGTAAAGTGGGTTTTCAAACTGGATGTACAGGCTTAAACTTGCATTATATCTAATGACCATCAGAGGCAAAAAAAGTATTGTATTGTACTCCTCACTTGATTTATTAGCTCAGTAAACATTTTCCAAATGAGTTTATGGTCTCAGTCTCTAGTTTCAAGTCTTCAATACAACATGATGTTCATTTTTTTAAATGATGGTCCCATTTAGAGGAAAATAGACCATAAAGCACAGTGTGTATTAGGGTGTGGCTGCTGTGTGATTGACAGACTGTAGGACACACAGTGACCTGCCTGACACAGAGCAGGTCAGATCCACCCCTCACGCCTCCTCAGCTCCACCTTCTCCTCCTAATATTACTTCTGGTTTCAAAAAAACAAGATTGCGACGACAAAAGGTTTCAAAACAGCAGTTCACAAATAAATGGATGGCATCATGGTTAGTGGTCATTTGGCCATGACCGAGAGCTGCAGGGGAAGTGTGCAGGGAGAGATGAGAGGCAAAGATACTGTGTGAGGTGAAAGGGTGTCAGAACAACTGGAAATTTGTTATCGTTGACTGTTCCAAAGATTTGGCCTTTTTATAGACACAGTCAGCAGCTGGTGCTGCAGCACGGCCTGTGACACACACTTCAAAAATAAATGTATAGCCCTTTGTACTCTCAAATCTGAACACAGAGATATGATATGATATACAATTCAAAATTTAGTGAGACTTAAACGTAAAAAGATGTTTCCTTCGGTATCACAGCGATCCAGTGGTAGCTGTCTCTGCACGGCTACAAACAGGGGCTCAACACGATCTTCACCAATGCTGACAAGAAATGGCTTCACAGTGCATCTCACTGAAACCATAGCAACAACCCCCAAAGCATTATGGGAACAGCAGTTCCATTTTGACTTTCTGATTTTCTGATATGATTTTCTATCAAACAGGAGTAATACAAAAAAATAATAACAGCAGTGAAAAAATCTATTCGTAGTCTTTCGTGTTGCACTATAAATATTGTCTTGTAAGTGGAGAAGGTACAATTTTCTCAATTTAGAAAAACCCCTGCACTCAAGACTAAATGTATCATCATACTGTAAGTGCTATTTTACAGCTGTAATCATACAATTACAGCACTCTAAACTGGAAGAGCATTTAAATTAATCTCACAAGGACCCAATAACAGGTGTTACACTTTAACGTGTTCCTCAGCTGAAAGTGATGAAACGCATGTGCAGTATCTGTAATGTGAATACTTCTTTCTAGGTTGGATGAATAAAAATGCACCTCCCTGAGGCTGAGAGTGTCTGCAGTAAAGATACAACTCTCCAGGGTTGGAAATGCAAAGCAACACTCTATGTCCTTGGAAAAAAAATCACTCAGATGGAGCAACACTGCGAAGATTGGTTTCACGCTGGAAAGTGAAGAATAAGGCGCCCCCACACCCAAACTCACACACACACACACACACACACACACACACACACACACACACACACACAGGGGTGGGGGGAGAGAGGAACAGACAGATGTTGTTAGTGTCTTCAGAACCGGGCCCCAACTTTTCCCATAGGATCATGGGAAAGACGGATTCTGTGGATCTGCATAACAGGATGCTAATTTACCATGACAACTGTGACTGTGGCAACAGCAGAGGATGAATGGAGGGAAGGAGGTGTGTGTTTGGGGGAGGTGTTGTGGGATGTAGGAAGTGAGAGAGAAAACTGAAAAAAGGTCAGAGTGTTAGCTTCCTCACACACATGAAAAGAACACACACACAAAACACACAAATAAAATCCACTGTCCCACTTGGGGTGTGATAGCATCGTATTTGTGGATTAAGTCCAGTCATTCTGGAGCTCAGCCTCTCCCTGCTTTCTAAACTGCAGCTCATTTAAAATCCTCTATGCTCCGTTCAGCTGAAATCCTTTACATTCCTCCCTCTCAGTGGCATCTCCTCTCTTTCTCCTCACTTTGTGCCACAGTTATTTACACTCAGCCAGCCAGCGTGGCTGGAACATAACAGGGCCGCTCTGGACTGCAGGCTAAAACTGAGTCACTGATTTAGTGGAGTGGACGTTATGGCTTCTCAAAGCACACAGCAGAGCTGCTCGTAATGAGCATCATGATAATGACGAAGTGAACAATGTAATCATCCCCAAATGACAAAATAAAGCTGATTAATAAACATCTGATACAAGTTGATCAGGCATGGGTGTTGCTGAGAATGTAGAAACAATACTTTTGTCTTTTATTATATGGTCCAGCCAAGTACTAGTTTTGACCTAGTTCTGGACTGCATATGTCTGATGTGCAAAATTGAGGATGTATTGGAAGCACTTGTGAAACTGCTGTAAACAACCGACATCATTGCATCATATTATCATTCAGCTAGTTTCTGCTGTTTATGTTGGCTTTTCTCCTACTATTTGTGCTCACATATAGAGTATTTTAAAACAGCTGGATTCCCATTAAAGCTGTCATTTACATGCTGTTCTGTTTCTGGTGTTGAACAAGTTTTAAATGGTGACCAGTCCCACTCTGTGATGCGCGAGCAGTAGCCTGGCTGTTCACACCGGAGGCGCTTTACACACTTCTGCTCCTCTGCCCTCTTTATCACACAGTAAGGTGATCTTCATAATAACCTCATGAATTGTTAGAGTAGAGTGGTTTATGTGTCCCTGGATAAGCAGGGCATTGTTTCTTCTGAAACAATGAAGTTTAAAGAACCATCGTCTTGAGTGATGATCTGCCTGGAGGGGCTTCTCTGCTGCCTCTGTGTGTGTGTTCATCTGTCTCACTCTCTGTTTAGAGAGGTTTATTTACTTATTCATCAAATGTACTAAAAAACTTTATCCAAAAAGTTACTAAAACTGTTGCTATGGTGCTTTTGGAAAAAAGGTCTAACTCTAGCGACAGATGTGCTAAGTTGGCAACACTGCATGATATAAATGGCCCTTTAATATAACTGTTATAACTGTTATAACTGATTTTACAATTTCTTTTGAAAGAGCAACAGCCGGGCGACTCAATAGCGGTAGTGGTTACAGCACGTACCGCACGCATGCTCAACTTCTCTCTGTCCCATTTCCTGTCATTCTCCACTACCTTGTCAACTAATAACAGCATGAAATGCCCCGAAAAAATAACAGAAAGAGCAGCCGTCAATGAGGAAACTCCCACATGATTTAACTTCATGACTCAAGTCACTTGATCTCTCAACTTCATGGCCTCGCTTTTCTAGTCCAGCCAATGACATTCAAGTTCAACATATTTGTATCATTTAGGCATTTCACCTGAAAGAACATGTGGCACAGAAACTTTAATAAAAGCCTATTTACTCCTCAAATGGAGACAGCTAGAAGGCAGGACAGGCAGCACATGCAGAGCTGGAGAGCAAAATGAAATGAAAAGGGTCATTATGCTGACATGCTCACATTGAAAATGTAATTAATTGTTAATTAATCCATTAAAAACACAAGTGTGAGAGAGGAAGTCATAAAATGCCATAATCTATCACTTATTGCTGTTTTGTTGTCACAATCTTTTATTTTATAGAAACACTCTAGCTGAAAAAATGTGCAATATTTTAATTAAAAAAAAAAAGATAACAAAACACACACACACTCACAATACAAGCCAACAGCTTTACACTCAAGAATACACATAAGTTTGTACACAAAGTACACATTATATTTATCGTGTGTTTGACTGCCCTGCTCAGACAGATGTGGGTGTTGACTGTGTGTGTGTGAACTCACATGTCTTCCTTCTTCTGTGTGATGTGTGATGTAGTGTGAAGGGCTGAAGTCACAGGCCTGAAATGCTTCACGGCTCTCTGACACTGGCAAAACCTGCATGCCTTCAGTGTGTGTGTGTGTGTGTGTTTTTATGTGTGCTCAAGGTGCCCTTTTTGTCATTTTTTCAGTATGAGACTCATGTCTGTTCACCTTATTGAATGCCTGCCACGTAATCCTCCATCTGAACTGGTACACCTGAGTGCTGAGACTGCTGTCACTCTGAAAACAGAGCTGTCACCCAGGTGGCAATATTAAGTCTTTATGAAATATTATTCAAAACATATTTTCAAAACATAAATTATGTAAAAATTCCTCTGTAGACATGTTTTCCACTATGCACTCTGCTATGATCAATATTTCTTTTGACATGGTTTTCCTCATCGAGACATTCTGCCCCACCCACCACCGCTGCCGGCTCCATGTTGACAGGTAAAAGAGCAGAGAGGATCAAGATGTTAGAGGAGGAAACATCAGAGAAACCCAGACTCAGATCAGGAGGCTGTCGAGACCAGTAACAGGGGATAGCAGATGTATCAGAGCAGTTAGTGTTGTTAGCATCTTTTTTTTGTTTATGTTGTTTGTTAGTTTGTAACTGGCAGTGGCTGACACAGTGTTAGCGTTTGTACTAATGCAAACGCTAGCTGAGGTTTATTTAACCCCATTCCCAAAAGTGACAGGATTGGTTTGTTAGTTTTTATGAGACTGTTGTTGGTTCACTGCGGTTCAAGGTGGGCATAGATAGTTTATAATGCATAAATAGTCACTTCATACACACTCTCATTGGATGAGATTTAAAAATTGTCAAGCACAGAGTGTAGGCCAGTGTCAAAAGCTGAGTTTTTAATTAAAGGATCTTTTGCTTCATGAAAAGCAAAACCAAGGCAAAGAGCTGTGATGTTGTTGTACCACTGTAAAAACCAGAGAGGGGCCAGGGTCAGAACATCTGGAGCGAAAGATGAGCATACAAAATATCTGCCCTTGACACCACAGACGTGTGGTAGGCAAATAGCGGCTGTGGGGACAAATCCCATCCTCCAGCACAAACATTTAAAAACTTTCAAATGCTTTTTCCCAAATCCACAGTGGATAAAATTTAAATATGTACAAGACTCATTTAAATCCCCATGAACATGACCTTTAACATCAAATACTGCCTGCTCTCTATTCTTGCAGTCAAACGCGCTAAATATACATCCATATATAAATTCTTTTTTACCATGGAAATTTTAAGAATTGCTGCTCTAACTCTTAACTCTTATAATTAGTACCAAACTACAAATGTCTCATGAGAAATAACTGAAAATCTGTGGTACCCTGTCGAGTTTTCTTGTAAATGAAAGTTAGATTCACATTAAGTGTTGCACACCAACACTCCTGTGGTGTGTCCACACAAACATTTCTCTGTGCTTAATGCGACATGTAGCTCGACTGAACAGACACACAGACCTGCAGCTCATTATGTGTCTCTAACACTGAGAGCAGAGGAGGGAGATGGAGACAACCACAAATCAGACATTGTATAAATGACATTTGGTGGCAATATAGACATATTTGTTGAGCTGTGGGCAGAAGCACTGATGCATATTGCTACCTTAACGCCCAAATCAAAAGGTTTCCTTCACTACTTCCACAATGTTTTAAAACGGAGAGTGAATTTCTGATGCTTGGCACGCGTTCATGACAGAAATAGAAACGAGGACGGATTGGATCAAAGTCCAAACCAAAGGTCTGAAATTCAGTTTTCAACACTGCAGCTTCTCCTGATTAAAATGTTCTGCTGCTGCTATGGCTTGAAATGCACTTTCTAATCTTTTTATAATCATCTCCTACCCCCAATTCCCCCATATTTTGCGTCATGATCGGGGTTTGTGTGAATTCGTGCGTGCACACACCCTCCCCCAAAATCGCACTTATCCGCCTCCGAGATTAGGTCAAATGTGTACCAAATAAAACCCAGGAGAGGATTACTATTGGGCGTCGTTCCAGGGCCGCAAACTCAGAGCTCTCCCTGAGAAAAGGCCCCAGCACTGTTCAATATTACACCAGGGGGAAGCTTAACTCTGTGTGTGCACGTGTGTGCGTGAACCTTAAAAGAAGTCCAGTTGCCTTTGACTCAGCACTTAAAACGATACAGTCTGAAGTGCCCACCGAAGATTTTCATTAATCACACACACACAATCTCTCTCTCTCCCCCCTGATCAGGAATTAGAAGAAGCACTGTCTTCATATTAAAGCCATCTATCTTCACTAACCTCTGATTTCATTGAGGATCTTTGTGGAGAAACATGTTGCTTTTCTGGTTCTAATCTGACTGCAGAGCAGCGGGAGGGTTTATTTACTGGCAAAGGTCTGGAACGTTAATAACTAAGAGTTATGATTGCACAATTTTTTTAGCATCTCAATGATAATAATGGCTGTAATAAACAGTAACTATATGACAGAAAAGCTTTGAAAAATTTTGAATTTTATTTTACAAAATGAGCAATTTGATTTTCCATCTTTCTTGGTTAACTCCAACAGCTTGAACACTTCATTTTCACTTTCTCTACCTTTTCTATCCCACTTTCCCTGTCGCTCCTGTTTGTATCTCAGTTCCTCGCTCGAGTTGCAATGATTGGCTGAGTAGCAACATGTGACCAGTGTTGGTGCTAGAAAAAAAGCAGCAGTTCAAATAGACATGCTCCATTAAAATTATATAATTCTCTGTAATTTATAGGTTATATGTTTGGGTCCAGACATGGTGGCGCCCCATTTGTGACCTGCTCCTTATGCTAACCTCAACCATCACAACTGAACTTGCCAACCCCCAAAACTAAACAACTCTGAAACTAGATCTAAACCTTCAAACAACCATTTCAATTTGTGAGGACTGGTCAAAATGTCCCTACCTCCCCAATATTTACCCACTCAATAAGGTCTATGAGTCAAACTGGTCTTCAGTGCACACACAGACATGCAACAATATGTAAAAATAGCATGTACTGTATATTCATAACAATCCACTCCCACCGCTCTTCAGCATCTGTTCACAACCCAGCTGCTGGAGCTAAATGAGCTGTCTGCTTCTCTGTCTGTTAAACACCTGAAACACAAGACAACAGCACAGGCAGATGTTATATTTCAAAGGCTCAGCATGACGCTGGACCGCCAGCAGTTCAGAAGCCATCTGGGTGGTACCTCCGCTCAGGAAGAGATAGATTGACCCTTAACCCTGTAAAGGCACTCTGTAATTAATCCCTTCCTCACTTCAAGGCAGGCCACAAGTTGGTTTGATATTGAGTCTGTATTTACTTGAGTTCAGCCTGAAGTATGGTATTGATCAACTGATATCAGCTGATCAGCTGCCATCATTAATGCAGATGTTTACATCTGTGACTCTGATCACAGAGAAATAAATCCACACAGACTAAATACTGGCTCTGCCTGTTTTAATGTAAGTGTAAAACACATTATTAAAATGATTTTATCGCCACATTTATATCATAATTCTGTATATCCAGTCAAAATATATCACAAAAATAACTTCCAACTGTCCAATGGCAATATCATCCTCCTCCAGTGTTATTTAAGATTAAGATAAGATGTTAGCATGATGTCTTTTGATGATGTTGCCATGGTGCTAGGATGTGTCGTGACAACAGCTTCATCTTCCCATCCCTTCGACTGCCATCTCCTGTCACTCCAGACATGCAGTCCTACACCTGGCCACTGGCTGTCACCACTGACGTCACCCGCTCACCTGTGTGCAGATGCCTCCATCAGTCACAGTGTGCAGGCTGTCAACTCACTCCCTGTCAGATCATCTATCTCTGGAGCCTCTGTTGAGCCAGCCTGTGCCTGTTGATGCGACCTCCTGACTCCCTGCTGTCTGCTCACATCAGCCCTATAGATTAGTCAGGTTGGGGTTCAGCCCGACAACCTTTACGCTGTTGGCGGTGAGGGAACTCCTAAAACGAACTGCTGTAGTGATTTGTTGACGTCCTAGGGAAACAGATGAAGCAGATCCCTTTAAGAGCTTCTGTTACATGTTCTGGGTGGTGCTCTCTATCTAAGAGGCATGATCTGCATACGTATTTGCTTATTTACAAGGTCGTTATTGGAAAACTGGACTCAAGTCTCACTTCCATGGACCACGTTACATCAGGGACTAATGACTTACGCTTCGTGTCCTGCGAGTTGATTCTGAGCTTGAAGAACTGCTCTTGACTTATTTGCACCATACTCACCACAAAGCACTTTAAAGATGAATTCACTGGTCCCTCATGGTCATTTTAGATTCTTACTCTCTAACCTTTAATTTCGCATTGTACCTGTTTAAACTGGCCTCGTCTTTGTCTTTGTCTGATTTTAGTGTTTTTATCTGCTCGACATCAATGTAGATGACGGCTTTACCCTGAGTAATGTTTGAGTTTGAATAAAGGCATAATAATAAGAATAATCATGTTGAGATGGAGCTATTGTAACTGCCTTTTGTTCAAAAGACATAGTGTGCGTATACTGCAGAGTTAGAACTGAAGAATCAGAGAATATTATATACAAGTGCTTTTCAGAGGCTGTCGTCATCACTCCATGAGTAATGGTGCTGCTTTGCCAAAAACTTGGTGGGTTCTTTTAAGATGAATAGCTCCTCTGATAGAATGGGTGAGAGGTGTAGTACAGCTTTGGTGGAAACTGTAGGTTGTCTGTGAGTGGGCTGCTTTGACGGTTTTCTGAACACCAGCCAACTTGTGGTTGGAGGTGTGTCTGTGCTTCTGTACTTGAGGACCCATTGTCTTCACAATTAACTACAACCATGGTTCCTTTCCAATGCTTGGATAAGTTTGTAGAGTTACAACTTTCCCATCAGCCATTTGTTTCAGCTTATTTTTTAGCACAATGTAGCACAGTGAAATTCAACGTGCAGAGACTGAAACTTGTTCGAGAAAGGCGGTGATTGATAGAAGATAAAAGACCAAGGAAGGTAAAGAATGAATGTATTACATCTGGGGTTTAATTATTGTGTTCTTGGCAAACATTTTCGTTATGGAAATTTTAACTGATGGAGGAAGTAAGGCAAACCAGAATAGCACTTAAATTGGAGGTAGAGCTGAAAGCGAAGGTAAGAATTTCTTATTGCAGAAAAACCATATGCACACAAATAGATGGGTAGTCTTGAGCTGTGTTCAGACAAGAAAAAAAATCCCAATTTTCACCTCATCTGACTGCAGGCTCATTAATGCAGTCTGGGTGTATTCACCCCAAACAGACCAAGGTGCAGGCCGTACAGATGTTAGCTGAAAGTTCAGCAGCAGCAGACTGTATGTGTGGCAGCTCAGCCTCCCACTGATCTCATAACTCACCAGGAATTCCAGCTCTTTCTGGTATTTTCCTCCATCTGTGCTCATTTTTCCTTTGCGTGTTTTCATTATGTCAACTCCAGCAGACATATCTACCACTCAGGGTGAATCTGTGTCTGTCTGCGCTCGCGCTGGAAAATGTGGCTTAAAAATAAATTCTGTATTTCTTTTCAAGACTGGGGACCATTCATGATTTCAATTTCTTTTTTTCTCTTCACACTGCAGGAAGATTAAAATATAATTGAACAATTATATTTATATGTTATTAAAAAATAATATATTCATGTATATTACATCATCTGCAACATAGTTAAGCTGGAGAAATATCTGCACCACTTAACTTGCTGTTATCATTATGCATATTTAAAAATACAGGTTATAATACAGCTACAGATCCATGCCAGAGGCTATAATTCAATGATCATAATCAGTCTTAGTGCAGATAGAGTAAAAAAGACTGTACTCTGATTCATCCACTGCTGCTGTTTATGTTTCCTAACATCAGCCTGCTGCTTTAAGACAGGCTGCTAATTAGCATTAGCTACCCAGTGGATAGGGACCGTCTGAACAAAAGCAGAATCCAAATGCGTTTCCATTTGTTCAAGTTTCTTCTTTTCAACAACCAGACACCAAGACTACGAGAGTGCAACTGTTCATGTCTGCTGCTCATGACTGTTGGCGTAACAAGCTACATCATTCCACCATCTTTCCATCTTTCCAACCTGCACGCTTCACCATCTCCGGCCACTCACCTGCTGCTTGGCTGCCAGCTGACCACTAATGTCCAGTCATATTCATGCAGGCCAACATCGCTGCCTTCTACCCTGACGGGTTTCACTGTTACTCTGCTGATGCCGTCGTTCCAGTGCGGCTCAGGGCGGGTTATGTCTATCAGCAAAAACCTTGACAGTCATTTTAGACATAATACCAGCAATATGAAATATATAATAAATAATATAAAAAATAATATAAAACTATCCACTAAAATCGCTGTGTCCAGGCTGAATCTGATACATGTGACATTACACCATGACATATTCTACTATTTTAGCTGCACGTGGAGACGTTGACAATTTAGACATTTTTCAGTCAAAAACAAAATGAATCTAATATGAAGAGACATCGGACTTTCACCTAAGCTGTAAACAGAGCTGGCGGCTGCAGTGTTTGTCAAACCGTCTGCGATCTGATCTGATCACATCGTTTGCAGTATACACGTGACGTTTACAATGTGAAAACACCAAATGACGGCACTTGTAATGTGGATGAAGCTAACTGTGCGCCTGCCTGGTTATTGTGCTAGATTCCTGCTGTTGTCAGCAGCCTGTTACCTATTAAACACGGACAATGCACAAGTTCATTGACCAGGTCCTATAAAAAGAAAATCTAATGAAACCTCTGACTTAACAAACACAACAGGACACCAACCACTGAAACTCTTTAAGTGTGTTTAATGACATTGGGAAAGTGTTCACATGTGTGTGAAAGTTTTGATCCTACACAAATAGCACCACTTGTGTGAGGCGAAGAGGTTGTCGATAATTAAAACTTAGTCCCAGCCGACATCCTTTGGCACGTCCTCCTTTATTGGTTTTGGGGATGTCTGAGCAGTTAGGTGGTCCGTGAGTTTTATTTGAATGATTAAGTGTTTAAACAGACAGACGGTAACAACTTTACTGGCTGCTTTCACTTTTATGTTCAGCAAACCTGGGAGTTCATTTACGCCATCGCACTTCAAACAAACACCTTTGTGATTAAACATTATGGCACAATACAGATACAGCAATTTGTGTGTGAGTGTGTAAGGGGACTGAGGATTGTGGGTAAAATCATGCTGAGTAATGCGTGGCCATTACCGCACAGACGATGTGCATAAGAGAACAAAGACATTAGTTAGGGCAACGCGAGGAAAAGATCAAGAGATGGAGGGATGGAGTCAGAGAAGAGTCCTAATTAGTAACTAGAGAGTCACAGCAGAGGCGGAGGGAGGAGGAAGTGGAGGAGGAGCGCGGAGTCACCGTCTCCGTTCCTCCTCACCTCATTTCTCTTCACGGCTTTAAAAACAAAACGCCTCTCACATCTCCCTGATGTCCTCATTATTGCCTGTCTGCTCCTGAGCCAGCAGGAAATCTCCTCACATTTCAGGCAAATGTAGAGTTAGGTGTCGAGGAGAGCAGGGTAGGAGTTATGCAGCGTGTCAGAGAGGTGAAGAGGAAACGAGAGGAATGAGGCAAATAAAGGTGGAAGGAATGTGTGTGTGGGGGGGGGGGGGGCTACATAATGCCTGTTGGAGGGAAAAAGACAGTAAGGAGACAAGACAGACAGACAGGAAGTTGGGATGATTTTCCTGGTGAAAAAGGCCTTTGTTCCTGCTGTCCCGAGTCATGTTTCATTATTTTCACCTGTTCTTTTTGTCAGTAACGTTATCACCTTAAGTGTCTTTCAGCAACTTGCGAATGAGCTGTGAGTGTGGTAATTATACGGTAGCTTCCCTGACTGTAACATGAGAAAGGCTGGGCTGCAGGGAGGCGACTTAGTTTACTATTCTCAAGCCAGTCAGCCCTGTCTGACTGTTGGTAGTTTACCACTACATCCCTCCCGCTGTGATTTGCTGTACAATGGAGCAAACTCACATTTTTATCCCATGTGTCCATCATACCACCTGCCAACAGTCCTTTTTTTCCCCCTGGGAGTCTCCCATATTTCAAGCTAGTCTCCTGACGCCCTCCCACCCTGTTGTTTCTCCCAGGAAACTCCAGTAATTAACACGATCTTCAGCCTTTACTAAGAATCACACGTGGATCATACATTTAACACTTGTCTGATGTCGTCCAAGTTCCCAGATTGTGAATGTGAAAAACAAGCCAGACACGCAATCCACACAGAAACACTTACAATACAATTTGAACCCAACCTGGCAGCTCACAACCTCGACTCCAGTGCTGTGCACAGCTGTTCCTGACTGCAGAACGAATTAATTGTTGTTAAACCTAATTTAAAAAAAAAACAAACTTAATTTTATGTTCAGGTAACGTTCATCAAATGACAAGTGTTAATATTAATTGATAAGTGATGGAATTTAAATTAAAAAATGTAATTGTGTTTATTATGTGTGTATTTTTTGCATATCATGTATATATTTACTTCAAACCTCCATCCAGGTAGTGATGTACTAGACTGTGGTATACAGTAAGAGATTAAACAAGATCTGAAACTCTTGCTTTTACATCATCATTAATATTTACAAATAATAATGTATGTAAACTCAAAATCCACTGAATCCTATTCAGTGGATGGAGCTTGATTCAGTCATGAACATGATGAGAAGCAGTTGAAAGCTCTGGAACCTTGAGTCACATTTTTGATAAAACTACAATTCACAAGGTCAGGAATGAAGAAAAAACGTTCATGCTAAGTATCATTACTGTCTCCCTGTTCACAGCACAGATATTATTATGTTCAGGCTTTCTTTGGATATGGTTTGAATGAATTCTGGGAAATGGATGCAAATCAGACGAGAAAAAAAAAAAAATTAGAACGACTCCTTGGAAAATACAGAAACTCTTGGATTTGAACTTGATGAAAACCAGTAGCTTTGATCACAAGTGTCGCTGCTTCCTCTGTAAATTAATCTTCTCAAGTGGAGCTCAGAGGGATAAAAAAATGTGGCTCCATAGTCTAATGAGGATCTATCCAAGAGTTCTTCACATCAAGAATCGCTGGAATCCAATGGCTGCTAATTAGCATCCAATCCAAATAGCTTCATTAAGAGCAATCACCATCATCTCACATTTAACACATTTATATGTGATGCATTACACAATTATGTCTTGTAGGTGAAGGAGCGGACAAGGCCTCCTGCTGACTGTATTAGCATACTAATAGTATGCAGGCTATTCTGGGTTCTGGTTAATGCGGCTGTAACCCACACCCTCATTAGCTCTTCTAGAGGCCTCTGAGACCACAGAGGCCACAGCATGCATGCATCAACACACATGTATACACTGCAAATATATCCACAACACAAACAGACAGGAATGTGAAGAATGTGTGACACGGTGAAGCATGCTGAGCTCTTCTGTCAGAGCAGGCGTTTCTATGCACTCACTGGGATCACTTCACTTTTTCAATATGTTAAATTATGGAAATTAAGCGCAATAGTGCATAAACCCTTTTCGACATTTCTTGCGATATCAAATTTCCAAGCAGCGGTTGTTTTAATGTCTTTCACATTTACATTCATAAGTCAAAGCATAAAATCTGTGCAGGTGTTTGTTTTTTTCCCCCTTGTTCTTGTACAATCCTTCTTGTTCTTGTACAATCTTTCAGTGAGACAAAGGTGTATTTGCAGGAAATGTTGCTTTTAACTGTACTATACTTTGTGTGAATAACTGCTACCAAAGTGTTTGTGAGGGAAATCATTGACTACACACCGATAATGAAACAGTACATTTAGTTTCTTAATGTGATGCACATTCAGTTGGATGTTTATTGGGTCCACTCAGATAAAACTAATGCAGTCCAACCCAGCGGCCCTATAATTAACCCTACCTTCAGAAAGGTTACAGTGCTCAGTGTTTTGTTCACCCTGATTTAGGGAGAAATAGAGGAGTGCCAGCAGTAGGCAGGTAAAATGTCCGCAATGACTTTTATGTTGGCTCAGTAAAAATCCTAAAGGTTCATCTACTTTTCATCAGTAGATGATACACAACCAGTTTTTAACTTCACAAATATCACTGAAAGAGCTGTACAGGAAATGACAGGCTCATTGAGATACACAGATGTGTTTGGAATGGACACAGGCTCTTAAAGAGCTTTAAAGCATCTTTTTCCGAGCCTGTCAGTGAGGTTATTAATGCATCCTTTGATCTGAGCCTACATCCTGCTGCCTGGGAATTGTCTAAATCCCACCTTCTGTATCTTTAAAGCAGGGTGATACAGCCTGCATGTCAAGGCCAAAGGTAGCAGAAACAACTGAGAAGTCATTTTGAACACAGTCCTTTTAATCTACACCCCAAGCAATGTCTTCCTAAATTTAAAAAGGTTTGACAATGAGACATAAACCCTGGAAACAGTCAATCACAACAATCATCAGAGTAAGGATTAGGGATATGGTGGCAACCACTATCACCTTCAATGTCAGAGTGACCCAGGGCTCTGTGTGAGGTCCTCCCTTCTCTCTCTTTAATATTATGATGATACAGTAATATAAGTACAAGCTCCTAGGCCTCCAAACAGGTCTTCTAAAGATCCCGTTCATGATAAAGAATCAGAGCGAGAGGGATTAGGCTGTAGGTATGTACAGGTTTGCAGGCTTAGAGTTAGATAGTGTTACAGCGTATACAGTCTCTGACAGGTAGAAGGAGGTAAATCCTTTAGAGCGGCAGTACATAGACCCTACCTCCCCTGTTGCTAATTAGACACGTCTGGGAGGAACATGGAGCAGATGCTCCACTGAGCCGAGAAAACAAATACGGTCCATCTCAAATACTCCTTTTCCACTCCTTCATCTCCATTTTCATCGCTCTCCGTTTCCATGAGTGAACGATCACACGCTCAGCACATGGTAAAATAAAGAGGCAAAACCCATTCATTCATACACACTGAGCATCCGCGCACACAGACAGACACACACACACACACACAGAGGAGATTACGATTTAATGAAACTGGAGTTTCTTTGTCTTCCTGTCTGACCAGGTGTTTGCAGGCAGAGTCACAGCACAGCCATCTAATATTGATAAAGGCAACTGCAGACAGCAGCACTACCCAACCACTCCGCCATCTGCTGGGATGACAATAAAAGAGCATTACTCTCATTACATCACATTAATTACAGCTGGATTTAGTTTTCAGTAGCCTTTTTAATACTGACGCGAGCTCAGGATTCCCATGCCCAAGAACCATTTGTGATTCTTTTGTGTCTCATATCATTTATGTATTTACATCTCAGTTGGCAACATCACAATTCATCTTTGTTTTCTCTGCTACATGTAAACCAGACCTAGCCATCTTCCAGTTAAGGGGGAGATGGTAATGAGCCTAAAGCTGTTTGCTAACTCACAAAAACACCAGAAAAAAACTTTTGCACACACTGCAGTTTTGGTACAACAACAACAGTTAGCTAACTACTATTCATAAGCTAAAACACACACATGAATGAACTAGGAAAGTGGGACAAATGTTCTTCTTCATGGCTCTACCTCACGCTGGCTGCACTGATCTGTGAGGAGTAAAATGTACAGAAGCCTAGTGCTCCTTGTATTTGAGATGTGTCTGGAGCTGTCAGAGGAGACAGACCACATAAGTATTACACTGTTACCATGGGAGGAGTATAGATTACATACATGTCTTAGAGACACAGATTCAATTACACCTTTTCAACATCTGACTCGAAGGAGTCTCAACCCTTTCAGAGGAGGATTGAACAATTGGATTTTAACCCACCCTGAAATCTTCTCGGTTGCATTTACACACAGCATTTTTAAGGTTGGATAACTATCTGATCTGCCCAGAACTCACAAAGTGTAAATGGGGTCAAAGATCAGGGAATCAGGCAGATAAAAGAATGACCATCACCAAAGCAGCACAGGCGTACCCTTTTCCCATAATGTAACTCAATAGCCTCTACAACCCCAATTTTTTAATCCAGACTTTCTGTTCAAAAATAGTTTTGGAGTCGAGACACCATGGTGACCTCACTCAGGTTATTTTGTCCGGCTTGACAAAGCTCCTCTGGAGCTGCCGAAGGCATGGCTGAATGGTGAACTGACTCTGATGTAGGAAATTGGTGGAATTCGACTTTAATGCTTCTGATCCAGTGGTATGCTGCACATTTGTTGGGGAAACAAGCCTTGGGGCCAGTGGAGCTCAGGTCGAAAGCACCATTCAGCCCTTCTACTGCCAAGGCCAAAAACTGCACATCTGCTATCTGCAATCGAGCAGCAATAGCCAATAAGAAAAATCTGCGTCCAATATACTTTGTACTTTGTCTTTTATCAGATTCAATTACAGTTTGAGACATTTACTTCTCTTCTTCTTGTCTCAACTCCATCTCTGTCATTTTAGATACTGATTAAAGATTTCTGTGTGACCAAGACATAGATAATTGATCACCACAGTGTCTCCAAGGTTGTAATATTTTCTTGGATTATGGATTATATCCATTCCTTCAATCCACACCTACTCGCTGTCCGTGGAACGATCTGTCCTGACAACAGCAATTTAATGCACAAAATATGTGGGTTATATAAAAAACGCATGAATTAAATGTATTGATTTATTTATTTAATTTCATATTAAAACCAAAAAGCTCATTGTGAAAATACACCAAATTTAATGGAAAGCCATAATAAAGCTAACCTAAAAAACCTGAAAGCATCACCAAAGTCTCAACGATATATCCCCTGTGGACCATGAATGTTTTGTGAGCATTGAGATAAATAATTTAAAATCACTGTACTGCTGCAGCACTAGATGAAAAGTGCACAGATCAACAAACACACTTGGATTCCCCTCATGGGGACCATGAAGATCTGTACCAAATGTCACGGAAATCCCTTTGAGAGTTGTCCAATAAAAACCCAAAATGTCAACCTGCTGATGGCACTAGATGAAAAGTCAGGAGATCACCTAAATCTTCGGGATTAATCCTCTCGTACATTGAATGTTATTTTTTTAAAGATTCCACTAAAAACCCAAAATATGGTGCCATGAGAAGCCATGAGTGAACATGGACTGGGGATTATGAATGAACACGATCTTATTCCAACAACAGCTGTGGGAATTCTTCACTCTGGACCAAAGTGCATGAAGAAGTGTATGAGATATCTGACATCTTTTCCCTTTAGCATGACATACGCTGAGTTAAGTGCTTTTCTTTACAGGAAGTATCAGATCAGTGCTGTGCTGTGCTTTTATAGATTCCAACAAAATGAGAAAACGGTAACTAATAGCAACATTTGTAAGGGGATGACATGTTTACTGGTGTGTTGATTTAAACATGGCCGTTGTGGCTTGTTTGTGAAAGGCTGCGGATGGTTTTGGATAGCTTGTTGCAGAAAGTGTTGCTTTACCTTCAAGCATGACTGCAGGGCATTCAGTGCTAACAGCCTTCATGCTACTGATGGACAAGTGAGGCTGCAGCTTGCATACTAGTGTGGTGTCTGAGCGACCAATTCGAGGTAATTGAATTTGCATCTAACCATGCGGGCACTTAAAGCCAACTGGGAAAAGTAGATTTTTGTGTGTTTGCCGCTGGAGGAGATGTCAGATGTTTGTTCTTTAATTCGCAGTGCATTGGTTTTAGTTTTTCCTCTTCTGCATACACAAAACAGGCTGAGGCTTTTAGCTGTGCACTGCTTTGCTCACAGCAGTTTATCCTTAATCAGCCTGTGAATGAGTCAAATATTTGCTTGTGCCCAGCGCCTTGTCTGTATTTGCAGCAGCTGACCTCTATTTTAGAGTAAATCTCAGAGGATCAATGCACACAAGCAGCATATGAATTCACTTTCATTTCCAGGGTGAAAAATAGCTGCGTTAGTGTGCACAGGCTTGATCTAACATCACATTTCCATTGAGTAGGAGATAATCACCATAACAACAATCGACCCTCACAGTCTTTTGTTGATACAGGAAAAGACCCATTTAGATGTCTCATGTGTCAGAAGTGGACATCAAATTTGGAATGAATGAACACAATTGCAAGATAAACAGCTTCAAAAGATTCAACAAATAGATGTTATGTAGCCATATTATTTGTAGCTGTATTAGATCAGTAGGGTGCTGGAAAGATTCCTTATAAACCGTGCTCCATGACAGCGTCACGGCTCCACATTCATTCTGTGAATCTCCTGCTCCACCACATCCTTGAACGTGCTCTGTTGGACTAAGATCTTGCGCCATTGTGTGCTTCCGAGCGTGCAGTGTAATTCTGTGGCCATAAAGGGATGCACATGGTCAGCAAGAACACGAAGGATGTGGCATGTAAACCATGCTCAGCTGGTATTAGAGCTGCTATTTGTTAAGTTAAGTTTTCTCTGGTGCTGAATGTGGTTTCTTGCTGATAACAGGTAGTGGTGCGGGGGTTGTAATACACCCTCTGAGCTGCACTACGTCTTCAGGAGTCTGGAAGCAAAATAATTAGGAGATATGGCGTTTCTGTTAAGATATGGGGAGGTTTGTGAATAGGGATGAAACTGTTGGCGTGTCTTATTTTTATTGTTTGTTTTTTATCTTTATGATCACGACCTACCCAATGTCCTCTTCGTTTGTTTTCCTCTTTTATTAGATTCATTTTATTTCTCTTATTTCTCAGTGCAGACCATCATATATAATTCCAGTCACTGCTGTTTGAACTGACCGAGGAAAGAGTATGCTTGCATTAACCATTAAGTAGATGGTCTTCCTCACCTAATCTCCCCCCTCCTCCTTTGTAACATACACGATGTTCAGTCTTATCAGGGTATTGTTTTCACTGTCCAAAGACAGGGTGGATAATAGCATTGGATAATGATAATTTATGCAGGACAGTAATGAGCAGCAACATTTAAGATATGCTGAAGCCTGTTTAACCTGATTATGGATTTGCCCAGTGTTAAGGCTTTCATCGCACAGTGAATCCCACCTAAAGGATCAGGCACATCTTAGACAGGATTTGGTCACTAAGACTTTCTTTTCATCCTCCACCTCTGCACAGAACAGTACAGTTCAGGAGTATATATCCTGGTTAGTAAGTAAATTACCCTTTAAACTTAAATCTTGTGTTAAAGACGGCAGAGGACAAGATAATTAAGGGAGCAATATGGAAGATTCATCTCAATTCTTTATATATATATGTCCCTCGAAGCCTCCTTCCTCATTGAGAAATTCTGAATCAGGCTCCATGCTCCCTTGTGACTGGCAATGGTGAACACAGCAACAGCAGCTGCGTTAATGTTAACGCTCTCTGTATTAATAGAGTTTCAGGTTTCTTTTGTGTTCATTTTGAGCTGGTAGACACACACAACACAACACATTCACAAACACACACACTTTTTATGCTGTGTTTCGTTGGGACTCTTTTTGAAACTTCACACTGTTGCACTTTCAAAGGTTTCTGCTAAACAAACAGGACTTTTCAAAGTATTTGATCTCAGAAAAGTCACAGCCCTCTAAAGACATTTCTGCAACACTCGCACTGATACACACACACTTCAGAGACTGTCTTTGATGTCTTTTGCCTTGTTGTCACCATCTTGTCATCTTCATCATCTATCACTTTCATAAACACATTTTCTCTCAGCATCCAGAGCAAACACAAATACCGGTTCCCATCGGGCCATTTCTTCCAGGCTTTACCACAGATAATAACCTTCCACAATAGGACGTGTGTGTGTGTGTGTGTGTGTGTGTGTGTGTGTGTGTGTGTGTGTGTGTGCGTGCTTGTGTTCCTCCACCAATTAGAACTTTTTCTTTGGTGGTGCAAGCGAGGCAGGGCTGACAGCACAGCTTGTTACAACAGCTTCGGACAGACAGGGAGGTCAAGCACAAGTCCCTGGGGCAATTTTGGTCCCACTTCAAAGACATGAAGAACTAGTAAGTGAATATAAACCAGCAGTCTGTCTACAGTTTATACTTAGTTCTGCGTGAGCTGACATTATTTGAAACCAATCCCTCGCTGTCTCTCCAGTTTCTTCAAAGCCTCTGAATCATGTTCCTTTACATTGCTGCTGACAACTTTCCAAAGCGTTAGTTACATTTATAGACAAGACTCCTGGAATCAAGGAGCTTGGACTGAATTTGTATTTGTTATTTTGAGATGTTGTGGTTCAGATATTTCAAATATGATAAAAGGTATAAATCTAGTATAGGGTTTAAATAGTTATGCTTTAGATAAAAGAGGCAAGGGTATGTGTTGAATTTGTGTTTAACTGACAGTTAAACCTGAAGCTCATACTGTGAATATTAGGGCTGGAGTTCAGATCCCCACAATGCACCAGGTTTCAGGTTCAGGGTTTGTGACATTTATTGCATCAAACTTGCTACAGATGCACTGCTCCAACTCACTGTATCAGCATCATCCCTCAAACTGACCAGCTTGGGGTGTCAGCCAAGCTGGAATCAATACGCTTTAAAAGCTTTGTTTCTTTGTTCCCGTCACTGCTTTCGTTACCGTATAGTGTCACTAATGCATTGCAATCATCGACTCTGGGTGACGTCACATTGGTTTCTGAGGCGATTTTGAAGCTCAAACTGGGCATCTCTGCTTTCACCATCTTGGCAGTGCCTGACTCCCAGCAAACTACGCTCCCAATTATGCAGAACTTTAAGTCTTGGATTTATCTCCCTTGCAGTTGTCACAACATTGGAAATTCGTAACAGAGACCAAAACCGGCTTTTGTACATTTATTTCTGCTGGTAATTTGGACATTTTAACATGGGAGTCTATGTGGACTGACTCACTTATGGAGTCAGCCTCAAGTGGCTGTTTGAGGAACTACAGTTTTTTTGCAACTTCAGTGTTGGCTACATTTTTCAGCCCTGGAATTAGAGCACATCTTTTCAAGTTGACCTTTGCATTATGACCTTGTTGTGGTCACACATAGTGTCAAGATTGCAATGCACTTCATAGTTCGTGGACCATCAAGTAAAGATGGGCCATTTTGAAGCCAGTGGTACTTATGGTTTATGGTGGTGGACCACTGTGCCATATTCTGTGTTGACCAGATATATAATATTGAAAAATAGCAAGCTAGTTATGTTTTATTTGTGGGAAATCCTCTCTGTCAGTCAAAAGGAAGCACACCAGGAGGGGAAAACAAAAATATAAGTTTTTGGTTGGGTATGGGTCTTGAATTTGGTAGCAATAGCAGTCAGTTCAGTTGGGCAGGATCACAGGCAACACACAGGTCCAGGTCTCCATTTTGGGCCTTTGCACAACTCTAGTCAAGGATAAATATCCTGAATTCTGAAGCAAAATATGCCCAATACTGTTACAGATCACAAATGATTTCTCTTTATCGAGCCTAGCGTCTCAGCTGGTGTTGTGGAGATTTGTAGTAGTAGTTGTAGAGAACTCATACGTTTCCTGTTCATGTACTGATAACGACGGTATGTACTGAAGAAGATGTTTCAACTTTTTACCAGTAGCTGTTCAAAATCATTATTTACATTTCTGAAATCTCTATATGGAAAAGAAAGAGAAGACATTTTTGATGGACCTGGACTATCTGTGAGCCATCTGTAAACACACCGCACACCGTGAGGAAACAGAAATCTGGGCTGAGCTAAGCTAAAGCAAACAGAGGAAGAGGAGTTCAGAGCCCCCACTCACACAGCCCCGCGGACTGAGATTCCCCCTGATGCTTTCTAAGGAAAAGCACCATTAACTCCACTGCAGGGGCTGAAAGCTGCCAATACCAAGGCCATCAAAGAGAAGGCTGATTCAAGAGGAGCATGCAAGTTCATGCTTGTACATTTTTAACTAGAGTGAAGGCAGATATTGACACTCGAGGCCTTCAAATTCTAATGTTCTTTTCATGTTCTGATCAAGTCTAAAAGTTCAGTGCAACATTTTGTCTTGAAAATGTTAAGTTAGTTATTTTTTTATGGAAAAGACAAATTTGACAGGGAAACACTGTGGGCTATAAATTCAGGGGAAATTACATTTTCTACCAAAGACAGGTTACTCCATCAAACAGACAGCATAGAGGGGTCTAAACTGAAACCCAATGACCATTGGCTATGGCTGCAACATGTTGTAGCTCCATCACTGGAGACAAACCACCAAGTCCCCATGTTGATAACAAATATTAAATTAAGATTTAATTTATGCAGTACATACACAGGGATGAGAGCTGCTGTCTTTCTGCTAGTAAACACAAGATATTTAACAAACCATGGTTTAAGTAATTTGTCAAGAAAAACGTATTTTCCTGTCTACAGCTTTCTAAATGTAAGAATTTGCCCTTGCTCTGTTTTTCTTTTCTGTTTTTCTATTACTTGATTGAATATCTTCTGATTTGGACTGCTGATCTGAAATTTGAAGACGTTACCTTGGACTCTTGGATTTTATTGAAAACAATTAACTGGGTAATAATAATAATAATAATAATAATAAAAATAAAACAAGAATGATTCTTTGGTGAAAGTAAAGTTGCAGCCCTACCAGATATGCACTGACATTGAGGGAGCATGCTGCAGTGCAGAAATTAGGAGGAATAAAAAACAAATTCAAAGTATCAATGGCCAGACTGATCATAAATGCACTTAAAATGTTTTAGAGAAATTCTGTAAAACACAAAAAAACACTACTTAAAGATACAGCTTAAAATTTGTGTGCTGGAGCGCAAACACCATGCACAGGCCCTGCTTCCAAACATGGCAACAGAGCCGAGACTAAACCGGATCATTTGTTTTGTGCAAAGATGAAGCTTAGATATGGTCATAAAAAGTAAAGCTCTCTCTTGAAAACATCTATCTTGCTTAAAAAAAAAAAAAATCTGTCATCAACAGTTCGACATTTCTTTTATGAGCAACCTGCAGCACTAAAGAAATCCTGCGGCTCTTTAATTATCAGCCGCTCTCATCTCTTTAACAGCCATATTAAGAGTTAATAATGACATCCACCTGCTCAGGGCACTCGCTCCTGCCTCCTGTGTCTTCATGTGTCAGAGTAAAATAATAAATCAAATAAAAATACCAACCTGATAATTGCCATAGCCTTATTGCCATCTTAGCAATACTGCTATGGATCCCAATTGATTTCTCTTTATTGAACCTTATTAGATTCTCAGCTGGTGTTGTGGTAGTGATTAATTGTAGTAGAAGTAAAGAACTTGTAAACCTGCAACCCAACAGAAATGAGGCCAGAATTAAATAGCTGAGTAGAATATTAATTTTTTTTCCTAATGTAGGGCGTCCAGTAATTATTATAACTGTGCTAAAACATCTTTTATCTGTCAGACATGTTGGACTGCTGCTCTGTCTGTTATCTGACTGTTTCTACATCTCCACCTCAGCCACAGCGTAGACAGTTTATTATCTCAGTCAGTGGGTGGCCTCTAGTCAAAACCAAACAGCTGCTGAACAGGGCTCAGCGTTATATAAAAATAAAGGTCCGTTTTTTATTTGTTTATTTCTTGGTTTTATAAGAGCAGAAGAAAATTGCCAATTAGGAGTGGGTCAGTTTTTAATATGCGGAGGAGGAGGAGGAAGGGTGACAACTGATTCTTTTATTCTCTCTTTCTACCTCCCTCTGTGCACCCAAAATCACCCACACAGCCTCTAAATTACCAAAATTTTTGCCCAAAACTGGTTGATTTTCTACTGTATCATTCCTTCCATTATTCTCCTTATTCATTCCGTTGTGCTCCATCTCTGCCTCTCCCTCTGGATTTCAGTAAACCTCCCTCCGCTGATACTTTTCTCTCTCAGGAATGTTTGATGTCAGGACAGTAAAAAAACTTTTTGCAATGACAGCATTTCATGCTACGTTTTGTTTCCCTCGGTGTCTATTGTTGTTAATGCACTTTCGCTTGGCCAGGAGTACAGACAGCAGTCTACAAGGCAGCAGTCAACAGTTCATATTGTATTCAACCTAAGTCAAAAGAATTGATGACACAGCTGAGACTCTACAGTCATGCTAACTCTCATATAAACGTTAAATAAACAAATGTAAGGTAACATTAACACTGAAAACAATGTTCAGCTGAGATGGATGGGAACGCCAACTACAGACTGAAACTTTGACCTGATGATGGCGCTAGATAAAATGTCACAGGGTCTAAATCATTACCGTTGAGATATTTTTCTCAAAACCATAAATGTCAGCTTTGTGGCCTCTTTTTCCTCTAGACCCGTCTGTCTTGTGTGTATTCCTCCTTTGTGCCAGCCACGGCCAAATAAAGGGACTTTGATTTTTGGAAATCCTTGGATTCGAGTCACCACCCTGAGGTATTCAGTTCTTAATACCTGCCTTTGCGGTACCACCATGCTCTTTCTAGTGGTTGTCAAACATATATGTATGCTTTTTTATCCCTTTAAATAATGGTCGATACTCACCCTGTTACCTCCCAAAGTGCGCCCAAGCTGATGAAAGATTTCAAACTGAGACTAGTGGAGACACAGCGGAGATTGTGGTGGAGACAGTGGAGGTTTGTCCTTGCAAACTTTCAAATCTCGACTTGCAGACAGCATCCTGCTCAAACCTCTTTAGTTCTCACTCAATAGTTTTCTTGATAATGAACTTCTCCATAATTCTGACCTGTTTCTCTCCATCCTGACATCTCCTTCACTTCCAGACCTCTTTGTCCCTGACAGACATCCAAACCCTCTCCCTCGGTCTGTCAAGCAGTTAGCCCTTTTTTTTGGGGGGGGGGGGGGTCCACTGGCAGCTGTTGAGGTTTAATTAAGGCTTAAATTAAATCAGCAGCAGCAGTTTAATCTTCTACCTAACAGGGAGATCGGGACCAAGAAGGCAGTCAGTGATGTTGGCAACATCCCATAATGCCTCCCTGTAGCAAATCCCATCAGAGCGCTAACCACCCTTACACTGACAAATTCAACTTTGCACTCATATCTAATGCCATATGTGGTAAACGTCCATGTTTACATTGTCCCTCATTTTGAAAAACTGGATTTATGTCCTACTTTGATAGGTTGGTTCCCAGTAATCCTAAATGTTCATGTCTGGAGGGACCTATGTTATCTCTTCACTGCCAGTAATTTTCATTCATGCTGCATCCTATTTATTAACAACTACCTCCAGAGCTGGATCACATTTCAAGGCTAAACCCTTTGATCGAGATTGAAGAAATTAGTGTCAAAAATCACACCAGTCTTCTCAAAGCCACGTCTCTACACTACTTTTCATTTTAGCAGCGTTTTAAAATGAAATCGATCTCCCTCCAGACAAGTCTTTCAGCTCTGTATCAGAAATACTCTCTGTCCATACGAACATCTGAAATCACATGACCAGCATGAACAGGACGCAGATTGTCTACCCCTTTGTTGGGTAACTGCAGAGGAAAGAAAGAACATCAAAGGCAATTGCAGCGTCATAAAAAGCACAACCTGCTAGCAAAGGCAACACGTTCAGTAATGCTTGCAATTCTTTACTCATGTTCCATCCATCACTGGGAGTCGAGGCTGATAAGACCTAATCAGGGGTCATCGTTTCCAAAGGTCTCAGTTTCTGCCCAGACTGCAACACAACCCTGGAGTTTTCATCAAAAGCAATGATATGAAAGTGATTTCAAAATAAAATGTGTTAGTGTTGCTGTATCTACAGTCAAAATCTGTACATACAGACATCCTTGATATATTACTGGATCGGCATGATCCCTCCAGGTTTGCCATTTAATGTACCATCAAAGTTAAACATTAATTAATGAATTATAGTTTATGGTTCTTATATCTCTGGAGCACTGACACTCTGTACATTCATACACAGGCAAATACGAATGACATTTCAACACACAGACACGCACGCCAGTTGATAGTATGTCTGAGTCGCCTATGCAACCATATTATTCCACGTCTAGTTGTGTGATGTGACTAAAAGGAAAACAAAAAGAAACTGATCAAAGGTCACACTGGAGTTCAATGGGTTAAAGTTAGGTAAATAGAAAATGAAATGTGAGATGTCTTGTGGGCAGTTATAAACACATCTCCCTGTAATTCATCCTAACGTACGTGACTGTAATATTTTAGACCTCAGCTCAAATTAAAAATTTGTCTCCCGTTCTGTGGCTCTGAACAGAGTTTGGCTGCACTACAAGAGTGTGTAATTAGGAACCTGCCAAAGAGTGAGCGTGTGGGGTTCAAGAGGTTAATCTTGCTGTAATCAAATGATTAGTTTGCATGTAAACACACCAACAAGTTGAGAGACAGAGAGAGAGAGACAAGGAGAACTGCCTGTAGCTGCTGGCTGGGCGTCGACATCTGCTAGAATGAGGGTGATTCAGAATATTTTACACATACCTGAGATGTGTCCCAGGGGAAATCATATGTAAATTCAAGTAAATGCATATACACCAACCACACATTACATGTATAAACATCATGTAGAAATAAATGTAAAGGTAGAATACATTTACACATTAAATCAATTAAAACTCCATCCACAGTTTTGATCTTCATCCACCCACATACAGCATCTTGTAGGTTCAATATTTAGTGGTAAGACCACATCTCATCAGTACACAGCAGGGGCTATGCTTGTATTTGTGACATGTATAATGTTTCTTGAATTAAGTTCTTCTTCTTCTGTGTGTGTATTTTAAAAATAACATGGCATTTCAACAGCTCCACATTTCTTCTGGACGTGGTTCTCCGCAAATGTTTTCTGCTGTAACGTATCAAAGAAAATATTTCAGGTGAATATTCATCTTCTCTCGAAACCTCAGAGAGCGTCAGGTCTGAGTCGGCTTCTCTTCCGCCGACTTCTGTAACTCAGTGCAATCTCTCATTCAGCATTTCTTTCATCAGTTTTTCCACAAACATCAAGCGTGTTTTCTACCTGAGCTCCCAGACAATTCAGCAGCACCAGTCGTTTCAGATGCGGGAAATTCACCATGACATCACAGATTTTTAGTCATTTGTGTTATTACAAATATGAATGAGCTTTTTAATGAGATTTTCTTACTTTTGGAACAGACACCAGAAGTTGTTTTTTTTCCCTCACTTTAGGTCTCTAATAGTTGGAAACTCCATTTTTTTTTCCCACAAGCTCAACATGCTGATCCAAGCACAGATCCCCATTAAGAGCCATTTAGTGAACAAAATCTTCAAATATAATCAGTGACACATGTTTGATACAGTTTTGAATATAGAGAATAAAAATATCTCCCATGGTTCCAAAGTCTAGTAAAACTGATGCACTGTAAAAAATGACACGAAAACCCATCGATTTATCTGTAAAATACCAGTTGTTTATCACCAGCACACAACTAACTATTTCTTTCTCCACCTTGTTTATAATAAAAACAATCAAAAACACAACATGGATGGTATTAAATGTCTTCCAGACTCATTAAAGTACTGTTCAGCATTTTAAAAGATCAAAATGTGTGTGTGTGCTGTCTTAACTATCTGTATAAAAATTCCAATGCTTTGAACTCTTTGTATGTCCGTGTGTGTGTGTGTGTGCGCGCGCGTGTCCACTGTCCGTCAGGAGACATGTCGAAGGTGAAGCCAGGATCCAAAGACAATCTGGACGCTAAAAGGTTGCAGCAGTGAAGCTGCTCCCCACCTGACTGTACTTGTAATTTTGGCCGTGGCAGAAACAAACACACTCAGAGAGAGCGAGAGCGAGAGAGACCAAAAGGTCTAAATCCTGCAGAGAGACATCTGTATCCCTCCTCACATGTTGGCTGCCTGCTCTGCGCTGACATTATCGCAGTGCAGCAGCCTTCTGCAAGCTTTGCACCACCACCGCCGCCGCTATTACACAGGCTTACTGATCTCTGTGCGTGTGTGGAAGTTTTAGAGTATTAAGGGTTATCATAGCGGCTGGAGCTAATCTGGGGGACGACGTAAACAACAGTGAGAGCAGAGACGAGTGAAACCCATCCTGGTCACAGACTGGTGGACATGAGGAGCAGAGTGGATCAGTGTGATACCGCATTGACGACACACGCACACACACACACACACACTGATGTCATCACTGAGAGATACGTCTTCAAAATGTCTACTTCTCTGAAGCTGAAGAACACAGCCTGTGCGAGCACAGTTTTCATGTGCAATGAAAAAAGATACCAAAACAAGTTCAGCCCACACTTGGGCCATATGCTTGTTTTCCTTTTTTGTTCCACGGTGCAGCATGATTGTCAGATACTATTTCCACATCTGGATCAATTGTAGCGTGTTCACTGACAATCTCGTGGCTGTCAGACAATATTGGAGGATAAAAGTGGGACTTAATCCAGATGTGAGAATATATGGGCCAGACTCGGGCCGTGGACACAGGCATATGTTGGGCCAGATGTTTCATTTCAAATTTTGCAAACTTTCAGTTTTCCTGACAAACAAAGTGGTTTAGATACTCTGGTAAACATATTATCTCATTTACAGCCCTCATCATCTAAATGCTTCTTACCTCATCAAACTTCTTTTTTATCAATGTCACCTTGTTCCCAGATCTTAGCGATTACTCTGAATGAGGAGACTGATTATCATTTGACGGCATGTTCACAATATAAACTACTGAGTTGTGTTAGAAGTACCTGTGTCTCCCTGTCTTCCCTGTCTCTGTGTATTTCGTCTCTCTTCCTTTCCCCTGGTGTCAGTTCATCTTCGCTCTTTGTGATGGGACTTCCAGACATTGAGTCACAGTCTTTGTGTTACTTTTGACCTTGCCTCAGCAAAATCCTTTAGATTGGTCTGCCCTTGTTTGTCTGCTCTCTCGTGTATCAACCCTTTTGCCTGGTAAAAAGATTTTTTAAAAAACCTATTTCTTGCATTTGACTCCTTGACTCATGGTGTTCAGTTCTTTTGAAGTCTGTTTCCCTGTCTCCCTGATCTGTCTTTCTTTATCGTAACCTGGATCTTACCTCATGCCTACCCCTAACAAGTTATCTCTGCCTACTCCTGAGCATTGGTATGTGGTGCACAGGAACCACTTCTTTACTTTAGCAACATCAAATGTTTTAACACACAATTTTTATAAATCTACACAGAAGAAAACAGCTCCAGTTGAAGCAGTTGAGCATTAAAGCATTATCTTCTAATGCATCTTGATGTGCTCAATATTTTCCTGTGTTTCTTCTTTGGGAATTCACACTGAAGCAAAGAGCAAATAACTGTAATAATAAGAATAATTTCTTTCATTTGCGAAGTTTATGGTTGACCAATGAGCAAAGATCAGCGCAGCAGATTCCGTTGGAAAATACGACCGCCAGTGGCTTTCAGAGGGCCAACAACCAGGGCTTTCCTTCGTGCCAGATCCTGTTAGAACAGGATCCAGGACTTCCCAGATTGGAATCTATTTGCTTTTGTTTGGTTTAAACAGGTTCTTCTGCGCTGACCAGATATTTGATGCGTAGATTTGACGTCCTGCCCCCAGACCTCGATTAAGTGTAATGAGAGCCCTGTAAATGCTTTACATTTGATATCTGAGTGACTGACACAATAAATCATTGAAGAAAAATCATTGAAGAAAAAAAGGGAAGTGATCAGTGAATGAAACATGCCTGCAGGGAGACACGCAGTCAAACACACACATCTAAACACACTCGCACATGCAGACAGATGCCCCAGGATAGCTATCTTAAAAAAATAACCTATAACACAGATTAAACTCAACACACACACACACTCAGACACATTGTGTTTCAGTGTGTTATCGGCTCAACCAGCCCAGTGACAGCCGGATAATTCCAGAACATTCCAGACTGGGCTTCACAGCAGGGAGGCTCCTAAAACATCTGGCTCTGGTATGGCCAGATTCACACACACACACACAGGCGCACACACACATACTCTCACACACACTTATGCAAATGTAGACGCTGTAAAACATACACGCTCTTAGAAAGCCAGCACACAGCTTTTAGTTTTGGCTATAAATTGCAGCTCGTCGCTCCCTCCTCCCTCCTCCGTTTAGCCCGTGAACAGTGCAGCATTAAAAACACACACTGTGGATTTTTTTCTCATTTCTGACTGATTTCTGGCTGACTGTTTTCCAAGGAATACCTCCTCTTAAAATTGATCAATGTACACTTCCTACCTTGCAGGTATTTACCAGTTTCCCAAATGTCAGTTTGTCATTAAAATCAACTTGCAGAGACTTGAATCTCACTGCAGATAGATACTCCATCACTTGAGCATTTAGCTGCCTTTATGTTTTGTTAGTTAATTAGGGGCCCAAGCTCCAGGGGGCTGAGGGCCGTGCATGCAAAGCAGTGTGGTTTACAGTAGCAGCGGTGCCCTATTGTAATCGGTCAGATTTATACTATATTTTCATTCTTGTGTTGCTGCTGCAGCACATACTGTAAAAATTATGTGAGTGAAATTTTCAGGGGTTGTATAGAATGGTGCACACACACCAGATGAAATTTTTTACATTATGATGGGTCCAGATGAAAACTCAGAGAATCACCAAAGTTATTACAAATCGTCCAGATGGTGCAAGTGAAAAAATCAAGGGGTCAACGTGTAGGATTCAACCTCTGTTTACCAATAAACGTGTGTACAGACAGCAGACACATCAAGATAGGTCTGTTTCTAATCCACTGGGTGTTTACGTACGTGTTTGGCTGTGCATAGCCGGTGGACATAATGTGAACATGTGAAGATGGTGAAATTCACAATACCCTGCAGCTATGTGGATGCAGACAATGCAGAATCACCTCATTTGAGACCTGTCATGTGATGCATGTAAATGCCTGCAGCACACTGAGTGCATCATTCAGACCTATAGAAAAAATAAACATGGACATAGCCTCTGTGATGCCACCCAGGGTTTCTGAAAAATGGCTTTGAAGCTGAGAGAGGGCTGCTTCACAGTCGCCATCTTGGCAGTGCCTGACTCCACCGAATGTCAGACAAATCCAAAAATGGGCAAAGAGGTGGGGCGCATTTTGACTGGTGTGTGGCAATCCCTGGCAATACACTAACCCACCTGTCAATCAAAGAGGCAACACCCTCAAATATGCAGAACAACGAGCCTTGTTAAAATATATGAAAATGCACCCTTTTACAATCCTCATGAAGGAGGAAATAAAGACAAAAAACTGTTTTTGTACCAGGCTATAAGCATATTTATTTTAATATAGGAATCTATGGGGATTGACTCACACTGCAGTTTTTAGCACAGTGTTGGCTTCATTTTTCAGTCAGAGTTCGCCAATTGTACAGACCTAGTTCAGGTTCAGTAGTCAGGTGTGACCCTAGAGAGTAAATGTGACCAAATTAGTGCTTTTTTTGAAAACACACATGAGCATCAGTGCTTGGAAACAGGACAGTGGAGTATCCTGATGACTTAACACAGACTCACATAAAAAAAAAAACGGTCACGCTGCTGGTTAAGGTCTTGTGTCAATGATACAGAAATACTGATAAACTGGAATGTGTATAAACAGTACATACACTATCTTTGTGTTCTTTCATGCTGTATATGCCTCAGGACGGTCTGTGATTACACTTGAATGTAACTGAATAGACTGTAGAAATCTTCAGATGTGGAAAATGTATCTGACAAAAACCAAGAAAAAAAAGTCTGACTAGATCTTCTCTGTGATGGAGTATCTATCCGCAGCAAGTTTCAAGTCTCTACAGTTTGATTTCCCTGATGTACTGAAATGAAGTGAAACCAAAGGAGAAATCACTCTAAAAGTTGATGGTGTGCTTTTGAAAATCATTGGCAGTAATGTAAAATGTATGCGATTTGTAGTTAATGGGCTAAAACATACAAAACACTGGTATGGTCCATTAAAATAAGAGGAGCAAGTGCAGTTGGCCTCTGAAATAGAGTGTGTTTTAGCTGAAGCTCACTGCTCTCCAGGCATCTATCCCCCATTATCACTGCGGGCTTCTTTTAAAAAGGACCATGCAGGGGATGGAGAAAGTGCAGCAGCACCACCACCACAGTGTGCTCGTAAAAAGTGGGACGTGGATAATGGCATCTGTGTGAAGCCACACAGACGCACACAGGTAGGACGAGTCAATTGACTGCATTCAGTATCTACCCATGAGGGACACTGGGGGCACTGTTAGATCTCAGTTGTATTCAGTGTGATCCAGACCTGCCTCCATGAGTGTGGCAGGTAATCCTCTTTATTATTTTTCCTGCCATTCTATCACACTATAATACCAGCAAGCCAATAAGAAGATACTGAGCTGCTTACACTTTCGAGACACTAAAGAAAACTTTCCAAAGATGTCTCATATAAATAGAATATTACAAAGCGCTCCCGGACTTCTTTTTGTGCATTGTGATGTCTTTTCTTGAGCACAGTCTTAAGCGCTGTGGACTTCAAGTTCATTTACTGTCATATTCAGTAGAAGCAGTGCATTACATTGCAATGAAAGCTCAAGTGCACTCATGAGAAGAGAGCACCAGAGAGCCCTCAAACACTGGCTGATTTCCCAGCATGTTAACCCTGAGCCTTTACACATGTGTGTGTATGTGTGCGACTAGGCAACGCAGTAAAAAATAAATAGTAAGGTAAAACATTTTGCTTTTGAAAACTGCATTGAGACCAAGTCCTTTTAGCATATCGGCTCATATAAAACGTTTATAATTGAGTGTTAAAGGCCCATATTTGTTCCAGGGCTTGAAAGAAAACACATTCAAGTTAAATTCCCAAAGCAGTCAAGTCCCAGTCCAAGTCATTTTGTAACTGAGCTGATCAAGTCTACAACTGTGTGCACTGCTGTAGACGTTTCCCCTTTTGAGCAAGTCTCAAATCAGTCTTTCAGATGAAAGGAAACAGGAAAAGAAGGCTGCATCACCGACTATAAAAAGAAAAGTCCAATAAATTCAAATTGCATCACTTTTAAAACCACCAGATGTTTTTGGTTAAACATCTACTTTTACCTTCATCATCTAAACACAGGTTTTCAATTAGTCGAGCTCTGGCAATGATTTAGGATGATGGCGTTTGCTATGAATGTTCTCATATCAGATCAAGTGAAACTGATTTCCACATCAGTAAAGGTACACAAACACCCAGAAATACATTAAAAGCACAGACAGGATCCTCCTTATCCTTGCTGTTTGTGTACACAGTTTGAGAAAAAATAAATCTGCCTCCAAAACAAATTGTCTGGCTGCAGTGGGCAGCTCCCAGGTGCAGACGAGTTAAGCTGTGTGAAAATACAGCAGAGCTTTGCTGAAAAAAGGTGTGCACGCTCAGAGCGCCGTTGCTACATAAATCAAGATAAGAAAAAACACAAACAAAACATAAACAAAGCCAAAGCCCCGTGTGCTTACTAGATGAGAGGCTTGCGGCAGAGCACCAGGGCGTCGTAGAGCGCGCACACTCCGAACACGGTGATGCCCGTCTCCTTCACCAGCATGGCGCAGGTGCCCAGCAACAAACTGACGAACAGGGACCACGCTGAGACGGTGGAGGGCACAGAGTCCCCGGAGACACACACCCCCACACTCCTGAGTGACAGAGGAGGAAGAACAAAGGTATTTCACAATGACTGAAGACTCCAGATTGGCTTCAGCCAAATCATAGAGATGAATGATGACCTATATTTTCTTCATTATCATCCTTTGACCATTAATACATTTTCTAATTGTGTTTTTGAGGGATTACCCCAGTTCGTAATTTGTATAATTAACATTCATGTTTTTTTGGTGCTAAATTGATACCTTCATATTAACAATATTAACATCTGACACTTGTATTTACCGAAATACTGATTAAATCTGACTTGTGTAATAACAACAGCTGTAGACTATTGATAAATTGGCTTCAACTTTTATTTCAGGAGCGACTTAATCCAAACGCTGGAGGTCCCTGTTGAAAACTATTAAAGTGATACGATTAAATTATTGATATGGCAAGTTTAATATTGATCTTTTTAAGTTACTCTTAATTAGCCTTGTATTTCCATATAACCCACCACCAATAATGTGTGTCATTTTAACCGGTAACTCTGTGCTATTATGGCCAAAGCGCTGACCAGCATGGAGGAATATGAACGTGAATTACTAGAAAAGCTGCAGCTCATCATGTCGCTGCCACACACTCCCGGCAGTAAATAACATCTTCATTTTGCATTTTGTCTCCACTGGTCACAAAAGTGCTCCAGCAACCCCAACCTCCTCCTCCTCCTCCTCCTCCTCCTCCTCCTCCTCCTCCAGCGTACGCGGCGGTGCAAAGGCCAGATCAACTGAGGTCTTATTTCCATAGTTCTGGACTGAATGGCTTATCTGTAATAATTACATCGTGCTCCGCAGTTTTATTAATGAGATCTGGGTGCACAGTGACATTGCTAAAAATAGGTGTGACAGGTGAGGACCCACGAGTGGTCAGCAGTTCAGACAGGGTGGAAACAAACTTATTTGGAAGACCAAACACAAAGCAATTAATTATGATTTATTCCCCGAACTGTGCATTATAATCACCCATCACAGTTTAGTTTTGAACTTTGGGCTTATATTAGCTGGTTAAAATGACAAACATTACAAAGTTCATTAAAGCTGCAAACAGCATTGTCACACGTTGTGGGTGCTTGCAGGAGGCCTGTTACTGCACCCGTGTATATATTGGACACTGCACTGACAACTATGATGTTATCTCCTGCATAGACTGAGCGGTGGAGGAGGTGATGGATTGCATGTTATGTATAACTACTTGTGATCACTATGTGGAGCTAGAGAACACACCAAACAGGCATTATATTCCCATAAATAAAGCAAAAACCAGAGGTGACAGTTTCTTGCAAATCAAATGATGACTGTCACACAGCAGTTACTTCCTGTTGTCAGGAAGTGTTGCTATGACTGTGATTTAATATGACCATGCAAAGTTCCTCAGAAACGTGACTCTCATCAAACATGAAGTTGGGACCAGATGGGCCGATGCAAAAACTTTTATGGTGTTGTTTTATTAATGTATTGTGACAGGGGCCCTGTGCTATATTAAAGCAACCTGCTGTAGCTTATTATAAACCTATGAAACTATTAGAATCTGTCTTAATGTTTCACAAAGTCATGGTTAGAATGAATAAAAGGGATGCTATGCATATGAAAACCACAGACTGTAGGAGGCTTCTAAATGTCGCTAACTAGCACACAACCTTGTATGATCATCCTTTGTAGCAGCTGACGTCAGGCAGATTAACGTCTTTTACACATGTGCCCTTGTATGTGTGTGTGTGTGTGTGTTTGTGTGTGTGGGTGGGTGGTACAGAGTCATCTTACCTAATATAGGAGAGGAACGTCAGCAAGAACAGCAAACAGGCCAAGACATCAGCCCTGCCCACGATACCAGACACCTGCAACACACACACATCTAGAGTTTAGAGACGACTCATGTGTTGGACACCTCTGGTGAGCAAACACTGCTGGATGTCCACATGGAGCCCATTAAGCGTTAGACGCGACAGTGAGATGCACAGCTTTACCTGCTGCACATCACAGTCTCTGGGGAATGTGTGGAGAAATGTTTGTTTATACCAAAACCTGAGAGCAGAATTACTGTGATTATGGCTCAGACAAGTGCCCATTATCACAGCCAAGAGTGAGTATAAAGGCTTTTCTGTAATGGCTGTACACGCACACGTGCTGTTTGAGTGGTTTCCCCTCAAGTTGAGCATGAGCACCAATAAAAAATGGAAGAGAGCAGACATGACTGTAATCCAGCCAACGCTTCCTATAGCACCTGATGAAGAGAGAAATACTCCAGGCATAGTTAGAAAATGACAGCGACTTCCTACATTTCCCACACCGTCACACTTTCTTGCAATGTTTTGCTTCAATGACACGTCCTGCCAGAAGTGTGGACCATCTAGCAGCAGCCTTTGAAATATGTCTGGTGGGTGTGTCAGGGCTTCAACACAAACAACTGTTAGCATACCAGAGAAGGCCTCATCCACCACCAGACTGGATCTAAAAACCTGAGGGCCACTGTCCCCAGGACTTTCCATCTAAGGGGGGAGATACTTCTTCAGATGATTAAATACGCTGACAATCTGGTTGTGCTACATGAAGAGTCAGGAGATATACAAACTATTCGGGATGTATTCTCTGAACATCTGTACAAAATTTGATATCAGTCTATCCAACAGCTGACATTTCACTAAAAGCCTAAAATCTTAACCTTGTTATGATGCTCAGTGAAACATGAGAAGATCATTAAGATTCATTTCTGGGGACCACGAGCCTCTGACTTTTGCGCGTCGTGGTCTCCATCCAGAGGTTGTTGAGACAGTCCAGGTGTCCTATTTTCAAAATAAAAATGTAAGAAAACTTTAGTCACGGGCTTCAAACACTTTGTGTGATGAAAAATCTTAAAGCTAAAATCTTATCATTACCAAATCACTAGGCAGAGTCAAAGTCCGAACAAACAAACGGTAAACTAGGTCAAAAAACATGAAATGAGAACAGAGGTGAGTGCACCAAATGAAACAGGAAACGACATGAGAAGAACTGCTATAAACATAAAACAGAACCTAAGAGCAGGAGCTGGATGTGACAGTCAGATGGGGGACTCAGGGACAAAATCTTATCAGATGGGGGTCTGTGTCTAATATGTGCCAGTTTCGGTGTCTTTGATGTGAGAGAACCACTGTTTTGGATGACCCAGTCTACCCTGAAGTTGTTCAATAGGATCTCAGTCCGTGCTGATGATTGTGTAATTAAAGCAGCTGAGTGTGCGTGTTTCCAGTTACAAATAAAGCGTGAAAATGAGAAGAAAAAAAACCCCAAACAAAACAAAACACAACAGGTCTTGCAATTGCAACCAGTTCCTTCCTGAATTGGTGTATGATTTATCTCTGCATGCTTATTAAGTGTTTCTGGCCATTTCAGCTGCCTGGCTGCAACAGGCTGCTGTAAAACACTGGCTTGACAGGCCTGAGCCACAGGAATAATCAGACAGTTTATACTCAGTCAGCCAAACGCTGTTCCGCTCTGGCCGTTTGCTCTAACGGCCGCCGTAAGGGCAAGAACGCTTCAGGATGTATTGCAGACTCTTGGAAAAGGTGCACAAAACTGTTAGCATCCTGTCTGGAGAGTAATGGACAGTGTGTGTTGTATATCGTCTTAAAATTGGCAGTGTTTCTCCATAAAGCTGATCTACAGTATCAGCCACAGTTCCAGTCGGTGGTTTCTTGTGTGTGTGTGGTGGAGCGGCAGTCAGCCATGGCCTGGCAGAGCAGCAGTAAACATGTCCAGCAGACACTGATAAAGAGCAGGCCGGGTGGGGGAGCGTGGGGGGTGGG
>CM076669.1:13399553-13414398 GCA_038496675.1 Rachycentron canadum
ATGGGGAGGATTTGGGGGTTGGGGGTAGGGGGGCAGGAGAAGTACAGGGAGAGGAAAGAGGGAGTAGGAGGAGGGGGAAGAGGAAGAGCATGGACTTTCATGTGATATCTCAACAGCTCCCACATGCACACAAACACACACTTATATAAAACACACAAACTGGCACAAGGACCGAGCGAGTGAGGAGGGAACAAAAGAGCAGAGGAGACATATCAAATTACAACAGGATCAAATTAGGCCTGGCTAGAATGCTCAAAAGCTTTGATTGCCAAGATGTTCAACTGTAAAGTCTGTAATCGAATGCCTCGTTTCAGTTGTTTTATTCAAGGTCCTGTTGAGGCTCCGCAGGACAGATCATACATACAGATCATACTCAGGGACGAATACAGCACACTGTTTTTATTCTAGACACAACTACGGAGATGTTAAAGGCAAATTAGGTTTGGACAGAAATCTTTGGTGTTTGATTTGAACTGTGCATTTCATTTGTATTTACCAAAACAAGACTTACTTTAGCAGACATAGGCCCCTAAATGTGTGTTTTTTTGGGGGACGTGAACTGACATTGTCAGTGCTGTAATGTGATTGGTGCAGTGCGAGTAGGGGGGCACTAAAAATAGTCATTACTTAAATTCCAATGGCTACACAGGCAGTTTATCAATGTTAGCCACTGCTGTGTTGTTCTACGATGTATAATATGTATTAAGTGCTGAGGTTCCAGGACAAGTCATTACTGTCAGTTCTGACAGTCAAGTCATTTGTCATCCATGGTTTTTTCAACAAAAACAAGACCAGCATATAAAAAATAACCTTTTAAAACCAGATTTTATTATTTTTTTTAAATCAACAAATAAAAACTAAATGAATATGATAAAGATGAAGAATCTTTCATGATACTGGAAGGAATAAGTAAGTCCCAGGTTTAATGTCAGCAGTCAACCGTCCAAATTTAACTTCAGGTGTTCACTTAAGGAATAACACTATGTTATCTGGCGTATTAGCCTCTCAAGCTAAACCCACAGGGTAAACAGTGAGTACAGAGTATTGACTGTGAGCATTTCTGTTCAAACAGCCTGAGTGTGGAAATGATACCTGGATTTACTGAGGAGAGTCAGGCGGTATCGCTGCAGAGCAGAGGGATACTGGCACAGTGTGTGAACCAGTGAACAGGACCTTTTCCACCATCCTCGTGATAGACACCTGTCACCATGGTAACTGCTGCCTCAAAGCATTTCAAATTAAAATTACCTGAAGAAATTTGAATAAAATGGCTTTTCATTTGTTGTTTAGTCCAAATAACAAACACCAAAGGACTAAAATTGGACTAAAACTTAATCAAATCAGGCACAGAGATTAAAAATGATGTGATCATCACAACTGGAGCCATGAGAGAGATACAGTTAACGTTAGCTTAAATTTTAAAAATGGGAAACTATACAAAAAAAGCTGGAGTGTAGTTCATGTTATCTTAAAAAAAAAGGAGTCTGAAATTTCAAATTTCAGTCTATCGTTATTTTTTTTTTGATGATTTTTAAGACATTTATTTTTAGAGACATTATTACATATCAGTGGGCTCTTTGTTCTCTGTTACAGATTTAAGTAAAATGCACTGCCCATGCAGATACAAGCATCTCTTCAATCCTTCACAACAGAAATGAGTCAGGCAATGGACACTGTTGTAGTTTTTAGCTTTATTCCTGTGTCACGCCAAACAACTGACCCATCCCACATGGGATTAAACGGTAAAAGGACTACATTTATTTACGGCTTTAGTCTTATCGACCACTCAGAGCACTTTACAAGGCAAGTCACCTTCAGCCCTTCGCATGCACACACACTCACAGATGACTGCAGAGCTGCCATAAAAGGCTCATGTCTTCCATCAGGGGCAACTTTGGGTTCAATGTTTTGCCCAAGGACACTATGGGACGTGGACAGGAGGAGTGGACCTGGGAGGGTCAGCTGCAGTGAGCGGTCAACTCGCACTACTACCTCAGCCAAGCACTGCTCCTTTACAAAAACATGCATCTCCTGGTAGCACGTGTGCAAAAAACAAAACAGCAAAAAGAAAGCGACGACAGTATCCGTGCCACTATATTCTTTCAATTAACATATTGATGTGGTAAAAAATCCAAATGGAATGTAACTTAAATCTAAAGGGATTTTATTCTCATCACCAAGTTACAGTCTAATTTAAATGTTTCATGTGTGAGCAGCGATTCAGTCTTTGTGAATCATCTATATTTACAAACTACAAATGTGCTGCACAGTTCCTAGTAAAAAGGAACAGCAGAAAACAAAGTGGAGCTCATTTCCTTTCATTTAAACAGAACGCTGAACAAATCTGATTTTCTCCTTCCAGACAGACGATCTGTCCAAGGAAATCTGGTGAAAATGCCAGATTTTTGCTGGCAACATAAAGCTCTTTGCTCTTTAGATAAATCACACACAACATAATTCTCAGTACCATATTCGTTTTTTTTATCATCCTAATTGTTTGGTTTAGTCCATATATCATCAGCTCGCTGCTCTTTAGTCTGAGCACTGAACACAGAATCTCTGAACAAACAAATGTTGGGCTTTACATTATTGAAAACAGCCTTATCAAATCCAGAGCTGTAGAACCATGTGAGCGTGTTTTTGATCAAGAGCCAACGATTTGTTTGTCCCAAATAAACATATTTTTTGTCCGCTGCCTATTACCATATCACATAATTCAATAGCTCAATAACTGTGCTATACATATAGTATTTTCCAGCATGCCTCATATGGTTCCTATCCCGTGTCCCCCCTCTGAAGCCAACTTTTGTGCATATTAGTGCACATCCTGGAAACACGCAGATATTCATAAGGCCTCCAATCCCAGCGGTATAATCGCTGGACAATCACACAACCTTGAAACAGTTTTGAGTGTTTGACAACTCGCATCCTTTAAGTTTTGACTTTTACCAGTGATTCCTCCCAAAGCTCTACCTGCAGATGAAGCAGGAATTCTTAAGCCTTTTATAAAATTCACATGTTCTTCCATATTGAAACTGTCTTGTTCAGCTTATGTGATTCAACTTACAACTACAATTGTGTTTGTATAATGTTGCCAAAACATTAGTCAGGAAATACATCACCAACCTTTGCGTGTTCATCTAGAGCAAAGGAGAAAAGTAACCACAAAGGATTAATATGGAGTCAAAAATGCAAAGCACATTGTCAACAAGCAATTTTCCACTGCATTCAAGTATTCAAGGTTGGACTGTTCCTTTAAAGATACAATCAAAGCCAAATGCTGCTTAGTATTTACAGAGGAAGGGTGTGTCTCTCAGGGACTTCTATTGAAAGCAGCTGCAATGCTCTGGAAAAGAAGTGTGGGTTTCACACACATTAGTCTTTCTTTAGTTGTGAGGACACACTTAGCAATCTGTAACCCCCTACCATAACCTTAGCCACCACAGCTGAGTGTCTGAAACCAACCCTTACCTTTCCTTGACCTGAGCCTGATTCTAACCTCAACCCTAAAACCAAGTCTTAAAGGGCTGCATGAGGGACGCAGCCCTTTAATGATGTGAGGACCAGCCAAAATGTCCAATGCTGAAATGTCTTCACAATGATGGCTTCAAACATTTATCCACAGAACGGCATATACATAGACATGTACACATGTACACGTGTACACACACACACACACACACACACACACACACACACACACACTCACACACACACACACACTCACACAAACACATACCAGAGGCTTAAAGCTCTTGGAATCAGTGAGAGGAAGGATGGTCTGAGCGCTGAGTTGTTTAGTCACCCACAAATACTTTGAGGGGCCAGGATGGACAGAGATGAAAGGAGGAAGTGAGGGATGAAGAGATATTGAAGGGGAGGTGGAGAGGTGCAAGATGAAAGGACGACTTGGGGGTGGGGGGGTTGTCTCTGCATGAATAAAATATCAGTTTGTGAAGTCTCTCTCTCTCTCTCTCCCTCCACACACACACACACACACACACACAATGAATAATAATATGTTTGGAATGTGAGCAACAGTAAACAGATTCCTCCCTGAAGCAGAGGAAGATGAGTCGCTCTGTCCATTTAGTTACAACACACACACACATACAAATGTATTGACAGGCAGTTTGAATTGATCACATGCTCTGCCTTCACTCCTCCTCGCTCCTCCTCTGCTTCATCTCTCTTTGTCTGTGACCTTTCCCTCCTTTTCTTTCATCTCCTTCCACCACTGTCAACCTCCTGACCCCATCGCACCATCATGCCTTCACACACTGGCCTTCATATCTCTCCACTGCACTCACCATTAGTGGCCTGATGGTATGTGTTACCAAGGCAGAATGACATGCTGCTTTATGCTAAGGACGGTGAGAGTGGACAACTGTTTATACGACATACGCTTGGCCTGGGCAGCAGCTGAAGAGACGAGGACAAGGCAGCTTATGCTTTTTTCCGAGCTCTGACTGCTGGCCGTGGATGTCATCCCTTAACCTGGAGAAAGCAGGTTCGCAGTCAACTCACAGCCATAATAATTGCTGGTTTTCAGTCCACGTGTAACTCATGAAACAGCGCAACTGTAATAAAACAGGAAACTTAAAACAGAAAGATAAAGGTTATAGAACTATTTGTGGGAGAATACCGTTAAAATGATTAATAGCTGAAAAGATCGAGAGGCCTTAATAAGACATGGCAGATTTCAGGTAAACACTCAGAGAAGCCAAATCCTGCAAGGTTGGATAGTGGGTCCAGGTGGGTTAGACCTGATTTATATTCGCACAGACATGCAGGTCGACCTTTATATAATATGGGACCAGGAAATAAACCAGAATGCAAAGTAGTAAGGAGATTCAAACTGTCACTCTTTGTGCTTTATGGAGCAGTGTGCAGCAGAGTGCATAGTTCATCTGGATAATGACATCTGACCACAGGTTTCTGCATTTACATCTGGTATGAGTGAGTGTTCTTGGTATCTCTAGTGTGCCGGAGCTGACAACGATCGTGGTCCATCTCAAATCAAGGGAAAGTTCTGTAGTTACCAATCAGGAAGAATTACTCACTGACATCAACACAACCGGAAAACTATGTACAACTGGGTCTATGTTGAGCATTTGGCAGCGTTACTGGTACTTCCTGCTGAGCAACGGTTTGGTCAGAATACTACTGTTGCACACACGCTGCGTTCAGATGCACAGTAGTAGTCCGTCTCTGGCCTCTCACGAAGCTGCAGCTCTGTGTGTGTTGCATTAAAATCATAATTGACACACTCTGCTTAGACTGGACTGTTGTTTTCTGACAGAGCCGCTGTACAACACACAAGGAAATTGTTCATTTCCTGTTGAACAGTTTGTTTCCAGGGTACAGAACAGCACTGTGGTCCTGTATTTGTGCTGGAAGCCATTTCCACTCCTCCAGTGGAGCGGTCCAGTAAACAACTCTGTGCTTGAAGTTTGTGTGCGACGAGCAGGATTGGCTCTGGTCTGGTTGACCCTTGCACTGCATCAGAGGGAATTTGCATAAACTTTTTCCAACTGTTTCAACTTTTTTCCCCTGTTGTGTTGCTGGAATGGCACCAGGCTGCAATGACAGGTCCCATTCATAAACTCCAGTGTTTGAGTGAAGCATAATCTCCTATAAATACCATTCACCTCGAGGAACTCAACAGAAAGAACACAGAAACTTTGACCTGAAGAAAAGACCTTATTGTTATACATAATAGTATATTAGTGTTTATACTGTATCATTGTATAGCTGAAATGGAAGAGACACAACACATAATACATTAATATAAAAACACATAAATAACAATATACTAAAAATATATTGCTATTATATATGACATATATATGACACATATATGACATATGACACTGATTTCAGCTGTGAAGCTCTAAAGTCATCAGTGTTACCTCAGCTTGGGCCTGACACTCCAAGGTTTTTATCAAAAATCCTGTGTTAGACTCCTGTGTAGTTTGGCATTTGAAAGAAATGCACATTTACCATACTAATGACAAGGTGCTGTTGGTGGCATTATGGGAAATGTGGGATCCAGCAGTTTTGTTGTCTGACTCATATTAGAGACAACAGATCAGGATACCTGTGACTTCCCCACTTTAAAGAGGTGCAATAAAAGCTTTACCCCTTGAATCTGATCCAGATGATTGAGTTGTTAGGAACAAAAGGCTCCACAGAGCGGAGGAGGAAAGAAACTTACCACTTCGTCTCACTCTCTCACCTCTCTTTCTCTCTCTCCACCTCTCTCTCTCTCTCTCTCTAATTTGAGCCAATTACATAATTCAGCTGGAATCTGAGCTCAGCTGCAGCTGCCAGTCTGCATCCAAACCCCAGCACAAGGGGAGAGGAAGTGTAAAAGTACAGCTCAGTTAAACACACCCAAACACACACACTGATCGCGTGTGACTTTTTGCAGGCAGACTGTCACCCCAGGCGCATTCTGGAAAGCGACGTGTATCTATAGTCGCCTGTCCTTTGCCTCTGTCTATCCCGGCCTTGACCGAAATCCACCCCGAGACAGCTTTATTTGTGTGTGTGTGCATGTGTGCGTGAGGGCCCACGGCAACATGTTACACATATGGCTGACAGAGTCCACACATGGGCAGCCTTCAACCAGCAGAAAGAGAGGAGGCATGGATGAATGGAGGCTTTTCAGCTCTGAAACAGGAGCCCCATTCACTGGATATGGACTGGCTGACTGACTGCCAGACCGGCCATCTTGGACACAGAAAACAGTGGAGACTGTCACGATGACCCTGATCTGCTCCGGTTAAATCAGAGTTTTTCTGTAATATAATAATGACAAACTGGAGAAAAAAAGGAGACACTCAAACTGTGATACAAACAGCCCCAAGGGTCAAACTAAATGTTTCTCTATTCCAGATGATTAAAATGAAAAAAAAAAAAAAAAATTGAGGCTGTAATCAGAGATGGGGACATCTCATTACAGATTGTGGTACTGCATAACATCACAACTCAGCAAACTGAATAATGACTCAAAAACAGAAAATTCCCATAAATAATGTGAGAAGAAACCAGACTAACTTATGGTGGCCCCCAGAGCTCAATGCACTGTAACTTAAGAAAACGCGTAAGTAGACAAAACACAAGTAATTTCACAGAACATCTTCATCAATTTGACAACACGTGTACGGCAAATACTCTGTTTGCATGCGCCTTGAATTGCAGGGCTTTGATCTCTCAGGGCCACCGTACTAACTGCCGCCTCAAAATCTTTTGAAAGGTGTACTATGAGTGCAACCGTGGTCGAGCGAGGTAGGGAGTGAATTCAGAGAAGGAGTGAGAACAAAGTAGGTGTTAAAGAACAAATAAACACACCCACACCTCCTGACAACCCTACAGGAAGGTGGCGCACTGCTGGATATTGTGGGAATGCAGCTCAATCCAACAGACACTTAGACCTGCAGCTCTTTATGCATCCATGACACAAACAGAGAAAAGGGCGTTTTCATAGTCCCACCTTCAAAACTGTTATTGGCTGGGGGTGTAAGTGATGATTGAGGCGCATTGCTTTTGTAGAAATCTATATATTGTTTAAAGCTGGACTGCAACAGTGGGGCAAGCCCCACAATCTGGAGTAACCCTGACTGACTGACTGACTGATCACAATTCAACCATTGGTCAGCCTAATGCCAAATCACTTTTTTTTTCAAACAAACTGGTTATAAACCTAGTTAATGGCTTTACCGTGTATGGAGGAGCTTAGTACTACATTTGTTGAGTTAGGAAATAAAGGGTTTCTGCCACCTGAAATGCTAGAAGGCCTTTAATTTAAAATGGTTACAGGATGTGTTTAGTTTGTATTAACACATACTGCAGTCACTTATCACGGCAAATGGGAGTGACTGAAAAGGGCTTTGTACTAAAATACACTATGATCAACTCTACACATCAAACAAATAGAGTGAGAAATACAGACCTGCCTCTAATAAAAGCCAGTTACGTTCTGGAGATGGAAGGGGGGAAAAAAGATAAACTACTGAGGATCCCAGACAGAGGCTGTGAGTTGTGAGACAATTGAGAGGGATAATCTGTCTCCTGTAACTTTCTCTCTGAGTCGTCATTTTACAAGCAAAAACAGCTGAAATCACAGCACAGTCTTTGTCTTGAACTTATGATTTTGGTCATTTTGGAGTAGACAAAATGACAATGTCGCAGTTATAGAATCAGAATTGGACTTTAGACATGTATTAGGTTTTTTTTTGGGAAAAGCCTGCATCGTCCAGCTTTATATGTTCCTGTCTTCTTTATAACGCTTCAAACAGGATTTTATTATCATGGCTTAATAACCTTGAATGATTTTAGCTTTAGGGTGTTTTCATTCTCAGTCATTTAAAATTAATTCTACAGTTTGTGCAGCAGCTCCCTCACTCTCAGTGTGAACAGTGTTAGCACTTATGCAATTCCTGCTATTTAAAATATACCAGATATATACATGTTTTTTTGGTTTGCATAAAGATATTTGACAGTGTAGATGGGAAAAGCTTCACTCGTAAGACACTCCAACAATATAGGATTTATGAAATGGCACAATTCAGTAAACAAAGTAACAGCAGTAGTGTGAGCCTGTCTTACCTTAAATAAAGTGCTTCTTTCTCACACACACTTCTTTACAAAATGTCCACCTGCTTATTAAAATCCAATGCTCAGAGCAGGTCACTATACAAAGAACTAATTCTGCCCTCTGAACTGAAGAGGAGGTTTCAAACATTTTCTTGGTGCAAAAAGAACAACCCATGTTTATTTCCATATAAGCTTTAAGTTTGGTTTGTTTTCTTCCCGGTCTAAACTGAGACCTGAGAACGGCGCCAGATAAAAAATCAGGGGATCATCAAAGCTACTACAATTCATCGAACTCTTAATCAGAGTTTTGCACCAACCAACCAACACCACCACACCTCGAGTCACATGAAATCCCTCATTTACAGTAAGTGTAAACCTCTGGGGCTGAAAAAGGAGCTAAGATGGAAGAAACAAAATCATTTGAGGCTGACTCCAAAAGTGAGTCAATCCCCATAGACTCCTATCTTAAGATGTCCACATTAACAGAAGAAATAAACATTGCTGGTTTTGGTGAGTGTATACTCGCCACAAACCAACATACACCAAAGTCTCGGCTCCACAGATGGCCCACCTCTTTGTCCATTTTTGGAATTTTGGGGAGTTAGGCAGAGTCATGCGCTGCTGAGATTGCCAATGAGGAGCAGCCCACTGCTTTTAGGAAAGCCAAGGGTGACTTCATGGAGGCTATGACCATCTTTAAATAAAGTCTATATCTGATAACACTGTGGATCCAAAGCGCTAATGGTTATTAACAGATGAAGATCGTACAGGTGCTTTTATGTTGAAAAGCCTGCAGCATCCTTTTGATGCTGCTTCTACAAAAACCCACAGTCAATTATTTAGCTATTGTAGCTAATGATATCAACTAATAGTATTAGCTAACTAAAGATGAAACAAAATTACCATCAGTTTCAAAATGACATGGCACGCATGATGTTTGGAGATATTCTGTGATAGTGAGACAGGCTGAGCAGAAACAAACAACAGCAGACCTTATAGAACAACAGCCCAACTTTGTTTTCCTCTGACTGGTCAGAGGAAATAAGGCTGCAGAGGAGCCAAGCTGTGAGCTGTTCTGAGCGTTTATTGGCAGTAAGCAGAATGTTTTAACCTCAGTGACAACAATTATATGTGTGAATGGCCGCTAGGTGTTTTATTTTAGATAAAACCTTGGAACACACAGCAGGAAAAATCTCTTACTTTAGACTTAGAGACGACAGAAGGCTGCTTCTGTTCAGAAACCCTCTTCATTTTTTCGGGTCTGAAGTGTGAGTCAGGAAGGAGCTCATTTGAGAACACAAGCATGAGCTGAATTTGTGGGTAATCGCCTAGGTGAGAAGTGTATTTCTGTGCGTCTGCCATACTCATTCCTTATCATGATAAGAGAAATGAACTACATCTGGGCCTAATGACGGAGCCTGTTAATACTGGGCCACGGTCTGGGATGCATTACACTGTGTGTGCGCATTATTGTGTACGGGCAGGTTTCCATCCACTTTGCTCTATTTGCATGACAGTAGTTGATGGAAACTGGAAATCTTCCTAAAATGTGCATATTTGGATTGAGTTTAGATAGCTACTCTCATTTTGAACCCCAATCCAGGTTGGCAGAAGATCTAAATTTTCTAAGCAAGGGAAGCTATTGAATCTAGTATCAAACTTTAAGTCTGCTCGCTCGTATATACTACACAAATATACAAAACTTTCAGTTTGCTGTTTTAAGAGATGCTTTCACCAACAGAAAAAAGTTAATCAGCTGTGTTATAATGTCACATCAACTGTGGCTGATGGTAACTCCATAAACAACATGCCCAGAGGCCAAAATGAAACTCTTTGCAGTTTTCCAATTAAAGCAAAAACTACTGTTTACAACTAAAGTTTTATTTCTATTGGTTCCAAAGTAATGTCTGAGACCGCAGAACAAGGCAACCTCAGTAAAAATAGGAATAAGATATGGTGAGAAACACAAGTCAGACCCTCAGACAAGTTCTAATCAGCTTTTTTTAGAGGAAAAAACAAAAGTTTGCAGCAAAATTATGACTCAAACCTACTTGAACTCAATGATACAGGCTTATGCTCCTAATTGGCCAATGGCCTCTACAGATTTGATGTGTTCCTCTACCATCGAGCCAGTGAACCTCACACCATCAAATAGACTCGATGGCTCATGTCTCCAGGCTCCATCTACCAAGTCAAATGTTGACATGCTGAGTGTGAATGCAGGGTCTGGAGGCTTAAATTGAGATTGCCGTGGTGAGATAGTGGGTGCTCGTCTCATTTTTTGGTTGCAGCGACAGGTTGCTCTGAATGTGTGTCAGGGAAGTGGCACATGATGATTATCTGTGATGACACAGTGGAATTCAATGCCGGACTCATTGTCATCATGACTGTCAGCCTTCAGCCCTACTGAATATTTGAGATTCTACCGTCACCTTTATACAAAAAGATCTTTGCTATCTCAACCGGATCTTTGAGTCTTTATTTAGACTTTCATAACTAAGAGGGGATTCAGAAGGATTTTCAGAATTCAGATTCCTTCAAATGTTTTTGAATCCAAACCCAAGCAAACATGATTTGTTTTGGTGTCCGTGCACAGAGCCAGCAGCCCCCACCCCTCCCGTCACATCCAGTCCAAGTGTTGCTGCGTGTTCTGGCAGTTTGATTGGCATGCTGGGAGATGAGCAGGGAAATCAAACTCTCTCCTACACTGGCCTGGAGACTTTGAGACCTTATTTCTGACTCCGTCACGCTTCCTGCTCTCACTTTCTTTTCTGTCTTGTCGTCTTACTTCCCTCGCTCCCAGCTCACTTTCCCTCCCCTCTCCTGCGAATCTTGCCTTTGCCCTCTCCTCCTCCTCCTCCTCTTCGAGTCTCTCCGTCTCTGTTCAGGGAGTCAGGGGAGAGCTCTGGCAGGAGGCCTGTCCTGCTACAACCCCTGCTGCTCCCCATTCATCTCTCTGTCGCTCGCTCTCCCTCTCCGCTTCTCGTCTCCTTTCATCGCCCTCCTCCACCGAGTCACGCATTTCTTTTTCATCACTCTAGTCCTTCCCTACTCCTGTGCTCCATTCATCTCCCACCCCCCTCTCCACAGCGTTTGTGTAGTGTGTAGTGAACATCTGAGCCCTTTATTGTCATCTCACCTGTTGGAGCAGGTATGGGTTGGGAGGAATAATAATCTGCTCTGCTTCCTCTGAGGCTTTTTTTTTTTTTTTTTGCATAGATTCCACAACTTGCACAACTTGACTTTTTTCAGAGTCAGACAAGGGAAAACGTTGCCCTTTGGGAGTCCCATGGAAAGTAGAGCAGAGGTTCTAAATGGCAGAAGGAGTGTGAGAGCTGACTTAGGCTGACAAACAGGGACACAAAGGAGTGAGTTAGGGGACTGAGAGCGGGAGTGAGTTAAATAATAATGTGACACCGTGCTGATCCTGAGGGAACTGCTCTCTTCTGCAGGGTGGACAAGTGCTACCACGAGGGGCAGAAGCCTGGAGGAGTCTGTGTGGAAGTCCTTCTCTCATCGTGTCTTACAGCTTCTACCAAAGGGACAAAAAGGTAAACAAGGCTTTTACTGTGAAATAGCTGCATACAGACAAGTTCAGATGCCACGGTAACCCACTGCTTTCTATGCCAGTGGACCGTAATATCAGACACTGTAACTCCATAACCTCCTTCAAATCTCTCCTTAAAACCCATTTCGGCTTTTGGTAATGTCTGATACAAATTTTAACTATTGTCTTATATGTTTATTACCTCCTTTTACTTACTTTGAACTCCTTTTACATCACGACTGAGTGTGATGTTTTTGTTTATGCTGCTTATGTTCAGGTAACTTTATCTGGTTTTACTTTTTCACACTTTCTTAAGGTTGATACATAAAGTTACATAAAGTTATTCCTAAAGTTATTAAGTAATAAGTGTTGTCTGGTTTTAAAGTCTTGAAGAATGTGTAATCTACATCAGTAAGATATTTAGTGCAGCTGAGACTGAGCAGATTTTACTGGAAGAAGAAATAAAAAAAAACATCCTTGGATACTGCCCAAAAGAATGGGTGTAACTCCTGATCTTGAGACTTCAAATCACCTCTAGCAAAATCCAAGCAAATGTGTGCAAGTTTTCTTTCATTGTTATGGTTTGCAGTGTTTTTGTCTGTAAAATAATTGAATTAAATATTTCAAGCTTAACTTACTGAACTTAATATTTATTGGTTGATGTATATAATTAGCTGAGGCTGTGCTGATTGTGAATATATGAAGCACGTAATTATACTTTAAAAATGCAAAGGTGTGCAAAAAGTGGATCTCAGACCAGATAAGTAATTAAATAAAGATAATTAGGTGTAATTTATCAGAAATAAATCTCAGAAATACTGCTTCATCAGGACTGTGTGGGGGTGGTTTGATCAGCTTTGGCTGGAAGTAACCAGACAATCCACCGTCATCAGATTTTGAGAGTCCGGATTGGTACGGAGATATCTGACATCTCCTCGTGTTGTGAAATGTGACCCCATCAGTCCTGGGAAGAGGCTGAACCAGATGCCAGATATAATATAATATAATATAACTCAATAGCAAGGTGTATAAAAAATGTTATTTTTTTGGCAGCTGCATCAATTTTTATCCATTTTCTCACAGAATGGGATTCAGATTTTACGATTGTATTTCAATGAAGCCGTATCTCTGCACAACGTGAAAACAGATTTTTGTAATGAATGGTCGTGTTTTCTGAAAAGGTTAAAGATGATTCATCCGCCGCTTTTAAATGCATTAGAAAGAGAGCTATTACTGCTCCTTTAAGTCTGCACAGTCACAGAAGAGGAGCTGCTGCAACGGGTACGAGGTGGTGAAGTCTTTCCAGTAGGAAGCAGCAGCACAGGATACTCAACTGGGACTAAACTAGCAGACCCAGAGGGACTGTGCTCTGTGTCTGGGCTCTGAATAAATTCTGAAACAACTTGAGCATGAATCCTCCCCCCTGGGTCTGATTTTCCCCACTTGCCTGTCTTGCACTAAGTTTTATCATTTTACTCCATCATCGCTCCACAATGCTTTCAACCAATCAGCCAAACTCATACTCGACGTAATTGTGGAGGTTGAACAGGTTTTCTAGTGATTTCCACCGACTCGAGCTGAACTGAACTGATGAGAACTGGCCAGAGGTTCCACTTCATCAAACAGACTTTCCATTCAGAGAGAAGTAGGAGGACTGTAGCACTAGTTAAGGACAGAGGTTAACAGCAGTAGGCACAAGGCGTAATACCTGCAAGTGATATATGTGATGCTCTTTCCACCTGTGTTACTGGGCTATATTGGTCAGACTCTCAGGCCAACAGTCGAGGGTTGTGGTGAATTGCTAGAAACTAGAAAATGTTGTTGCATGTCAACTTGAGCTCTTGGTCTAGTAGGTGTGGAAAAATGCACTCATGCTTTGGTTTCTATACCTCTGTTTAAAGCAGAGACTTGAAGGTGGGGGGAACGGAGGGAGACAATGATACTATGTGGAAAGAGAGTGACAGATACACAGTGGTGCCCTGAAAACAACAGGAAGTGACTCTTTGTAGCTTGTCCCACTCCCATAAGCAGGTTCAATAATTGCACCAGCCCCAGCCCCAGCCCACTTTAACACAGTACAAAAAGGGCAGTTAAGGTGCTTTAACCCCACTGCAGCAAACTGGGGCAAATACCAGCCTCCCCTCGATACACGTGGTGATTCAGCGTTACTTACTGATGTCATTATTATCCTAAACGTCCATGGCTAACAGGAGCTGTTGACGGCTAATTCGTGGACTTTGTCCTCAATGGGGACACTTACCCAAAATGAAAACAAATACAGGCTAAAAACACTGAAGAGTTCAAGTCGTAGCTGTAGCAGCCGTTCACTGAATCCACTGCTACATGATACTGTGTGTTTCCAACGCCCCAGAGCATTGTGGGAACTGTGACTCCAAAACTTAAAGCACTTTTATTCCCCAATAAGCAGTACGAAAAGCTACAGGAGTGACAAAATCAATTAATATTGACTGTGGGGGGGTGGGGGGGGGCTCCCTCTGTCACTCAATGAATACCCCCGGTTTAGAGGAGCCCTGGGGTGCTACTCTGCTGCAGCACTTTTAAGTTAATTCCAGGTTGGTAGGCATTCAGAAGCTGGATATTGCTGTAGACTAGATGGTGTCGGGCCTTTGCGAGGAGCTTTGCTTCTTATTTTGAAGAGTCGGGGTGTGTGTGTGTGTGTGTGTGTGTGTGTGTGTG
>CM076669.1:13414771-13436745 GCA_038496675.1 Rachycentron canadum
GGGGGGGGGGGGGGGGGGGATGCTGAACGTTACACTGATCATGATTCCTCATGAGTGAGTGATGAGTGCTGTTTTCATGCCACAGAATTTGGATAGTCATCATGGCAGAGGTGTAGAGGAAGTGTCATACTGTTCATTTGCCAGTTCACTGCCCTTTGCTTTGTCAGTGATTTCTCCCCCGACTATTTACATACATATACACTTAACATACTAGACCAGAGTCTCCAGATACAATACCATTCTCATATCTGTGAAATATAAGGCCACCACCAACACTCAGCTGCCTTATTTGGCATGAAGCCACCGACCGACACCTCTGCAGCTCCTCAACAAAGACATCAACTCTTGTTTGTTTAATCCTCAAAAACTGAATTTGCCCTTTTCTGGAGGATTTGGTGTGATTCTTCATCTTGGCTGATACCAGCAGCCAGGTCAACCAGCAAAGCCTCCAGGAGGTTACTGGTCCCAGCCAAGAAATGATCCAGTATATAAAGCTGCCCCCCCCCTTGTTATGTTAAGAGAACTGGGTGCAGGCTGCAGCCTCATATTTATTGGAGTTATATAAGATATTCTCATCTGATTCTCCACCAGAAAATGAATGGGCTTATTTTCCTTTAAAGTGCTCCTCAGGATCCAAGGCTGCTGGGTGTGGGACTAGAGCTTGTAAGATTGGGTCGGTCGCAGCAGTTGGCAGTAAAGGTCAGGTTTTAAACACAGAAAATTTAAACCATTCCTCATTAGTTTACTTGTTGTGTTTTTGAGAGCAGCTTTGCATTTTGTTCTAGATGTTAAGAAGGAACCTTAACGGAGAAGGATGGTTTACTGTTTCTACAGGACTGTAAGTTCATTAAACTCTTGGGTCCCTCCTCGTTACATTCCCTGATCCCGTTGTGACAGTCTGTGTGTGTCGTGTACTCACGGCCTCAGTGTGGACAGGGTGCACGGCGAAGAGGAGCGCTGTGATGAAGGCCAGGCGCGAGTCTTCGAACACGCAGCGCTCACACGTGTGCATGAGCAGGCAGGTTACGGCGCAGTGCAAACACACATTGACGATGTGGAAATACAGAGGCGTCATGCCGCCCAACAGGATGTTCAACCTGACAGACAAGAGAGACAAATATTCAGCATGGTGGCATGAGGCAGGATGCATTTGTATGAGAGTGGTGTATTAATGTGCATACGACATGTGCAGTCAGTGTCACTCATTTTCTCATAAAGCCTAATCACATGGAGACAAAAAAGGGTCAAGCTTATCTAAAACAATCGTTCAGCAATACATCACTCTGGATTTACTGTGGGAGCCTCAAAAGTAAATGACCTTTTACATTTCCTGGATGAAGTGATAGTCTCATAATCCTGAACAGAATCTCAATCCATTTTCCACAGCGCCATGAATTTCAAATGAAGAGAGCCCGATTGCTTCGGGAGAGAATGTCAAACTCCTGACATCACATCACACCCTGCTTAAGATCTTCCAGCAGCTAATCCCTCTGTGAGGGATAACAGTGAGATATGCAATTTTCACCTAGTTTATCATAATTGGTATAAGGCTGTGACAATTCCCTCTTCAACTAACACAATATCAGAAGCAACCTGATAATGGCAACACCCAGGAAAAGGGAAATTTCACAGTGGTTATAGTGATATTTTTTTAATAAATTCAACACCACGCTGGTATCGGTGGTTAACGTATTAATGAAGATAAGTGTGTACCAGGCATGATCACAAACTTATTTCTGCATGATAAAGAATAAGGCGAGATAATAGAGTATCTTGTCGTTGACGTCCTTCCCGGGACCTTTATTTTTCCCTGCTGTGTGACGTTCATTAACCCTGCTGAAGAGGCTGTGGAAACTTAAGTAAAAACAACACAGGGAAGAAAATGTATTCTACTTCACCATTCAGTGAATATCAACTCATTAAAAGCTTTTCTGTGCAACGAGAACGTGAGCTGAACTTGTTGTTGCACCAGGTGGACTAAAGCCCTCGTCCTTCTCAAGTTATCAACCATTTCTTATTTTAACATGTGAGATTGTATATTTAAAAGGGTTGTTGTTCCTGCAGTTTAGATGATTTCGGGAACATGAATCAACATGACTCTGGATACGTCTGATGGCTGACGGCTGTAGAGGACATGAGGACATGAATGATTGGCTCTTCATGGAGCTGAACACATCCAGTTCTCGTACCAACCTGGAGACTGATCTAAAATGGAACTGATTGTCGTTTTTCTGCAGCTCGACGGAGGTTTGTCATTAGATGTGTATTTGATGATTCTATCTCCAGCCTCTTCTGCTCACATGTCAAAGTGAGAAGAGAATTACGAGGCGGTCGCCTGCATCAAATTTCATGCCGCCGCCAGCTCTCAGCAAACTGCTAAACTGGCGGGTGTCTTCATGGTTAAAAATTAGTTTTCTAAAAAAGCGTTGCCCTCGGTGTCTTTTCCTCATTGTAAAAAATCCATAAAAAGTATAACACAATATCTACAGAGTTTAAAAATTCAAGAAACGCTAACAGTCAATTAATAAATGTGGCAAAACAGCAGCAAAGGTTCGTTGTAGGAAAAGATTGTTGATTTAATTAAGTATTTAAATGTAATGAAATTGTGAAAAATGCACAGTGACGTCTCCTAAATTGTCATAGTTTATCCTTCTTTTCAAAAATACTCTAGAAATCCTACTAGAGCGACTGCGAAAAGTGTTGCAGGCAAAAAGAGAAAGAGAGCACTAGGTTCCTTTTGCACATTCTTGTTTGCATTTCCACCACATTTTAAGAGCATTTGAGACTCGATGATGGGTCAGACTAGAATTACCGCCTCGCAGTTATTTGTCTCTGCCAACCAAAGCTGTAGGAAATATGATCAGTTTCCCCTCCACCAGTTACAGAGTTGAATAATAACCAGGAGCTTTTTTTTGCAGAACATTATGTCACAGGGAAGTTGACCTTTGACCCTTTGGATGTAAAATGTCATCACTTCATCATTTTATCCTTTAATAGTGTCAGAATTGGTGTATGAATTTGTGAGTCATGGCCTGTTTTGAGGTTAGAGTGACCCTCACCTTTGACCTTTGTTCCTTGGATATCACGTTCACAACGCCAAAAACCGTGACCTTGAATTTTGACCTTTGACCATCAAATAATGTTTACGACAAATTCAGTTCAGAAGAACGGGATGGAAGGACTGATCATGGTTGCTGCCGGCGCGGAGGCTAAACAACGACAACGAGCAGTGTTTGAGTTTTTTATGTGCAATGACACAACAACTGACAGCAGCCCTGTTGTTCTTTGTGTATATTTTGTACAGTAAACAACCTGCTGAGGGTTCGACAGTTATTTATTTCAGCTTTAACCAATAAACTGTCAGCAGGAACAGTTTTATTTCTTTCAACCAATTTCCTTGTTTTTAAACAAGTTGTTCAGCCAACAATGAGGCTGTAAAAATAAGAAATTTCACATTAATCACAATTTTTATTTGAAAAATCCATCATCAATTCTTAAAATGTGAAGATCGATCCTTCACATCAATCTATAAACACGTTACTTCAGCGCTACATGTTGTGCGTCTGTTGTTGACAATCTCTGTTAGAGCTGCATGATGTGTAAAACGTCTGCTTCCCTACAACCTGCAAAAAAGGTTATTTTAAGTTAAAAGTGAAATATATGACAGCAGCTGTCTGAGCTTCTCTGAGTCACTCTGAGTCTTTCAGTCTCATAAACTGTGAACAGTTCCAGTCTGTCGGAGCCGCCACATATTTACAGGACTGTCGTGACTCAGGACGGTCAGCTGACTCCGGCACCTGCAGGAGGGACGGACCGAAAAAGACTGCACACTGATCTGGGCTCAGTGTGCGTTTGTTGAACAGAGATTACCTCCGGCTACAAGATGTGAGGAGTGTGTGGAGTGAACAGTGTGTGCGTTCAGCTTTACTCAGTCTGTCCCTGCCGACAGCTGTCTGCAGATGTGAGGCTTTTGTCCTGGCAACACAAACCGTGCGGATGAATCAATGAGCTGACTCTGTCGGGGATCACGCTGATCAGAAGACGTCTGTGCTTAGCTGAAGACATTGTTGATAGTCTACGTGTATGGGACAACATTTATTTAGTATTTATGATGGAACCCTTGTACATCTTGTTTAATAGCTTAACTGTTGCGCACGTTAGTCTAAAAATATAGCTGTATCGTGTTTTCGCCGTTTGCCAAGGAAAATAAATCCCTGCTCCTGTTTTTTAACAGTGAAATGTGTTTACACTTCACAGATATTGATATTGAGGGAAACAACAGTGTTGCTCTCTCGTTGAATATAAAAGCAATTTAAGATCCCGGGATAGATTCGAAGAAGTGCTTTAAGCAACATTAGTATTTACCTGATGTAAGTGAATCATCAAGAATCAAAATAAATCTGGAATTTATTAAATAAAATCGGATCCAACATGGAGATCGGAGTCAATATCCAGGCCTAGTCAACAACAAAGCCTTACTTTGTTTTCAATGTCAAGGAACATCATATAGCAACCATAAATAATCTTTAATGGTAAATAATCCAGTATGTGGTTATGTTTGGTGATATTGATAAGTAATATTGAATATTGATAAGTAAATGATGTGGTTCACATGACCTGTAGCCCTTCTCATAAGGTCAATTTCATTTATATTGCACCAGAATACAATACTATAGAGCAGGTCCGGACCATAACTCTTACAACCTAGAACGCTGAATGAGGAAGGATAAACAAAAGTGAATTCACCTTTTAATTAAACTCATGCTCAGTCAAACTTTATTCAAGGCTGGAAACTTAATTTCATTTTCTAGCAAAGATCTGAGTTTTCAATTAACGTGTCGCACACGATGTCTGGAATATTTGCATAAAAACCTTGACACAGTTCCAACCCAGCTTCAATGGAACAAGATGGTAAAGACCATATCTGATGCTGTCAGGCAGAGGCGGTATAAGATGATTTTTCCATCCTTTACACTGCCGTGGAGGAATAAAGATTGGAGAGCACATGTTTGTGGGGTTTTTTTTTTGTTTTTTGTTTTTTTATGAGTGCACCCACAGTCCAAGACTTTACAGAACGAAATACAAAATCAAACAGAGAGAGCTGAACAGAACATGGCATCACATCTGAACTCCTTATCTCTGATTATAATTGGTTCTAATCGAGTCCTCTGTGAGCCCTCGTCCAGCCTATTATGTGATGAAGGAGACTCTGGCCTCCACTACCCTCCTTTTATTCATAATTCAATGAGGGTGACTGATATGATCTGCTTGAACTTGCAGAGAGAGCATTAACCCTCGCCATTATCTCACCCTGACCTTAGATGATGCTGATCTGCCCTCACCGCTGATGCTGAGATGAGCGTGGAACAAGTGAAGGATTGTGGGATGGATTTCCCAGTGGGACTGTCCCGGGTCCCGACCCATCTACGAGGCGAAGGTTCAGGAATTTAAATTTCTCATTTGAGGCATTTAGCTGATGTGCTCATTCGGGGAGACTTCCAATGAGGGAGCAGGTCGGGGGTTCAGTGTCCTGCTCAAGGACATTTTGACAGGAAACCTGGCTATTGATGGATACACATACTGGCTGATAGAGCAAACTCATCTGTCACCTCTGTGTGATGGGCCTGTTTAACCACAACTCTCAAACATGAATAACAATGAGCCTGGACTTTCATGTATGCTACCATGTGATTTGTGAACTAATTTATTTATAACGTTTAGCCTAGTTTGTCTTGACATCTTATGTTAATGTCAAACTAATTGTGTTTTTCTAATCGCATGATACCAACTCTAAATTATTTTGACACCAGGTACCTGTTTACCCACTGCAGCTACTACCCACTGATGTCATTTCTATAGCGATGACCCATAAAGCTACTGTGAAGTGAAAGACAGATAAACAATGGAGGATATGAAGGGCTGTTCTTGGTTCTTGGTACGTGACTGTTTGTCAAAGAAAAGAGAAACATTTTGGAGTCTGAAGGCAGCAAAACTAACAAAACCATAATCCCATTAGGTCTCTTTTCAGAAAATTCAATGACATGTACTGTATTAACCCCATATCCAATTTTGTTGGAAAAAGCCTTGGACTGGCTCTAATACTGTACTACAATGCTAACATCCAGGTACATTGATTGAGGATCAAATCAATTTTATGATGTACTTAATTTAGAAGTTCTTGCTTTAAGAAAAATCACAGCCGAGTGGCCAGTGACCCAATGGTTTAGGTACATATCACCTAACCACTGCATCCACTTTGTTTCCTATGTCTCTCTTGACTATCCCTAAAGGCAAAAGACAAAATAGCAAAAAATAATCTTAAAAAAAAAAAAGGAGTGTAGTGGCATCATTAACATCAAAAAAGCTTAATGCTGTTAGGGGTATGAATGTTATGAGCAAGGTCCTTGGTAGCAATATTAATATATATTTTGTTGAGGGTGTCACTGGAGGAAATCTCAAGCAGTGGCCAAACTAAAAATGTTAAGGTTAGACCTTCGTCTTCTCGCAGAGTTAATACTCCATTAATGACCTCACTACATCCTTGAAAAGAAGTGATGTGATCTAAAGGTGACACTACAGCAACGTTCACTAAATGCCAGACTCTGCAAAGAACTTGGGATACAGGAGATAAGGCATCAGGAGGTCTTGTTCAGCAGTGAGTGGGATTGGTGTGGGCATGGTTGTTGTGGTGAAGACAGTGAGGGTCTTAGTTTACTGGACAACCTACCGTCCAATCCACATCTCACCTGAGCTTTGGGTAAGGACCAAAGAAATGACACTGTGGCTACAAGCAGTCGAGATGAGTTTCCTTTGCAAGGTGGAGGTGCTCATCCACAGAGCTTGGAGCTCTTTTGAGGAAAAAGGCGATTTGTGGCCCAACTTCATTTCCAAGGGGCACGAGGAAGAGGGGAAAAAAAGAAGTACTTGCAAAGAGCAACTTTACTGTCAGACCACTGCGTTTCAAATCGTGGCCTTAACCAGTGACTTATATAGTATTATTGGTAAACACCACAAAGAGATGATGGATATGGCTGAGGCATCTGGGCTATGTTGTATAGCCTGCTGCAACCATTCAGAAGGATGGATGGATGGATGGATGGATGGATGGATGGATGGATGGATGGATGGATGGATGGATGGATGGATGGATGGATGGATGGATGGATGGATGGATGGATGGATGGATGGATGGATGGATGGATGGATGGATGGATGGATGGATGGATGGATGGATGGATGGATGGATGCATGGAGGGAGCACAAGAGGAAATTACGACAGCGGTAATTAAGGAAAGGCCAGTTGTCAGAATTTAGGGGAATTATCTTCTGAGGACCCTGAAGATTATCCACAACAAAGTTCAGAGCTGTTGTTTGATGAACTGTGGGACAGACACGTCTCCATCCTCTGTGTTTGACTGTCAGGCTGGACAGATGAAAGAGAGATAATTGAGCTCTCTGTCCCTCTGCTGGTTAGCGACGACGCAGCAGCAGCAGCAACAACATGATGACTTTCTGTCTTTTACTCTGATAAATTCTCCCATGCCGGAGACTGGGAGACTTGTGAGAATACTAAAAATAGATTAATTATTCCAGAGAACATTGCATCAGCGGTTAACAGCTATGGTAATTTGCCTTACCAAATCCCTGCAAAGTAAAATAGGCTGAATAAAACACTGCAGGCAAGAGAGGAAGACAACTAAACCAGGGTGAAAATGCTCTGAATGTGATAAAGAATAAACTCTTTCTGAAATAAAGGATAGCAGATAATTAAATGTTCTGGCTGGCAAAATGACAGCTGGTCTCCTTGACTGGATCCTTGAACTTTTTTTTTTTTATTATTTTTATTATTAAACTGATAAACACCAATTGGGAAATGAAGCTCTAACATTATCTGAGTCAGCTTCCCTGACTCACACAGTGTCATCCATCACTTTCTTAACCTCTATGTCATTTCTAATTTTTCACTCTTCATCTCCTGCTCTAGTCTCTATTATTTGCTGTGTCCGACTCTTTCCCCTCCTCATCTACCAGAAGAGCATCCGTCACCACTTCTTCCTTGCCTGTCTCGCGTCGTCTGTCCTCGTGTTTCTATTTTAATCACATGGCCTCTTGCTATCTCTTGCTCCCCCCATTTCTTTCTTTCTCCCTCCCTCTCTCTCTCCCTTGTTTTCTCACTGCAATCACTTCTCAGTGCGTGGTGCACATCAGGGCCCAGCTATAAAAAGGACCTTGAGGCTGCTTTGTGTGTGTGTGTGTGTGAGTGAACGTACTCTTTCTGTGTGTGTCCTTCACCTTGATCGCATCCCAAAAGCCCCGCAGTGTTCACCGGCACAGAAAAGACAATGCTGGATTGCCTGCACATTCCCCACAGGGGTGTGTGTGTGTGTGTGTGGATGAGAGTGTTGGGGTGTGTTCTTGCTCGTATGTAAAGCAGACAAATATGCATACAAGAGACCCCCAGGACACAGGTGTTGGTTGGGTGCACCCATCTGTTCCTCTGCATGCATAAAAAGCCCCCCCCCCCCTCAAGATGATATGCTCATGATTCATTTCATGTAGAGTACAAGTCAGCCAGAGCTGTCCAGGCTGAGTAATCAAACAACAAAGTGAATCATGTTTGAAATGTTGTCAGCCTCCTAACTTGAATTGGACAAGCTGAAACATCCTGACTGGCAAGAGTCTGGATCTGGAAGCGTTTCAATAATACAGCTCCAGCTCTCTGGTGCTCTGCCATTTCCCTATTACTCATTACACTGCGCCATCAACATCCCTGCTATCATTGCATCCTATCTGCATTTAACACACCGGGTTTTAGAGGGAGAGGCAAGAGGCAGAGGTACTGTGCAACATGAAAGAGACAGGTACATGCTGGTGCTCCGAAAAAACAATTGGAAATTAACTTCAGTTACCCCGGCTCAGCCCGCTTGCCAACACAGTCAGCAGTTGGAGCTGCAGCTGTGGCTCTGACGCACACACAGCTCATGGAGACAATTATAGCAGCAAAATGAAGAGACTTCTGAGGTGTGCTCAAACAGAGGGAAAAGCAAACTTTCACCATCACCTGTTCAAATTTGACCACTGGACCGTACGTGCCTCTGAGTTTGTTTCTGACTGGCGTCTCCTCCGTCCTACGTCCACGCGTCTTTGCACGGTTTTTCTGTACAAAATTTCCTTGGATAATTGCAAATTTTTTGTTGAGAATGAAACAATTTGAACTCCCCTGAATACAGCTTCAAAAAAAAAAAAAAAAAACTGGAAAGATGGCAGGCTCTACCTCAGGCAACTTGTGCCACAAACGGAGACTGGAAAAGTTTCAGGTAAAAAGGGAGTGCGATGAAGATAAGGTGAAGGCGACGCCAACCAAAGCCTCACTACAAGTTGTAACAGGCATTTCAAAGGAAAAGTTCACACCATTGAGCAAACATTCACATTTGGTAATCTTTAACATAAAGCTAAGATGGTAATAGTATAACGCTCATGGAAGGAGGTGGGGCAAGTTAGGGGGCAGTTGTATGTATTGTCTTTCTGTGTGTATATATTTAGAAATTAAAGTGGCTACCTGTAGGTTTTCTCTGCCACCACTGGGAGCGGGTGGTGGTGGTTGTCACTTGACCAGAGCTTCAGCCATCACCGTCTTTGCCAGTCAAGGGGTTACAGTGGTGCAGATTCGAGGCTACAGTGAGTCGCTGTCCGAAAAGTCAGCAGCTAGCTGGTTAGCATGCTAACTCCAACAGAAGCAAAATGGTGGTGGAGAAAGAAACATTAGCATTGCTGGAAACTGCTCTCGGTGAGCATGTAAGTAAGTTGGATGCCGAACCCACAATGTTCCCTTGGACTGGTAAGTAAGTAAGCTGCTGCTAATGCTAATGCTAGCTATGTGGCAACAGCAAAACTTACAGCTACTCATTTTGTTTTCATACACATATTCTTTCCCATCACAACTTTGCGACATTAAGCTTAAGAGACCGACTTCATTTTGTTAAACCTGCACCAGCACAAACTTATATGTGAACAAAGCCTGATACTGATATGGATTCGAAACGACTGGATCAATACTTGCTACGATGCTATCAGCGAACATTGGCCAATAAGTGACAACAAATTGCAGTTCAGCAATGCCAAAAAATATGTTTCATGCAATTTATAATTGTGGTTTTTCGACTGTAAAATGTCCCACACACTGAACATCTTAGTCACGATTCTTGGGGAACATACATCAGGCTTTGCACACACTTTCTCTGCAAATCCTCTTAATCTCTTTCAAGTTGACCAGTCTCCGTGTCCCTGCTGCTGAAAAACAACCCCACATCATGACGCTGCCACCACTGCTGGGACGGTACTGGGCAGGTGCCTGGTTTCCTCCAGACATGACGCTTTGAACTGTGACCAAACAGCTCCCTCTTAGTTTCATCAGACCAGAGAGTCTTGTTTCTCACAGTCTGCTTTAGGTGGTTTTCTTTTTCCAAGCCGCTTTCATGTGTCTTTCACTGATGAGAGACACGAACCTGTCTCTGAGCTCTGCAGGCACTTCCTTCCCACTCGTGGCTTGGCTTTTCGCTCTGATATGCATTGTCATCTGTGAGACCCTGAATAGACAAGAGTGTGCATTTCCAAGTCATGTCCAACAAATTGAATTTACCACAGGCCTGGTGTTACAGTCAGCTTCTCTTTGTAGCTGTAACAGAAGGGGGCTGCTAGTGCTCTGAGGATTAGCTTCCCTGTCATCATCTGCTAGCATCCTTGCCCGTGGCCGGATGTACAAGCGTTAAAAAAAAAAGACATTGATATTGATATTACTGATACTTTGTCCTGACTTTAAAAACCTTGGTGTACATGTCTGTCAATCTCTGATTTATAACACTTGTTGAAAAGCTTTTTTTTTATACGGCTGCACAAGATGCAGAAAAAAACAAAACAAAACAAAAACAATGAATGTTCGTTCTTGCATCTCAAAAAACGCCGGGGCGTCTCTGTGGCACCGATGCTCATGGTGCTAACAATCCACAACCACGTTTTTACACATTTTAACGTCATCAAAGCAAAATTGCTTCTGTGATTTGGACATTGCACTTAGTAATATTTTCGATTATATCTCGATTCATTGTGCAGCCCTACTTTTATGGCACTTAATGTATCGAGCAGTCAACCTGTCTCTGTGTGGGATGAGGGGCTAAGACACCAAAAGACAGTAGAGGCACTGGGTTGAAATTAATATAATTAATAAATAGTGAATACATTTTTTCTTTGGTTTCCTCAGGAATAGCTCAACATGTGCACTTTAGGCTGTTTGTAAGAAGACCCAAGTTCCCTGTGTTACAGTCCAAACCAACAGTCACAGTCACTGGAAATGACAGGGTTCTGCACTGTCAGACAATTGAAGAGAGAAGTGATTTTTAGGTATTTTTTCTCTGCACTGCACATTTTTATGTTTAGTGTCCGTCCAAATGAATGAATTTAATTCTACGAGGACACTGGGAGAGCAGAGAGGTGAAGATGTTCAGGCAGAGAGCAGCACGAAGGAGGAGACTTCAGGAAACATCAGGCCACGCTCTGAATTTAAGAGCGATTTGCTGCAACAGTAGGTACGAAATGGTATGTTTAATGTTTCTCATTAGTGTAGGAAACAGCTGAATTATAAAAGGAGGTGGGAGGTACAGTACGGTGTCAGTTCTTCCTTTGAAATAAATATATCAAATCCTTCTACAGCCTTGTCATTTAAGAGGCTGAGCGTGGACTGATGAGCTAAAAAAATGAATTTCAACGATTTTAGTTGACAAAATGCAACATAATGTGGAAAAGTGGGGGCTGAAGTGGGGGAAAAGGGGCCTGAACACTTTGTGAATTCACTGTTTATAATTTTGGGGCATTTGCTGAAATGGCTTGAGTCAGTGGTTTTTCCAGGGAGGACAGACTCATCCCCATGAAGCCTGACGCCTACGGCCAAAAGTATGTGGACACATACGAAGATAACCAGTGCAGTGCAAAACAGAACTGTGTGTGTGTGTGTGTGTGTGTGTGTGTCCTATCTCTACCCTGTGATACATGTACGTTTTCAAGTACATCAGAGCTTTGAGTCTATTGATCTGTCTCCATCTGTGAAACCAGGTCTACTTAGGCTCTACATAGGTGGCTTAAGACCCTCCCACATAGATAAAATCACTTGGTCTTAAATGGCCGCAGACTGTCTGAGTTGTATGCTCTGCTCTCATTTTTTCTGTGTGCAGCGGGAACGTCAGTAAGTCGCAGCAACAGAAAATAACCTGGGTCGCGACGGCCGAAACGAACTCGCGACGGCCGAGACTGTCGGAGAAAATGGACCTGATATAATTCACTAGGGGATCATCATCAAATTGTCCTATCACCCCTGTGAGAGAGCCAACAGTCAATATGATCAGCACCATGTAACCATATGAGAGAGAAAGCAAATTCTTTCTCCTTTGTCCTCTGATTCCCTGAGTGGGATGACAAATACATTTTATGGCCATGTTCAAATGTCACAAACAAAGCATTAATAATTTAGATGTAATAATCAGAGAATTCACAATATCCACTCAAAATCAGCAGAGGGAGGCACGGGGAAACAGCAGCTTGTGGTTTGCAGCTTTGCCCAGTTTCTTTCTCTCTCTCTTTCTCTCTAAAAGTTCTATTTCCAACCAAGTGACATGTTCTGTCTGTTTGTCGAACTGCTCTGTTTAATTACAGTGTGGCACCTAAGCACAGCAAACTGCTCTTCACTGACAGTCAGCTGGGTGGGAGTGTGTGTGTGCATCTGTGTTGCGAGCATCAGTGATAAGTGGTGGATGCTGAAGGCAGATATTAATAAGTTAATACATTAATGTGAAAACAAGCCAAAATATCATCAGAGGCAAAGACGATCGCCCTGATAATCCTCGTCTATCGGAACAACCTGAATGTGTATCATTAATATTTTACCACGACAGTATTGGACTATTACTGACGCTGCTAACTGATCTTCTGATCCTGTTACTTTAACAGGTCTTTTTTTATTTCTGAAGAGAAAAAGAGAACAACATGAGAGAAAGGGAGAGAGAGAGGGAGAGACAGAGAGAGGGAGGGAGAGACAGAGAGAGAAAGAGACAGGGAGGGGGAGAGAGAGGGAGAGAGAGAACGAGAGAGAGGGAGAGACAGAGAGAGAGAGGGAGGGAGAGACAGAGAGAGAAAGAGACAGGGAGGGGGAGAGAGAGAGGGAGAGAGAGAGAGATGGAGAGACAGAGAGAGAGGGAGCGAGAGAGAGAGGGAGAGGGAGAGACAGAAAGAGAAAGAGACAGGGAGAGAGAGGGAGAGAGAGAGAGAGATGGAGACACAGAGAGAGAGACAGAGAGAGAGGATCTGCCAGAGAGAGAGGGAGAGACAGAGAGAAGGAGAGAGAGCAAGAGGGAGAGAGACAGAGAGACAGATAGGCAGAGAGAGGGAGGAAGAGAGCGAGAGAGACAGACAGAGAGAGTAAGAGAGAGAGACAGAGAGAGGGAGAGAGCAAGAGGGATGGAGACAGAGACAGGGGGAGACATAGAGAGAGGGAGAGACAGAGAGAGAGAGAAAGAGACAGAGAGAAGGAGAGAGAGAGGGAGAGAGACAGACAGAGAGAGGGAAAGACAGAGAGAGGAAGAGAGACAGAGACAAACAGACGGAGAGACAGAGAGAGTAAGAAAGAGGGAGAGAGACAGAGAAAGAGAGACAGAGAGAGGGAGAGAACGCGAGGGAGAGAGACAGAGAGAGGGAGAGAACGAGAGGGAGAGAGACAGAGAGAGAAAGACAGAGAGGAAAAGAGAGGGGGAGAGAGAAAGACAGAGAGGGAGAGAGAGCGAGAGGAAGAGAGACAGAGAGAGAGGAACAGACAGAGAGAGGGAGAGAGAGCGAGAGGGAGAGAGAAAGGGAGAGAGACAGAGAGAGACAGGGAGAGACATTCAGGGAGAAAGAGACTGAAAGAGGGTGAGAGAGAGAGGGAGAGAGACAGAGACAGAGACAGAGAGAAAGAGGGAGAGACATGGAGAGAGAGAGAGAGCCCAAAAGAGGGTGAGAGAGAGAGGGAGAGAGACAGAGAGAGAGGAACAGACAGAGAGAGGGAAAGACAAAGAGAGGGAGAGAGACAGAGACAAACAGATGGAGAGACAGAGAGAGTAAGAAAGGGAGAGAGACAGAGAAAGAGAGACAGAGAGAGGGAGAGAACGAGAGGGAGAGAGACAGAGAAAGAGAGACAGAGAGAGGGAGAGAACGAGAGTGGGAGAGAGAAAGACAGAGAGGGAGGAACAGACAGAGAGAGGGAACGACAGAGAGGGAGAGACAGAGAGAGACAAAGAGAGAGAGAGACAGCGACAGAAAAGGAGGAGATAGGGAGAGAGAGAGAGAGAGAGAGAGAGAGAGAGACAGAGAGAGAGCAAGGGAGAGAGACAGAGAGAGAGAGAGGGAGAGAGAGAGAGAAAGACAGAGAGAGGGAAAGAGAGGGGGAGAGAGAAAGACAGAGAGGGAGAGAGAGAGAAACAGTGAGAGAGAGGGAGACAGAGAGAGAGAGGGAGAGACAGAGAGAGAGAGACAAAGAGAGGGAGAGAGAGAGACAGCGATAGGGAGAGAGAGCAAGAGGGAAAGAGACAGAGAGAGAGACAGAGAGAGAAGGAGAGAGACAGAGAGAGAGACAGAGAGAAAGAGGGGAGAGACAGAGAGAGAAAGACAGAGAGAGGGAGAGGGGGGAGAGAGAGGGAGAGAGACAGAGAGAGAGAGACAGAGAGAAACAGAGAGAGACAAAGAGAGAGGGAGGTGGAGACAGAGAGAGAGAGGGAGAGACAGAGAGAGATACAAACAGACAGAGAGAGAGGGAGATAGAGAGAGAGAGATACAGAGAGACAGAGACGGAGAGAGGGAGAGAAAGAGACAGACAGACAGGGACAAAGAGAGAGAGAGAGAGACAGAGACAGACAAACAGACAGAGAGAGAGAAAGGGAGAGGGAGAGACAGACACAGACAGACAGGGAGAGAGAGAGAGAGAGATCTTCTGGATTAGGAACAGAGGTCATGAGATAAGAATATACCAGATAACTTTTATGTAGAAATAATAAAAAATAGGAAATCTGTTTTCTTCTTCCTTCTTCTTCAGAACTGATAAACGTTGGAGCTTTTCAATACTAATGATTCAGCACCAGGGTCCATTTAATACCAGGTTTCTAACTGTGCACTGAATCACCTTAAATCTGTATCTCAGCACAGGGCAAACAGAGCCTGCCTCTCTGCACATGCACCCAGCAGCTGAGGGGTAATGTTTGTGCTGAGGGAGTGTGTGACCAGACAATTTTTGTTGGAAGAAAACAGCATGTCTACACGTTCATTCCCCGCCCAGGTGTGTGGGGAGGGTCAGCATCCTTCACATGACAACTTAATGAAGGTGGTGTGGAGAATCTGATGAACAAACAGCCCTGGGAGCTACAACCCGAAGCACTGAACACCCCCCCCCCGTATGACCAATAAGGCAACACTTGTCACTCCTGAAAGATCACCATCCCCCTCCACTGTCTCCAGCCATTACTGTGGCTCTGCTGTCTCCCGCACACACTCATCGCTGAGTGCCGTTTGTGTGTGTCTGTGAGAGCCCCCTCTCAGGAGAAGCATTAAGCTGCCGATATCTTCTCCAACAACTGTATTACCAGAGAGGGAAGTGGCAAACAGCTGCTTGAGAGGTTGTAACACTGCCGGCTAATTAGACAGAGTATGGTCAATGAAATCAATGAAGCTGTCGTGCTACCTGACCATACAAACACCAGGGTTCCCACTCTAACATTTAAATGCACACGGCGCTGATGAAACGCCACCTTCAGTCACTTTATGTCTGCCACCAAATGTGGGCGGGAGTAAAGTTGAAGGCGGAGCCCAGGGCCGCAACCAGGCTGCTACCCTCAGCCCGTGACTGGCAGCTGATGGCTGACCGAGGGAAGCAGGTGAAGTTTCCGAAGCACATCAACTATCGGACTATTCAAAGCAAGTCGTGTTGTTGGAGCTCACTCTGAAGGGAGAGGTAATGATCCTGCCGCAGGTTCACCCACAGAAAAACTTGTTACGACTTTTACTTCCTCTAGATACTCAAGTTTGATCAGTGTTTCTCCAGCCGATCCGAAAACCTCACTAAACCCTCTAAAACCTCAAACTGGTGGAGGAATGGGTGGAAGGCCCACCATGAGACCATTGAGGTTGGCTACAGGGGCTTTGCAGGACAGTCTTTACATCTGTAAATCATCTGTCCTCTTGGGTTGTAGGAAAGAAGAGCCACCAAGAACATCATTGAAGCTGCACTGAGGTGGCTGGGGACTTATCACCTGACCGATCATCTATGTTCATTAGTGTGGATGTGTCCAAGTCGCACCATTTACTGTTGTAACACTCATCTATGGTCACGTAGCCCCTTGAAAAAAACACTTCCACAAGTGATTTGAACTCTCTGGATATTAACAGAATGGTTCAGCGTTTTCTTGCCAAGAGTTAAACACAACGACTTTACACCACGCTCACATCTGTTAGCAGCCAGTTAGCATAACCTGGCAAAAAAGACTGGAAACAAAGGGAAAGCAGCCAGCTTGGCTCTCTTCACTCCCTCCGAGAAAATGATCCGTCTCCAAATACTCCAGCGTGGTCACCAGCTGGTCTCTAACTGTGTCTGTCAGCTGGCTGATGCTGAGCAGGTAGTGTAAGGTGGCTGCGTTGTCTCATTTTCCTGAAACATGGTCAGTTGATTCAGTGTTAATGCAATAACACTGTGTGGTGTAGCTTTAAAACTCAAGACACTAAAGTGTGTGGTACTTTTTTTTTTATTCTTTTTGGATAAATTTTTAATTCTTTCTGAATTATTAATTAATTAATTTGAATTACATTTTATTTCATTACTAGGAATCTTTCTCCTGCTTTTCAATGAGCCAGAACAATTGTTGACATCACCAGTGGAAGGTTACTGTAAAACTCACTGATGGTCACGTGACTCTGAATCTCCTCATTGGGTGGGTGCTTGATCTGCGTAGTCTCCGGACACATCATCACATCATCATGAGGCTGCACTTTCCCTCATGCTAGACGTCAGCTGCTGCTTGCCTCACTCTGGATTTTTTCTACAACAGTCTGTCAGTTGTGTCTTTCTGGTTGAGAGAGTGTGGGTGGCAGGGTCGCAGACACCTCCTTGTTGGAAAATGTTGGCCCTGCTGCTGCTGAAGTGCCCGTGAGCAACACACTGAATCCTCAACAGCTGCACGGCTGCTCTTCCGCAGCTCAGTCTGACCTCTGACCTCTGACCTCTCTGTGACGGCAGGGTAGCCTCAACTTTTCATTAATTGCTGGTTATAACAGTTAAAGTCATTACAATAGGTGGTGTGGTAAATAAATCTGACTTTTCATCTATTAATTATCTTTTCAATTTTCTATTTAAAACGGTGCACAGCTCAAACATAAATGTCACCATTTAATGCAGATTAGAGCCACAAGCTAATTTCCATCTGTTGTCCCTCGACAGGTCAGAACAAAGAAAGAGCACAATAACAAACAGCACAGCAACCAGATAATTTTGATCCTAGTAAAGCAAAAGAAACTGACAAGCAGGAGGTGTGGCTCCAACAGGCCACTGTACTGTGTTTAATGAGTCACATTTCAAAAATTAGAGAGAAAAGCGTTTTCTTTTTCGAGAGCCAGATTCACTCATTTCATGTTCACATTATACATCTCGAGTGTCCAGTCATGCTCACAGCTCTGTGAAGCAGCTGTGCTTTAGGTTAAACGCAAACATCGGCATGTCAACGTGCTCAGGATGATCATTTTCAGCACGTTAATGTTTGTATATATAGTATCATGTTTGTCATACTTGTTTAGATTAGTTTACATACACACATACTGGAGACTTGGGTAAGATATCAACACTGATTTCAAGATTTGTTTTGCCCATTTTAGAGTTGATTCAGTTGAATTTGATGATGATTCGCTGACATCATGTAAAGGTTGATTCGAGTTTTTCTGAACTTGTGTGAACAAATGTTTGTGCAGCTGTCAATTATAGTTCTTAGACAGGAAATCAGATTCAGCCAAAATTGGAATTGGCAGGTCAGACTATAAAAAAACAAAAAAAACCACAGAGATTGTAATCCTTTTTGTAGGGTAAGTGGATGACAAATTTTAAAAATCAAAACAATAAAACACACTCATTCATTTCCGAACCCTTTTATAAAATTAAAGTCGTCAAACAACTGCCTGAAAAAATCTCAATCTAAATATTACACAAGACCTGGGAGACTGACTTGCTTGTGTGTGGGTAGGTGACAGTGAATGATCATGATGGTGGCTCTTTGATCGTGTGAACACACTGGACAGGCGGCTGAATCCACCGAAGCACGACTCAGGTAACTAGAGATTTTCAGGAGCTGACTGCTCATAGTTCAGTGCCTTTCATCCTCAGACATCATTTGACAAGTTTTAACTACCACTCTATCTCACATTAATTCCATCTATCCAAAGTGAGACTTAACAAACTTAACAACTAAAGTGCTTCGCTTTCAGAGAAGTTTGTGTAAAGTATTGAAATGCGTGTTTTTATTTGCATTGGCTCCTGGGAGGCTGATATAATTTGCATATAGATATCAATTTACACCGTGTTAACTCTATTCACTGACACAGACGAAAATGAAAATACGACATCAATCAAAGCTCAAAGCGGCGTTGGGTTAGGGAAGAGATGTGGGATGAGATGAGGAGACACAGAGAAAAGTACAGAGAGAAGGTGATGAAGATGAGTGAGAAAGAGCAGATACATTGAATTTACGTAAGATGAAATACGTTTTTTTTTTGTTTGTTTTTTCTAAAAACACTCACAATGGTACTTTTCTTATTCTGCTGGCAAATCAATTTGCTTATCAAAGTAATATTTCCATCATGTTATTGCTTTTTTTTGTTGTTGTTTTCGAGAGCTGAGATTTTGCAGGTCCCGGGACAGGATTAACATTATATCCCTGTGCTGTTCAATACAAAAACTGACATATTCAAACAGTGTAGCCCTTTAAGACAATCTATCGAACGACCATCAGGGGGCGACTCCACTGGTTCCAAAAAGAAGTCTCTTTTTATTGAATCTATGGGAAAATGTCCCTATTTCTCCCTTGATTTATTAGCTCAGTAAATGTTTTCCTAATGAGTCTCAGTCTCTAGTTTCAAGTCTTCAATACAACATGATAATTTCTTAAATGATGGTCCAGTTAGAGGAAAATAGACCTAAACTATGTATGCTTCAGGGGAGTGGCTACCATATGATTGACAGACTGTACCACCCAATCAGGATAGAGTACAGAGCAGGTCAGGTCCACCCCTCAGTCCTCCTCAGCTCCACCTTCTCCACACATATGGTTTCTTCTGGTTTCAAAAAACCAACATAGCGACGACCAAATTACAAACTGGAGGCTTTAAAAAACCAAACAGGTGACGTCACATGGTGTAGGCCTACTTAACCCTGAGATATATATTCTTTGGTAATTACATTGGAATCTATCAATTTAACAACACAAACCTGGCATGATTTTAGTGTCATTGTATAGAATTATGATATAAATGTATTAGACAGTCATTCCTCTGTCTCCTTTAATGATAATGGTACATATAATAGATGTAGTTTATTTGCCTTAATGGAAGCACAGCTCCATCAGTGACTGTCCATACCAAGAGGTGTAGCCCAAGCCCACAGTTCACAGCACCGCTGTGCAAACAAAGTGTTGTAAGCAGTGTGATTACATTGTTGAATTCATCACATTAAAGCTGTAGAAATGTACATTAGGCTTAACTAGCATGGACCAGGAGTTTATCCCTCCCTGGCTCTGGTGAATTATTTTTATCCCTGGTGGAGACAGAATTTATCCTCCCCCACAAAGTGATAATGGCAGCTCGGGTCTTGTTATTGAGAGTTGATTACATATGTGAGCCCAGTCGTGGAACATCGAATGAATGACAAGCACAGAGAAAAACTTTATTGATCTTCATGGATTTTTGTAACCAGTCCATCAATGTGGCAGCCCAAACAGGATTTTTCCCAGTGCTCCTGACGGCCTGATGGACTATGGTACTATAGTACAAAAAATCGTACGATCAGAAATGCGTTCACGGTTCAGCCATATATTGGGTTTATCTTGCTTTCAAACACATTTGACAAAGCTCGCAATCCCACCATCATATCACAGTTTTCACAAGCCAGGACTCCTCATGATGAGATGAGAACATCAGTGTAGTGCTCCTTTGAGGTCGGAGGCATCAATATAAAACTTTTCCATATGCAAGCTAACATGTATCTGGTCAAAGGATATCACGAAAACCGATACTTCAGTATTAAGTCATTACCTGGATATGCTCCTGCTGTAAAACAATAATGGGGAAAGTTTTACTAAGCCGACTCCGTCACCTCACACCTGACTCACAATGCATTATAAGATACAGTATAACAGCTATGATGTATCTGTAATGACTTAAAATATGTCACAACCAATAATGGGAGTGTCACAATGTAATGAAATTCTATACAGATCAACACATCGTGTAAAGCAGCCACAGTGTCACTGATACTGGTCTTTTGGTTTGTGAACTGCCATCTTGGTTTTTTGAAACCAGTAGAAATCATATTTGGAGGAGAAGGCGGAGCTGAGGAGGAGTGAGTATGAGTTTTATCATCTATTTCTTCTACATAGGACCATCGTTTAAAAACTAAACATCATGTTATATTGAAGAACTGAAGACTTGAACTTAGTGAATGAGACCAAAAAAATGGGTAAGGAAAATGTTTACTGAGGTAATAAATCAAGTGGGAAGTAGGGTCATTTTCACATTGACTTCAATGCAATCTGTATTGAACCAGTGGAGTTGCCCTCTGATGGTCATTAGATAGAATAAAGGTTTACAGACCCAGGGTCCGTGTCCACGTTCATAGGCAGTCTGTGTTGTAACACCACAGCTCAGCACCAGTATCAATCCCCTTTCTCCATATTTAACATCAGTTAACTGCAATGCATGAAATTCAGCGGCATCATTTGGCACTAAACACCCAACACTGTATATAACTGATGGTGAAAGCACTACATTTTACAGTAAAATTGGGGGGGGGGGTGCATCAGAATGTAAATTTTTAAATTATACATTTCTATTTGAAATATTCTCCAACACAAAGGCTTCTGTCACCCAGACTCACTGAACAGTGTGGCAGCAGTGCAGAGATGTGCAGAGGACACATCTCCTGTTATTCCTTATGTCCAATTTTCATCATTGCTCAATAAAGCTTCGGCTCCAAGACTTGTGCATCACACTCTAAAACCGGATCCTCAATTGAACTATATGGTTAAGAGGAAAAGGGGAGAAGTGAGGCTTGGAGTTTTTTTTGGCTCACACAGAATCCATTTTCGTGTCGGCTGAGTTTGGATATTTTCTCTCATTTAGGAACAGTGTGTGGGCTGCTCTCTCTCTCTCTTTCTTTTTCTCTCTCTCTCTCTCTCTCTCTCTCATACAACCACTGCAACACAATATCACTTTCAGCACAATCCCACCCTGTCCTGGTTCCTCCAGCGCAATCCAGCGCCAAAACACGAGCACAGCGGACCCGCCCTCCCGGCGCAGCAGCCCCCGTGTTCACCCATCCTCTACCGACACCCACCTCCACCTCCGCCCGCGAAACCGAAAGTCCCCCAAAAGAAAAAAAAAAAAAAAAAAAAAAAAAAAAAAGGGTCGAGCAACAAGTTAAACCTTATCTCTGAGTGTATTTGTGGCTCATTGTTGTCCACATTCCTTTAAACCTGAGTTTGAAATAACCCGGTGCTGAGGGCTGTGATGTGCTGGGACAAGTTCAGGCTGCCCCCCCCCACCACCCCAACCCCACCTCACCCACCCACCCCTCCAACCCCCCAGTGTAAATATTTATAACGGGCACAGGGACGTTCACTGTCGCACACTTTTACGGGGAGTTCCAGCGCCTC
>CM076669.1:13441461-13461299 GCA_038496675.1 Rachycentron canadum
AGTGTAAATATTTATAACGGGCACAGGGACGTTCACTGTCGCACACTTTTACGGGGAGTTCCAGCGCCTCGGCGGTGAGTTCACGGCGGCCGCGGCACATTTGGCGACACTTTTGTATTCGACGCACTGACGCGGGGAAACATTGACCCCGGATCGGTCCAAAGTTGAGGTGACCGCGAGGCTGCAACAGCTGGATGACGTCAGCTTTAATCGCGTGTTCGCGCGAGGCAGCAGCTGGATTCTCACCCCGGGTTAAGGCTAGTAACTTCGGACTGAATAAGGTGTCCGCTGGTGGGGGGGACGGGGGCGGGGGCGGGCGGTGTCGGAGTTGGGAGAACTTACTTGAAGGTGAGGATGCACAGCGGTCTGTAGGACTTGTGGCTCGTGTTGTCCGCCATCCTCTTGCCCCAGAAGTCGTTGCTGAAGATGTTTCTGAGGCTGGAGCCCGGGCGAACGTCCGGGTTGTTGATGATAGCCCACACATCGTCGTGCACCAACTCCCCGCGGAGAGAGTTGCTGTAGCACAGGGCACAGAGGGCGGCCAGCACGGCGCAGCGACCCGCAGCCCACACCGCCTCCGGCCGGACGGGCTGCAGACGGACTTTCTTCTCCCGTCCCGGTGCTGTCATGTCGGGCCTGGCTTCTCCCGCGGCTCCGCTTGGCTGAGGATGAAGCTGGGAGCACCGGAGGACACGTCCATTCCGCTGGCAGGTAGCGGCTGTGTGTGTTGTGGACTGCGGGGACGGTGTGGATGTGTTGTGCTGCCTTCACGTACACTCGGGGGACGTCGGACTACAGAGCACCGGTGTCGTTAATACGATTGTATGTCCTTTCCATGCAAAAGTAAAAATTACTATTCTTTCATCTTTTATGTATTACAATTAATTTAGGCTATTCAAACTATTCAACACAATTTTGTCTATTGAATGGATAATTTATTGGACAATTCTTTATTTTTTATTGTTGATTTTCAGGTAGAAACTTAATGTGTGTTTAAGTTCATTAAAATCTAACTAAATTTCCACTTCATTTTTCACTTTTCAACTACATCTCATGGCTGTAGATGAGTTAGCCACTGGCTTTCCTTTGGGAAAGGAAGGGTTGTGGCTATGCTACACTGCTATGCTAGCAAAAAACACCATAAACAAAACAAATAGATGGGATAGTCAAGTATTTTAATACTTTTAATACATTTTAATACATTTAATAGCTATTAAGTATTTTTTTATATTAGCACTTATAGAAATAATGCTGTTATTATAAAATGGCATCAGAATTCTTTAAAATTCTTTAAAATGAATTATTTAAAATTAAGAAGTAGCCTCGGAGCTTTCCCTTTGAATTATGCCGGAAGTAATAAATAATGTTAGAATTAGTATTATTTATTATGAAAACTTGACAAAAGGCACTGTTGAGTTATTGCATTTGAATGTACGAGCGCATGTGGAGCACTTGAACGCTGCATCAGCACCGAGAACCCGCCTGTGGACGCATGCGCGGAAGGACTCTGCCTCTCTTGGCGGATAGAAACATCAGCAGCAGAAAATCAGTGCAGTGGCGGAAGCCGGTCGAGTTCATGATTGCAAAGGCACAGACTTGACCTTTTCTCCCCAAACACAGGAGGAGCAGGAGCAGGCCACGAGGATGCTCCTGCAGGAGAGGCACATCAGATGTGACAGGCAGAGCAGGGCTTTGAATACATTCATTCCATGTCATTTCTCCCTCTTTGAAAAACCTAGAATCTAAAACCGCCTGGCTTCACTGAAAAGCCCTCATCCTTTGGGGAAAGTTTTGATGGGCAGTCACTGCTTCCTCACGGTTCTGACTGAGTACAGTGGAGGAAAACAAGACAATGGCGGAGGAGGCAAGGGAGGAACAAGTGAGCATTTTAGAGACCAGAAATGAATTGCACTGCGGTGCATTTTCAAAAATACTGGGCACCTGCAGAATCCAGTGCTAATCCTGCGATTGTTGTGCACGACGAGAAAGAGGTTGTTAACACTAATTCCCCCAAAGTTCACTTACAGGTGGAGCCAGTCAGAATTTTATTTCTACCTTAAAAACACACTGTAAATCACTTGCTGTTATAGTGTTACCAAACTTTTATCATGAAAACCAGTCGACAGACAAATTGCTAATAATGATAAAACAGGCCAGATTTTATTTGCATCCTAATAAATATGATAACAGGCTCATTATAAGCTTCACAAAGGCAGGATTTATTGCAGAGTTGTTGCATTGGTTCTATTTCAGTTGTGCAGATAAAGTGTGCTGCCCTAAAATCAAACGTTTCTCTTACATCAGTGTTTAGAATAAAACGCCTCTCTCCTTGACTCGCCGCATTTTTTTTCCCCAGGAGTTGTGATAATCCGAAGGTCACAAAGCAAAAGAGAGCGAGACTTGAGAGAGAGACCAAGAGGAAGAGTGCGTGTGAGAGAGAGATTGCCCGAGGGCAGACAGCAGAGAGCCAGTCAACAACATGCTGAACATCTGGTGTGTCCCCTCGCAGCCTGACCAACTCATTGCGATTCCTGTTGCATGGTGTCCAGCTGGTCACTGAGTGCTCAGCCTCCTGCTCTGAAACGGAGCTTGTTTCGGTCTGAGGCTCTCCAAGCAGCCCGGAACAGCTGCTCACACCAAAAACAAGCTGACCTTCTCTCTTACAGCGGACTGACGGGCGAAAGTGAGGTCAGTCGGTGCTGCGGTCCACGGTCCACGTTAACACAGCTCTCCATCACCTCCTCATCTTGTCTTGTTAAAATAACCGGAGCAACTTCTCAGTAAGGGAAAGTTACATTTAGCCCCTGCAGGAACTGGCAATCTGTTCTGGCTTCTGGGTTTCCAGTGAAGTTGCCAGGTGGCCCTTTTTTAAACTCATCGTTTTGGTTGCGCAGCACATCGATGCGCTTAGTATCAGTGTCCTCATCAACCCTTGTTTCCAGCTGTAGCCTGGTTCCACACCTCAGATCGTCCACCCACACTTTAGCTTTTTCAGTATCTGAAATACAAAACCAGCAATGGTACAGACCGCAGTGTAGCTGTGACAGAAATGATCATGCTTCTAGAAGACTGTGCCCTAATGACGTGTTTGATAATAGTTTTACAACATTTACCCAAGAGAGTCTGGTGAAGCATTTGGTATAACACCAGTTCATGTGATTCTTTACAACAATTGCCACGGTGGTGTATGTATGGACATCTGTGTGTGATTAGTGCAACTCAGCCATGCAGACGCTGATGTGGATCCTAACGATCTGGCTTCATCTACGCTCACAAACCAAGACACATTAACATCTTAGTATGATTAATCATTGTTTTTTTGGTCATTTATGCTGCTTTGTTTTGTTGTTTTGTGTGTGTGTGTGTGTGTGTGTGTGTGTGTGTGTGTGTGCTAAACTCTGTCACCATGGAATCCAGGAGGTGAGATACATTTGAATTATTGCAAAAATATTGTTGATCCAAAATTATCATATCAGTTTCACCAAATCATTTAAATTCTAACTGCCTGATGGAAAACGCACAGACAGATGCACATTCACACACACACACATGCTGGACTTTCAGTAAATAATCACACAAGCGTCACGTCCTCCGTGTCCCTTTTCACCCACTGTTACATATGGGAATGTCTCTATCAGTCCAGATGTCTTCAGATTAGTAATGCACAGCTCAAGGTTTTTGAATGCCCACACACACTCTGGTGTTCTGAATTAAAGAAAATAACCACAAGTAATCAAGAACTAAACAACTTCATACCAGATATCAGCCTGATTTATCTGAGCACTAGCTATAACTATATTTCCAGAGTTATGAAATTCATCACAGTTTTATTTTGGTGATAAATTGTAGATTCTACATTCATAGCGACCATTTTTCCTGCTTCAACTCATCAACTTCAGGACTAAATGTTCGGCTGCTGCCTGATATATCCACCACTGAGAGGTGCCAACGCAACAAGATATTCAATGCTACTCACTTCACCTGCCAGTGGTCATAATGTTATGGCTGATCTGTACTGTGCACATACTAACGGAGACAGCAACATATCATAGGGATAGATCACAGGTCAAAGGTGAACTTATTCTATGTGATATACCTGTCCTTCAGGAGGAGAGTGGAGAGAGATGGAGAGTTGGACACTATTCAGCTGTAGCCGGTCCAGAGTGAATATCACAAAGAGAGGCTATATAACTCATATGTTACTGCACGGAACAATCGTTGTGGGAGGTTGTTTCCTGCACTCACCCTGTTCTGAAATATAGCTTTTGTGGATGACACACAGGCGAGTGCTGCTGTGGTTGGACAATAAAAGTCTTCACCGTATGTTGATTGTCAGAGGGGACACTCGGCTTAAATGACAGAATAATAGAAATAAGAGAAATGATATGAGGAGTGGAGCTAATACTGCACAGAGTAATGACGAATCACCAATGTTCAGATTAATCATGTAAGCAAGTAAATCCTGTTATAATCTTCACAACTGGTAAATGTTTTTAGAACCTATACTTTAAGCTGTTTTTAAGTGAAATTAAATGTCTTACTTTACACTGAATGTTCATCACAAAGTTCAGGATAAGTGCAAATGTTTCCTTATCTTTTCCTGTCCAAAGGCTTTGTATACAATGACACTGTTTCTAAAAGCCTGAGCATGTCTTAATTTCTTGTTTCAGTGCCCGTTGAACAGTTACAATGTGACGGTACTTCTAGAGGATATGTTTTAATAAGGAAAAGTTCAACAGAACTTGTTTTAAGTGTTGTCGTTTATCTGGTGAGGCCAGGCCCGGAGCTGAACAGGGGCTTAATAAAAGGATTATCTCAATATGGATGGTGCAAGTAATAGTGCCACGGTCGTGTAAGTATACGAGGAGCAAAGAAGAGGAAGTTCGGTTCAAATGGAAAAGAGAGACAGAAGGAAGGAAGAGATGAAAGTGAAGAACAGCTGCCTTTGACACTTTTCTCCCCTCCTTTCTCTCTCTCCTTACATTTTCTCCATCTGGCCTGTTGCACCTCACCTGGTGTTCCTCATCAGCAGCATCATTAGGGCGAAACCTCCTCCGCTCCTGTCTAACACTGCTTCCCTCCAGGCTTGGTCAGCCTTGTGTTTTGTCTCCAGCATGAGAGAAACACCTGGAACCAGGTAGCCCCACGAGGCTGCGTGTCCTTATCGAACCCTCGTCCCTACACTCACAGCCTCTGTAATCACCACATCAGTTATTCAGCACTCCGTATGAATCACCAGAGACCTGGGGTGGGAGGAAAATGAAACACCTGCTTTCACTCTGTGTCCATCTCTCTTCTGCACTTGCAGCTTCCTGCTGAGCTACGAGGGGAACTGCCAGGGGGAACCATTCACCACCATGTGTTTGAAAAGCGAGCATCCCACTAGAGCTGATTTCTGCAGGGTTTTGTGCTTTCAAGGTCTCACGTGCTGTTTGTCATAGAAGCTAAACATGACCTGAAAAAAACTTGTTCCATAAAAGCTGATGAAATGTGACACATACAATATATAAAGAACTATGAAGTAAAGGCGTTCACTTCATCGGTTTTATGGATCATTGGAGCTCCTCTCACTGGTGACTGAAAGCAGCATTGTCAGCTCAGCTGTGATATCCAGTCCATTGCTTCCTAATTAAAAGCCACAAACACAATCACGGTGCGATAACACTGTTGCAAAGAGGTGTTTGCTGAGCTGGTAACCTTGCAAACAGTGCTCATATGGGTCTAGTTTTGTACTTGACAGAACGAAGCAGTAACAGACTGAACTGAAGGCAGTCAGAAGCCATGGTGTTATGAATGGGAATATAATGAGTCGTGCGTACTGACTTGTTAACGGTGATGTGACTGATTATCCTCAAAATGGAGGTTTTCAAACTGTGAGGGGGAGCTGCAGCGGGAGAGATATGAGGCAATGCTACTGCATGAGGTGAAAGAGATGCAGGGGCACGCTGGTGTTATTGAAACAAAGGGAAGATTATTAATTATAGTTCAGCTTGAGGCCTGAAGGTTCTCAGTCATCCAGGTCATAGTTCTCTGAGAAAGTTGGATCTGAGGCAACTGAACTGGATTCTTGAAGACGTTTCACCTTCATCGAGGAGGCTTCTTCAGTTCTGACTGACGGGTGGTTAAACCTCATTGGGATCATTAACAAGGCCTGTTGTTAAAGCCACCTGAGCCCAGGTGTGAACAACCATCGTTGGAGTTACATGAGGCCAAGTGTGGCTGGTTTAGTCTCCTGGGAAGGGATGAAAGGATGAAGGGACAACATTGTAGGTGGGGGATAGGTGGTGTCTATCCTCTGTTGAGGGATGGCATCTCTACTTTGACATAGATGTCCTCCATCTAAACTGGCTTTAAGTCGTAGCCCATGCTAACTCACTGGCCCAAAGCCAATCCAGTCTGGTGTCTTAATGAAAGGGGGAGGATATAAACACACCGCTCTCGCCTTTCCTCGATGGGAAGAAAGAAATTCATTCTAAATAGTAAGATTTACACCCAATAAAAAGAACAATAGAAAGTTCTCCCACTTTTTAAAGGCCTGTTTTGGGGTGGTGTTATTGTCAAGGTCCCGTTCCTTAACAACAAACCTGTTACCCAAAATATTTCAGAGAGGATATGGTAATTAGATGAATATTTAGCTCAAAGATAATCTTGTCATCATTCATGGCATAATAAGCTTGTGAAAGGAAAATTATTCATTGAATGAATAAAAAGTCACTCCCACGCCTCTTTGACTGCATTTTGTTTTTTTATGAAACATTTTTCATTTTCATTTCACAGTCTGAGGTTTCTTTCCACAGTCCCTGTAATTATTAATCAGGTCAAATAATAAACACATGCTGTTTTCTTAGGTGCACAACATAAAGTTCATTCCAAAATACAGTGTAATGTTTAATTTCGTCATGTGTGCGTGTCTGTCTGAAGCGAAACCACTTATTACTGGCCCTTTGGAAATAACCACGCAGAACCTACATTTGTATGCTTGTGGCGTTTCCTCTATCTCGGAGACAGAGTGGTGCTGCATGTAGTGGTAGTGTTGTTTGCGAGCCTGCATCGATGCAGACTCAGTGTTGGAGGCTTTATAACCCACTCCCACTTAAGGGTGACTGGTTTGGGACGACACTTAATGTGCTGGACCCTCCACGCTAACACACAAATGGAGTGAGAGTGCGTAGGGGGATTGTGTAAAGGCCAGATTGTAATTGTGCCTCTGAGTCCATGGCAACACTATAATTCCTGTTTACATTCCCAAGGCATTATGGGAAATGTTGCACAGAAATTATTTGCATCAGCTGGTTTCTTTGTATCTGGCTCTTACAGCTACTTGAAGACTGGCCAAGCAGCTGTATCACAGGGTTATTATAACTTGACACTTGTCACTGTTACTCTGCTGATATACTCTTATCCACAATGTCATTCACTGCCACATCTCCCCACGTCACCCCAACCTCCTCCTTATGCACCAAGCTTTGGTATTGTGAACTCTGGGGCCATGATTCCTCCCAGGAGGATCCTCACTGTTGCTCAGATTGAGCGAGGCCTTTCCATCCAGCAGTATAACTACACGGCGTTCAGATTTGACACCCTCCTGTGATACCACACTGAGCTGTCAGTTGGATAAAGCCTGACATCAGAGCATCAGCTGTGACACACACACTGAACTGTCTTCTTGCTTCACCTGACACAGAGCGGACGACATCCGACCACAATAAAGTGATTTCAGTGAAATCACACCCGCCCACAATATGATTTCTGGCTGCGCCACTGGTCTCATCCAACTGAAGATTAGCATAAGTTCAATCAGGAAGTCTCTTTATTCCACTCTCTCCTATTCTCCCTCTCTCGCCTCGCTCTGCCACAGTCTCAACAAGCCAATCACGTTGTCCCTGTCATATTTAAAGATCGTCTCTCCTCTCTCCTGCTGTCGGCTGTCATTTCAGTGTGACTCTCCTCCACACCATCCACCTCCAGTCATCATATCGGTCGAGCTCATCATCACTCCTCATCAAGTTCTCCAGTGTTTTCTTCATCCCGTCAACAGGATCACTTCTTCTTTTCATTCTCTTCACACAGCCTCACCCCCTTTTCTCGTATGATGACATTACCATAGGGTCTAATTACCAAAGACTCACATCTCTCACCTTTTCTCTCTGTCTTGCACACATTAGGTCTGAACTAGCAGCTTTGGCTTTTACTGTTATGTAAAAGTGAGCATGGTTATAATTCAGACACAATACCAACAATTAAGGAAAGGAAGGAAAGGAGCTTTAGTCTTGTTCTGTCTTCATCTGCAGACTCTGGAGACGCCTCCTTGAAATCTTTAAAATGTCATAATTTGGCATTTTTACAGACTGGAATTTCAGTGAGTGAATTGTACCATTTAAGCTTTTTATCAGATGTGTGGTTCATTATTTGTACAGCCACAAGCAATCGCCATCAATAATTCGATTTTTCTTTAAATAATTCATACTTTTTAGTTTTAAGGTACAAGATGAATGACAGATAGCCACTGTAATTTTCATGCCTGAAGGAGGTGGACAAGCAGACGTCCTACGCGATGGTATTTCATTTCATTATTGCAGCTGCCTGGCTGATCGCCACTAAACAGCGATAACACTGGTTATGACATAGCCTGCCATCCCATGCATAGAGGGCCTGTCAAATATTACCCATTGTGCTTTAGGTTGAATAGGCCATTAGGGGAAAGGATGATTAGAGTGGCACTCAGCTATGAAGAGCACAGGGATGCCTACACTTGATGAGCCCCTCAGGGATACAGCATTTGGGACAGACGGTCAAATCGGCTGGACCCAGAAGACTGACACTTAATATGCAGTCACACGGAGTGATTAACAAGGATAATGCAATTAAGTGCTACATGAAGCAAGCTGCTAGGGAGACGGCTGTATTGTAAAATAATAAAGGCAGCCATTATGAAGTGAAGACGTAGTCGATAGAGAGAGAGGAACAAAGAGGAATTGCTCAGCTGCCACCCGAGGGTTGATCTCTCTAAAATGAGAGCAGATTTAGGCAGTCTCTTAAGATGCAGTGGTATCTTTCTAGCCTTCATCTGCTATGTACACGGGGAAGCAAAACGGTAAAAGCTGGTTTGGAAGTTTATCATCAAAAATGGTTGATGAAAAGGTCATAGTGTATTCAGGTCGTCCCTGAGGCTGGAAATGCACCACTTAAAGACCAGAACACACAGTCCATCAATGTGATGTACTTCGTGCTCTTAAGATCCATCAACACCAGAAGTGGCTCTGCCCCCTCCAACCCTGACTGGGACATGCCTTTAGTTGCTGATGCTCATCTCTGATGGAGTGGGAGAGAAGAAGATGCAAGGAGCTTCAGGTCATGGTGGGACTGCATGGAAAGGAGCACCCGAGACGTCCACCTTCGCGACAAGCCGATGACTAGGATCTGGTTGGGTGGAGGATGGGCTCAGAGGTGAGCTGCACATCAATCTCCTGAAATCATCTTCAGCTTGCTTCAGAGCACACACAGATGGTCTTCTTCTTCTCCTAGAAGAATACCCCAGCCCCAGATGATGAGATGATGAACCCTTAGAGCTGCATGTGTGGTGACAAAGACCAGAAAGAGAGCTCACATTTTAAGGTCTTTGCACTGGCACTTCACAATTGATTTTATTGGTTTTAGTCCTCGCTCTTTATCAGATCTGCTTTTATCCTGTGAACCCTTTAGACTCCTCAGGTATTCTGGTTGTGGTCTTTTTAATTATAAACCCTAACCCTTTAATTTTATTTTAATTTCTTATTTATTAATTATAAATGAAACAATTTATTTATTCATCTGTCTGTTTATCTGTATATTTTAAGGTGTTTTGCCAGTATGTCTTTTTATTATATAATTTTTTTCTGCATTGTCTTCATTGTAATACCCTACCTTTTCTTTTTCTGCCCTTTTCTGGTTATTTTATTGTAACTTCTATGTTTTATTTTATTATCTTCCACATCTCCTCTCTTTTAGCACTTTTAAAAAAAAAATTTTTTTTATCCTCACTATTTTGTCTTCATTTCTGTTTTGTTTTTAATACTCTGCCTTTTATTTCTGGTTTTACTCAACTTAATACATGTCTTTCATTTTAGTATTTTATTATTTTATTTTTTATAACTTATTTCACTTATCTTTGTTTTCCAGTCTTCAAAAATGCAAATTCACAAGAGTCAATGACACTTTTTATATTGTCTTAATTTTTTTTTTTTTTTTATTACTTAGTCATCTCTGTGAAAATGGGCAGAGAGAGAGAGAGAGAGAAGCGGGTGGGGTCGGTGCTTTTTATCACTTTGTTACAATGCATGAAAAGTGGTATAAAATAAAGTCTGAACAATGGATCACATGTAATGTGAAAGGTGTTACTGCATCAATCCCAAAGATAATTATCACCAGCTTTTCACAGCAGAGACTTATCTGTATCTCATAGACTGTTTTCTCTCTTTCATAACTCCACAGTGTGTGACCCGCTCAACACCAAACATCAGACAGAAAACTTAGCTGTTCACTAGTGAACAGAGAGAGTAATATTTTGCTAGTGGATAAAATTCATTAGTCATTAATCATGTTCTGTTCTGGCTATATAAGAATATTAGTGGAACTAGAAATATGAATATTACAGCTAGTCTGAATTAGTAACCTTGCACACCCGCACAGGCACAGAGTTGCATTGATGTTTATCAGATAGTTGCTGATGAAGCACAGCAGGAAATGACTTTTCTGTGCCACGATTTAAGAAAGCCAAGGAATTTTTTAGCTCTTTCTGTCAAAATGGGTCAAATTACTTGATTGTTGATTCAGTGCATGAATAAAAGCAGACAGTCTGTAAAAGTTGGCCTTCTTTTCCACCTGTGTGCCTGAAGCTATCCATCTAAGGATGTGTGCTGCTGCCTCCGACAGACACTCGACTCCTCTCTGAGACAGTTTTCTGCCTCGGGGTGCCACCATGTGGCACAGACAGCACATCACAGAATTTCAGCTGTGACAGCTGAAATTCTGTGATGTGCTTGCTCTCTAACCTACTGCAAAATTTCCTTTCTCCTTTGAAAAAGGGGGTAATGATGATTAGTCTTTCTCAAGGTTGTTTTTATCTCCTGCTCCTCCACTAGCTCTCCTTTCCTTCCTAAGTATTGAACTGCACTACATGAGAAGAGAGTAACAGTCAAATAGTTAAATTTAAAAACATTTTAAATTAGCTCAAGACATCATAATATATATCTTAGATGTTTCATTTGGGGAATGTTATTTGGTGATATGAGTACCACAGAGGATGATAATGAAAAAATAATGAATAATGATGATCATAAAAAAAAGAAAGAAAAAATAGTGAAGAGCTGTTGAAGGTTAAACTGAAGGAAATATTTTTTAGCATACAGAGATATTTTTATTCTAATAATGGATCAGAATATATGTAGCATCGTGTCATAACAGATTATTTTTAGATTCTTCTTTATTTTTATACCCCACTTAACTATTTTAAAATCACCTTCATCGCTTTCATCTGCAACATGTTTAGGCACAGCAGGCTGTTTCTAGTTCAAAAGTTAAAAAGTGAGTAACTTACTGGTGAACATAGTGGAACATTAAGCACCTAAAAAGACATTAGACATAAGATATTTTGGGGGTTGATGGAGAAAACAATTGGATATTTGACTCAGATTCCTCAGGTGTCAAGAAACAGATAATCTTAAATCTAGAATCTAATGGTCTAGAAATTATTGTCTATGATACTGATTACAGACACCCAATAATTACCACCATGAGCAAGCACTTGGCGACAGCGGCAAGGAAAAACTTCCTTTTACCAGGAAGAAACCTTGAGCAGAACCAGACTCAGGGTGGCCGGCCTTCTGCCTTGACCGACTGGGTTGAGAGAGAGAGAGTGATAAAGAGAGAGAGACAGAGAAAGAGAGAAAAGGGGGCTCATTCTTCAACTGTGGAGGCCGAAGCACCTGCAGAGAGGAACAGGGAGGGGAGAGACGCAAAAACAAAAAGCTATGAGAGAGAGAGAAAGAGTGAGAGAGGAGCACAATACAAAATTCAAAACGATCTAGAGTAGTAATAATATTAATTGTCAAAAAAGGAGTTGAACAGGTTAATGATGGTGGTGGTAGTTTGCCATCATGTATCCTGACTCTATGGCTCTGGAGGCAGAAATACCTGCATTAAGCAACAGCAGGAGATGGAAGAGACATCAGAAAAAAAGCTACAAGAGAGAAAGAGAGAGTTTTTGCAAAAAAAAAAAAAAAAAAAAAAAGACTTTGATGGCACTAGCTTCAAGTGAGCGGGCAAAACATTCCAGAGCAACCTTTTTGGTAAAAGTGCTAAAAACAAAGAAGAAGAAACTGTCTCAACATCACCCTTAAGTGAGCAAATAAAATTCTCAAGGAAACCTTTTTGGCTGACTTGGAGAAGTACTTGGGAATATTAAATGAGAGGGGCCCTCTTCTAAGGCATGACAGTGTCTTGGCATTCATTAAAACACAAGTGGTGAATACACAGAACAACAACTGAACAAGTGGGGACATCTTTAAAGGTATGATGGTGACTTTAAAGTGTTGACAACAAAAATTATGAATACATTTTACATACGAAGTACGTGAAGTGTTAATGTTTTCCACACTAACCTCAAGTGAACAAGTGAAATTCTCCAGAAAACCTTTTAAGCCGACTTGAAGAAGTAGTTGGTAAGATTGCACGAGAGGGGCCCTCTTCCAAGGCATGACAGTGTCTTGACATTAAACACAACACAAGTGGTGAATACAGAAAACAACAATTGAATAAGTGGGGACATCTTTAAAGGCATGATGGTATCTTTGAAAAGTTGAAAACAGAAACAATGAATACATTTTACATAAAGGCTGCATGAAAATGCATGTGACACTACCCTCAAATGAGCAAGTAAAATTCTCTGGAAAACATTTTTGGCTAAGTACAAGAAATACTTGGGAAGATTGCATGAGAGGGGCCCTCTTCCAAGGCATGACAGTGTCTTGACATTAATTACAACACTATCGGTGAACATACAAATCAAGAAGTTAGGACATCTTTCAAGGCATGGAGGTGTCTTTAACATGGTAACAACACAAAAAATGAACACATTTTACACAAGAAATTCATGAAAATAGAAAGCACATGTGACACTACCCTCAAGTGAGCAAGTAAAATTCTCCAGAAAACCAAACCAATTTGGCTAATCATGAGAAGTACTTGGGAAGACTGCACGAGAGGGGCCCTCTTCCAAGGCATGACAGTGTCTTGACATTATTACAACACAAGTAGTGAACATACAAAACATGAATTGCACAAATTGGGACATCTTCCAAGGTATGGAGGTGTCTTTAACATGGTAACAACACAAACAATGAACACATTTTACACAAGAAATGTGTGAAAATAGAAAGCACATGTTACACTAACCTCAAGTGAGCAAATAAAATTCTCCAGAAAACCTTTTTGGCTGACTTGGAGAAGTACTTGGGAAGTTTGGACGAGAGGGGCCCTCTTCCAAGGCATGGCTGTGTCTTGACATTATTACAACACAAGTGGTGAACATACAAAACAATAATTGCACAAGAGAGGACATCTTCCGAGGCATGAAGATGTCTTTAAAAAAGCTGACAACACAAACAATGAATACATTTTACATATAGGGTGAGTAAAAATAAAAAAATGCATGTTACACTACCCTCAAGCAGGCAAATAAAATTCTCCTGAAAACCTTTTTGGATGACTTGGAGAAGTACTTGGGAAGATTGCATAAGATGGATCCACTTCCAAGGCATGGCTGTGTATTGACATTAATTACAACACAAGTGTTAAATACACTAAATAAGAATTGCACAAGTATGGACATCTTTAAAGGCATGATGGTGTCTTCAATGTGTTGCCAAGACAAATGACAAATGAATTTTACATACAAAAAAGTGAAAATAAAAAACGTTTTCCACACTACCCTCAAGTGAGCAAGTAAAATTCTCCAGAAAACCTTTTTGGCTGACTTGGAGAAGTACTTGGGAAGTTTGGACGAGAGGGGCCCTCTTCCAAGGCATGGCTGTGTCTTGACATTATTACAACACAAGTGGTGAACATACAAAACAATAATTGCACAAGAGAGGACATCTTCCGAGGCATGAAGATGTCTTTGAAAAGCTGACAACACAAACAATGAATACATTTTACATATAGGGTGAGTGAAAATAAAAAAATGCATGTTACACTACCCTCAAGTGAGCAAGCAAAATTCTCCAGAAAACCTTTTTGGATGACTTGGAGAAGTACTTGGGAAGATTGCACGAGAGGGGCCCTCTTCTAAAGCATGGTAGTGTATTGACATTCATTACAACACAAGTGGTGAACATACAAAACAATAAAGACATCTTCCAAGGTATGAAGGTGTCTTCAACATGTTAACAACAGAAGCCATAAATAAATTTTACACAAGAATTGCGTGAAAATAAAAAACGCATATGACACGACCCTCAGGTGAGCAAGCAAAATTCTCCAGAAAACCAATCTGGCTATGTACCAGAAGTACTTAGACAAAGAGTACATATAGTACACATAGTGGGAAGATTGCATGAGAGGGGCCCTCTTCCAAGGCATGACAGTGTCCTGACATGCATGACAACAGAAGTGGTGAATACACAAAACAACAACTGCACAAGAGGTATGTGGTATATACCTATAATGAGGTATCATGAATCCATTTTACATAAAGGCGAGTGAAAATAAAAAATGCATGATAGCGTGTTGACATTAATTACAATACAAGTAGTGAATAGTGAACAAGTAAGATTCTTGAGAATACCCTTTTCTCTGAGTTGGAACAGTTATTTGGTAAGATCATATGTGAGGGGTCCCTTTTTCAAGGCACGATGGTGTCCTGATATTTATGACAACATAAGTGCTGAATATATAATAATAGAGATATAAAATACACCATGATACATTTGGCAATGCAATGCTTTACGACGCAGTGCATTCTGAATTCTGGTATTCAGATGCTTTCTGGGCTGGTTTTTATTGGCCATTGAGCTGGTTTTCATTACTGGCAACCCTGCTCTCTCTTAACAACAACTAAGTAGCAAGTGTGCTCCTAATTTGTTGGCTCAATGTGGAGCCCCCCCCCCATGAACTTCTGGGTGCTCGGTACTCTGCCATAACACCCCAGCAACACAAAACCCTCAGCAGTGGCCTTCAGGACACAAACTATAACATGTCATTACAGAGAGCAAAATAGGCCAGTAATCGAGTGACAAATTAAATTTCTTATTCAGCACGTCGATCCTTACCTTGCAGCAAAGTTTTCTGAATCAGCTTTCCTTCGTTTCCTCCTTGCCTTACCTCTGTCAAACAACTACTTTCTCTTCCGCATGCAGTGTATTTTTTTTCTTCCTCTGAAAAACACGGCTCGATAAGCCACATGTATCAGAAAAATCTTGAACAGCAAGGAAAAAACTACTGAGATGTCGGTCTATGTCCGATCGAACCAGATCCACTGTGTCCACCAGCTGGTTTCTCCAATGATGAGCAGACTCATTCTGAAGTTCTGTGGCTTTGATGGTCATAATGGAGACACATCACAATGACATCGCAGGATTCTGACACACACACACACTCCTGTAGTTCTATTCTTCTGAGGACTCTTGTTGACGCAATGCATTCCCTACCCTTTTACCTCGACTGAGTCCAAACTTGAACCCTAATAGCCAAGACTCACACCTATCAAGCCTCGAAGAGCTTTGTTTCCCCAAAATGTACTCACTCAAACCGGTCCTCTCAAAGATGACAGTACAAGCTCACACACACATACATACACACACACACTTGTTTTTACCGATTGCATTTAAATTTGTAATGAAATAAAACTTCACTATAATACTTTGTTTAATATAATACTTAGTTATTAAACTTTTATTTAACAACTATAGCTGTTCAGAAAGTAGCAAGAAAAATCATGAATCCAATTACCTGGTTTTCTGCATTAATTGGTCATAAATATAGTCTCTACAATATAGACAAACACAATGTGCCACAACGATTATCATATATTTTGTCTATATTGACACAGCCATCAAACATTCACAGTCCTTATGGAAAAAGTAAGTGAAGGCTGATTTACTGACCAAGTTATACATTTTCCAACATACACCAGAACTGTTTGAATTATTATTTAATTACAGCTTTTCATCTTTTGCCAAGTAAAGTTACAACATTAAATAATAATAAGCGTATCATACATGGCACACCTTTTCATCTTGTTTTTACATCTTGTTTTGCCTCTAGTCGTATACTCCTCCTCTAACACTTCTTTTCTAGGATACATGGAGAGATTTATCTTTCCTCTGACAAATGATGAGCAGAATGTTTGTGAAACCAAACTCTGTTTTCTCTCATTCATTAAGCTATTTTGCCTGTGGCTGCACTTTTATGATACAGTTAAAGGGTATCTGTCTCCCTCTAGAGACAAACCTGGGATTGACAACCTTGATGTAGGACAGGACAGCTTAAGCCAAGAAGGCTGTGACCACTGTCTGACTGTCACAAAGGGCAGAAATGTTTTATGTCATTGACTCTATAAATGAAAAAATATGTCTAGACAGGGGAATATTTCATGGCTTGGTGTAGGCACTGCTGTTCATGACACCTTGAGGTGTGTCACCCATTATTTCGCTATGACTTAGAAAAGATTCCTGAATACAGTACACTGTTTAAAACATATTTTTTCTGTAGTAATGTTTTAGAGCATGTTGCGCCTTCTTTTCAATGTTCAGTAATATAATTACAAATCAACATGAAAACAAGGTGAATACATGATAGCGTGAAACAAGAAAAAAACATGTGCAAGTGTGAACGTGTATGACAGCGCACAGAGAGAAATTAGCAAGACAATAACTGTTCTTCACCTGCTGGTTAATGAGAGAGCTGGTTCCTCATTTCCACCAGATACTCTGCCAAGAAGTGAACTTTGTCCATGCCTGGCACACCTGAATCACACATAGCCTGAAAAAGAGATAAATGACAAAATTTGAGGACAGTGAAGCAGCATAAACAGTGATTTTATTGCTTTGCACACAATCATTAAGGTACATACCCTGGATTCATCAGCAGATCCTGAATTCAGTGTGGAGGAGACACTGTTGGCGTCAATAGTTGGTCATATATCTGGAGTCAGTGGGGAGAGACGACAGTGTCTGGTCACCACCACAGTCCACCGATCCTGGTTCCACCTGTTCAGGGCTTCTATGAGGTACAACTGGATATTCAGTGCCTTTTCTCTGGTTCTTGCTCATATTCTCCAACAACCAGTAGCTGTAGCACCAGCAGTGGCTGGCCGATTTACTCCTGACTCATCCTGTTTAGACGACCATAACAGATAAATAATTATTAATAAATAGTAAGCATTAGTTTATTGCACAAATAAGATGACTTAAAAGACAGCTAGACCAATAAATATATGTTGCACTCACAGAGGCAGCTGCCAGGCTGGTAACCACAGCAGGGTGTTGGGTGACAGAGGATGGAGGTGGCCACGTCCGAGGCCACAGACGACAGGGCTTCAGAAGAAGGCGTGTGGAGGGCTGTAATAACTTATAGGTCCATCTTTTCCTGTACTTAACCTTCAGAGGCCAGGCTACTTCTGCTTCCTTGGGGCTGGTTTGTTGCTTCCTTCAGAAGCTGCATCAATAACAGTTACAATAAAAAGTTACAGCGTTGTATTGCAACATATACATGGTGTGCTAAGAAGTGAATAATTATGAGCACAGCAACTTCAGACTGTTGTTAACGCTTGGGTTAATTGGGGGGTCTTTTAATGTCATTAGCTTAGTACTAGTTAATATTCACAGTAAAGTAGTACTGTCAGCAAATCCAAACACTACATGTGAACACGCATTGACCAAGACACTGTCACACTACTGCTTACAGTAGCTGTAAGCTAGCGACTGCTAACTACGCCCATTGATGTTATTTGCAGCAAAACGCTTGTCAACAAGTCGACACTAAATGTGAACATGTATTAGATGATACTCTGTGGCCCTGCGGAGCATAAACACACACTCGTGTAACACAAACGTTACTAATAACAACCGCAACCTAAGTTAGCCTGCAGTAGCTGTATGCTAGCGTTTGCTAGCTAGGCTGGTGAACGGCATCACTTGGGTCAGTCCTGCTGATTATTCATATTATTAATGTAACTGTATTAACATCACCCATTACTGAACAACAGCTCATGCAACTGTGTTTTAGTCATTTCACTTTTTTTTTTCTTTTTTTTTTTTTTTCTAGATGATGTTATACCTTTCAAATATTAACTTACTTTACAAGTTGTATGATACGGTACAGTTTCCAGGTTAAAGGTCACCCATTTACACACATCTATAAATCAGACCAGAACAAAAACACAGCCAGAGAATTTAAAAAAAAAAAAAAAAAAAAAAAAAAATCTGAACTGGGGGAAACCTGAACCGTAAATATTGGAAAAGTAGATTTAACCGTGTTCCAATAATATTTAAGGTGAATGGAAATTATTTTTGTTTGTTTGTTTTTTTTTGTCTTGCTCTATTGTAATTTTATGACAATGCTTAAATTTGAAAATACATTTAGGAAATATTTCATATTGAAATAAAGATCGTTAATTAAACTCAATCTTTATTTGTCATGTTTTCAGATATTATTTCCATTAACAGGTTAGAGAGTAACATAATGAAAACATTTGTGTGGTTGAGAGATACAGATTAAGTGTTTTCTTGATTCAAATATGTAAAATATGTAAATCATGTAACCACCTCACTTGAACGATACAGGAAGTAAACTTTAAAAAACTTTTTTTTTTAAATTATTGCTGCTGCATTTGACATCTCTGGCACTGACATATTTCAGCCTCTAGATGTCACTAATAGACTTTTATTTCTTACACAGTTAAATTTAGTTTTCTCACATATTAATATCTTTATATTGATTGTGCTGAGTCATGTTTTGGCAATGTTTGCTCAAAGCTCCGGGGTGAACATGTAAGTATGCGCTCAATTGTATTTTACCAACTAATTTATGTGACACATCGCTGAACACTGTGACCCAGCACAGCCCTCTGGTGTCAACAAGTCTGTCAAAGGACAGGCTCAGGGCATTCAATTCAAACTAACAGGTAAGGTCCTCGTGGGCAATTCAATTCAATTTTAAATTTATTTCCAATGCTTTTCATTTAGTACCGAATTGCATGAAAAAGTTATTATTTTTTCTGTCTGCTGCTTACTGTTTTTAGACAGAAGCTGCGAATGTATCATTTAAAACACAGTTCTATTAACAATTCATATATATATATAATTTAAATGCCTAATGTGAAGGAGGTCACTCGAGGGTTTGATGTCATGTCGAACAGAGAACAATCCCATCATCAATCACTTATTAGATTTATGTACCTTAATTTTCACAAAATAGTTTGTGCATGTTTCTCAATAATAATAATAATAATAATAATAATAATATTATCATATCAATCATTTCGATATTGATGTTATGAGTATGATAGCCTATCATATCAACTTTTTGACAATGTAGTCACAGGAAGAGGGGGTGTGTGAGTGAGTGAGTGAGAGAGTGAGAGAGAGACACAGTGAAAGAGAGAGAGAGGGGGCGGGAGAGAGCCAGGCTGTGGCCGGTGCGGTACGTGCAGCAGCAGCAGCAGCAGCAGCAGCTCTTTGCCGAAGCAGACGGCGGCCTACGGCTCCGCTCCCGTCTACCGTTTTACTCCTTTCATTTCAATTCTCCGTCTCTCTCTTTTTTTTTTTTTTTCCTCCCCCTCCCTCCCTCCCTCTCCCCCACCC
>CM076669.1:13461654-13684640 GCA_038496675.1 Rachycentron canadum
CCCCCACCCCCCACCCCCATCAGCCCATCAGACGGCCCGGAGAGATGTCCGCCAGACCGGGGTTTTACCGGCAGGAGCTGAACAAGACTGTGTGGGAGGTTCCGGAGCGGTACCAGAACCTGACGCCGGTGGGCTCCGGAGCCTACGGATCTGTGTGGTGAGTGCATGTGTGCGCGCTGGGCGGGTGTCGGGGCGAGGCTGCACGGCAGCTTTTTCCGATCAGTGGCGATGATGCATCAGCATAGCGACGCGGAGGCTCACATGCCGGCTGTGTCAGGATGAAGCTGCTCGTGGAACCTGATTGTGTGTTTTTATTGTTGTCATTGTTGTGACTACCGACGTATTATTATGAGTACACTGCCCCTGCTGCCATTGGGTCAATATTTAGGGGAAAACATCATGTTATAGGAACATTTCTGTGTTTTAACATGCAGAATAAATTGGATTTATTTGTGTGTGTAGTTGTCAGACATGTAGACAGACAGAACAGGACTGCAGGACTTGTTTTTAACCCACATCTGCCCCTGTATGTCTAGCAGGAAATTAAAGAATGAGACAGTGTCAGTGCAGGAATTTCCCAAATACCCCCACCTCATACATACACAGCCTCTGTACACACACACACAAACACACAGATACACACTCACACACTAATTTAAATATGAGGAGCAACTCTGCAGAGGCTAGTCTAGTGGGACCCTAAAGATGCATACCACACCTGGAGAGGGAAAACCTGGGCACAGCTGCTCTCTCTTGATATAATGCGAGCTTGACACCTTGAGGCCTGCAGTCACTGAATGCATCATCATGAAGTATATTCCTGGCATACACCTGCACATCCATCCTCCTTTCCGTTTGGATGCAGACATAAGCAGCCTTGCAACATGTAGTTGCTTTAATTTTGGACCCATCTGTATCGGCTGGCACCGTTGCCATGGCGATGCACTGTGATGATAACCACCTCCAAGAGTCAATACTAATTAATTAAGCAGGCTGATGGTTACCTAAGGAAATGTAGATGAATGATTTGTGTCTTCATATGACTGATCCCAGAGAAATGGGCACATTTCAAGGTATGAATAGGATGTTAGAGCCAATTTACTGTATGTATCCCTGCATGTTGGCACATTCACAAAGGCTGTGAAAAGTAAATGTTCAGCTATCTTTCATAAATAATTGATTGATGCTGGCAGCATGGGCCAAGACCTGGACTGTGTACAAAAACTGCCAAAACCCCAGCAACTGTTTACACAAAGGATATATGGATATTTATTTGGATATATAAATATAATATATAAATATTGTATAGATGTGATGTAAAGAATCTGCACTGGGGTAATCTTGCAGTTGAAATGGCACCTTCCTAAGAACTGCTTTAAAGATGAACCAATCACCTGTGTGTCATATTCAGTCTTGGCTTGCTAATGGCCCCCCTGACTCAGCTATGACTAGGTCCAAACAACAATGAGAAAAATTTGGATGTTAGTTCCCAAACCCTGCCTCCTGCCTCTTAATCTTGCCATGTTCTGTACCAAAAAGGATGACAAAGGCAGAATATTTAAGATTAGCAAGTCCAAATTTCTCCAGATGGAGCACCCACTCTGTGCTTGTTTACAGACAGTTTGTAATTGGCTGAAGTGTCAATAAATGACACTTTTAATTTGAGCAACTGGGCCAAATTGACTGCATGTTCTCTGGCATTGTCAGAACTTTTTGTTACAGAAGTGTGGGAGTGTGGCTTTAGCGGTGGCCTAGGAAAGTACTGCACATGTATTTGCGGCATAGGTGTCCAGAATCAAACATTAACCTTGGCAGCCAAGTTCCTGTCAAGACAAAGTTAATTAAGACACTTAAGTGGCAGATGGGATGTGCTTCTCTGTTGGAGCATAACATGATGATTCAGGCTCTCACACAAATATTTTGTGCATAAACGTCTAGCTTATATTGCAGCTCTAAAGGTCTGCTCAGAATAGCACAAGAGCAATAATCCAGAGAGGTGGATCAGGATCATGACTTTGCTTTCAGCTGATTCAAGGTTAGATGGGCATGGGAGTTTCTGGAGCACAATGCTACCGAGGTTCAATTTTGATTCTCACGTTGGACGGCCATGCTGCAAATGTGTGGTATTTCCAATGCATCCATTCATTGTCCTCAAAACAATTTTGCCTTAAGCAATGTGGCATTCGTGGTCGTAAATTTGTGTAATGGAAACTGCCAATGGAAAAGTCAGACTTCAAATTGTAGTAATAAAATTCTCATGCGTGTCTATTTCCCTGAACAGCACTTTCTGCAACTTCTCTGGTTTCATAATAGGGTCATGAATGTACTGAGCGTGAAGCCATGGCAAGAGTTGTGCAGTCTTTATTCCCTCCTTGATGATAATTGTTGAGCGTCATAATACAACTTAACAGTGATCAGTATAATAGCTTTTCATTTATGACCCATTATCCCTCACTGATTCCTCCACTCATGTTGAAATCAGTTTATTTAAAGTGGATGTTTTTTATTATTCGTTTACTCTGTTAATCATATAAAACTACCAGTTGGACTGGCAGAAACAGGAGGTTTCACAAATGTATCCACTACTTTTAGCACAACAATTTATTTATTACTTTTAGGTTATTTGAACTGTTTGTTCATGGGTTTAAGATAACTTAAGATAGCATTTATCCATTACTTTTAGCTAACTATTGAAACAATTTATTTCTTACTTTTAGGTAACTGTTAATTCACAGGTTTAAGCTTACTACAACTTCTTTGCTTGCTAACTTAATAGTTTTCATGGACTCTCAGTTGCGACACATGGTGTTCGGGGGTTTCGACTGACTCAATACATTGTTTATTTATTTATTCTAAATCCAATTTCTATTTTTTTAAATGAATTGAGCTGGTCTAGTTTGTTTGACAAGGAAGTGACAGACAGAAGACAAAAGATTTCAGGATGAACAGATGTTTTCTTCCTCCTGTGTTATATTCCTCATGGCATCATATCTATGGACATCCCATAATGCCTAGTGAAGTGCCTAAAATTACTAAGATCCTTTCTTAAGTTATACACACACAAAGACCTTCCTCCACACACCACCCAGCACTGCCCTGCATTGTTAATGTTGATCTCGAGCTATTGTCAATGACTTTCTCATGGCGAGACTTGGTTGGTAAATGGCTGGGGGATGGGAGTTGTGAGTATGACATCTGTATGTGTGTTTTCATGATGGGGGCTGAGTCTCACAGTCTACTTGTTGAGATGCGCAGTAAAACAGCTCTCATCATTTATCTCAGATAGCTACTTGTTCTCTCGGCCAACCCTCTTGAGACTGCGAGCCTGAGGTCAAGGATCTGACAAGCTCATATAATCCATTATAGCTAGACCTGGAGAAGTTGTACCACAGTCACCCTTGGGAGAAGGAGAAAAGACAGACACGGAAGCAGCATTTAGAAAGAAAACAGTACAGTAGGTGCAAGAGAGTATACTCGCGAGTGAGGAATGACTATGGAGATTTTGGAACTACAAAACACAATAACAAGAATGTGAAGCCTCATAAATACAAACCTTATTTAATAATTTAACATGTAGTGCCTCTTGAATATGAAGTTGTGAGACAAAAAATTTGGCAGATTGAACATTGCTTAATCCAGACTCATTGTCTTCTCAACTTCCTGCCATGAAGCCCTAATCCTATTGAATAGTCTCTTTTCTGTCTCTGTTTCTTGAGACAAAAACTGGGCCAATATTCGACCAATCAAGACTAAACATCAACAGAGAATATGCATTAAGCTGATCAAGGCTGCTTTCATCTCATGTCTGCATATGTAACATCTGTTCAGTTATCCAGAAATTTGGCATGGAGCCTCTCATTTGGGTAAATATGAATAAAACATGACAGCTTCATATTCTCCTGTCAAGCATGTTGTGTCACTGTCTGTTAGATTTTTATTTGGAAATTTGATACAAAGAGAACAAAATGCAATCCGTGTGCTGATGTGTTGGTGATTGTGATTGGATGGATATTTGACATCGGCACTTTAACAGACAGATATGCTTGTGGGCGTTTAGAATAGCACAGAAATAATTAATTCAGTGGTTCCTGAACTGTTGTGCTGCAAAGGTATTTGCAAAACAGTTTGGTGAAAAGAAGTGATAGAAAAATAGAAAAAGAAAATAGAAATTTGTGTGCGAAAAGATTACATCCTTGGCAAAAGGTTATATCCATGGCAAAAGCTAGAATATCAAAATCAATGGCTGGTTAGTAACATCTATCCATTATCTATGCCACTTATCTGTCAGGGCCGCTGCAGCCAATCTCAGCTGGCCTTGGGTAAGGGCGGGGTACAGCCTGGACAGATCGCCAGTCCATCGCAGGACTGACATATAGAGACACACAAAGAACAACCAATCACACCTACAGGCAATTTAGAGTCACCAATTAACCTAAAGGTTAAGTTTAGGTTCTAAGTCTTTCCACTAAAGGTGCATGTCTTTGGTCTGTGGGGGGAAGCCGAAGTACCCGGAGGGAACCTAGAAAGGCCCCAGGCCCAGGGTTTGAAACCCAGAACCTTGTTGTTGAGGTGACAGTGCTAACCACTGAATCACTGTGTCACCATGGTTAGTAACAGGAAGAATTAAAAGGAAGGAAAGAAAAGAGTCAGGAGACAGTTGGTGAATCATTACCATTCAAACTAAAGTGCTCTGAGAGGCATCAGTTAGCTTCTGTGTGTTGTGCGCTGCTAATATTTCAAGTGGGTTGGAAAAGGTTAGGAACCACTAAATTAATAGATCAGACATTTGACTGATTTAATCTACAACTATTTCAATGATTGTGTATCAATCATTTTTCATGTAAAATTCCCCAGAATGGACAATTCTTCTAAATCGCGGTGAGGACAGAAAATGTACCTAAAACGCTCTCCTCCTTTGTGGATAAATGTATCAGCTCACATTAGATATTACTTACCCCTCCCCCTACTCATGCTTGAAACCGGAGGTGCATTAAGAGCCGGAATATAAAAAAAATACTGAGACGAAAGAGGAGGAGAGAAATCGATGCCTCGGCCTGGCTGTGTGTGCTGAGAGTGGTGCAGTCAGACCCATGTATGGAAGATGGCAGGGAGGAAAGTATGTGTGTGAGGTGGTGAGGCCTGGTTGATGTCAGGAGGAGACAGGAGGAGAGTGGCTGCTGCCCTGGCTGAAGCCCGGCGGGGACATCCGGACTGGCAGCAGGTGATGTCAAGCCGGACAGCCACATGGATGCAGTCAAGCATGCTACAATGAAGTTTACTCAAGCATGTAAGCATTACGGGTCATCATGAATTGATACAGTAATATTTACAGTGAGACATGCATCATTTCGTGGGCACTTCGACTCATTGTTTCATCGTGACCGTATCCTGAACCTTATTTACCAGCTCACCCCAACACAAACTTTCCTGTCTTCAAATTTTATCCAGTTTTTTAAAATTTAAAAATAAATTTCACAGTTTTCATCATACAATTGTGTATAGCGATATTGCAATATACAGTTGCCTACAGAATTTATCCATGTTACACAGTCCTTGTCCAAATTATGAAGTAGTTCCCTTTTCTATGTTAGCTGTACTTTTCATGCAGCCATCCAGTTTGTTCTTCAAAGGTCAGATGCTTTCATTGGTCTCCTTTATAGTGGCTCGATGGCTTCCTCTTCTTTGAGCTATATAGAACTGATAGAGAACTCAACCGCAGAAGGGTAGAATAAAATAGATTAAAATATTTTGCACTGTGACAAGATTTTCCACATATATATACACATTATATCGTACACTCAATGTACAACATAAATCTTTTTACTGTTCACTCTTATTTGAAATGTTTCACTTCTTGATTCTTGCTTCTTACTCAACAGCATTTCTCAATGCTCACTCATATTTCCTTCCTGTTTGTCTGTTCTGCTCTCTGATCGTGTATTATTATTAGTGCAAGTATAGAAAAGCTGGCAAGGCTGAAAAGACATTGGCATCACAAAGGCAGAGGTATCATCGTCATCATCATCATCAGCAGCAGCAGCATGGTAGAATGTTCGATATGTGGAATGACATTTACATTTCAAAAGAGGGAGATGAAATGAACCGCTACTCCTTTACAATATCTGACATCCTGACTTGCCTTGTTCCACCACATCCTCTTTCGTTCTCCCTCTCTCTATCAGTCAGTCAGTCAGTCTTTCCACTCTGAAACATTTATCGCAAACACATAGACACACCCTCAGCTGCAGGATGAAGGAATCATTTTGGAAGACATTTTTTTTAATTCTGCTTATTCACTGTCTTGGTGAGAGTTAGATGATAAGATTTCACAGCTGTACAGTGATATAAGTATAAGTGTCTTGAGCCAGCAACTTCTTAGCTTAGCTTAGTATAAAGCACCTAAGTCTGCCTACCCGTACCGCTATAGTTCACTAATTATATATCCTTTGATGTACAGGAATCATCTTAATATAATAATGGCCTTAATAATAGTATATAATGGAAACTTGGACTGTACTATTATTATTATTATTATTAATAACAATAATAATAATAATAATAATATAAGGAAGTAACTGCAACAGTAGTAATTTTTTAGACGTAGTGATACTAATCTGATACTAGATGGATTTTTTTATCTTTAGAGTCAGGCCAGCTGTTTCCACTGACTCTTTTTGGTAAACTGAAGCAGCCAACTTTGACTGTATCTTTAAGGTCCCACATTTTATCATTTTCTGGTGGTGTGTTAGAAGTGTTAACATCCACAAGAAGCACAAAAAAAATCTCAGTATAGTTTTACATCTCTCTGAGACTTCTCTCTGGAGCGCCAGTAACAACGGGTCAATCAGCCAATCAGAAGAGATAATCGAATTGGCTTATTAGCTTATTTCAGGCAAACACTCACAGAAACCAAATCCGTCTAAACAGGCTGTGAACATTTCTCTGTGGACTGAGACCTTTGATACTTTCACACTATTAATATAGAACCTGGACCTGATTTATAATCAAAGACCACATGGACATCTACTTTTATACTATATGGGACCTTTAATGCTTAGTGTACAGAACAGCAAGACTGCAAATGTTGTTGAAATGTTGAAGTATTTAAAAGTTTAAAATGTAATTTTGCTGTCACATGTTGGCCACTTTCAACAAAAGCAATATGGTTTTAATAAAAACAAATACCCAGCTTTGCAAAATCAACCTAAACAGCAATTCAGATGTGTTGATTTAATTTTTTAAATCTTTTTATTTTTATTTTTTTCTCTGTTCTCTCTCTCCAGTTCAGCATATGATGTAGTCTTAAGGCAGAAGGTTGCGGTGAAGAAACTGTCGAGGCCTTTTCAGTCTCTGATCCACAGCCGCCGCTCATACCGGGAACTCAGGCTGCTCAAGCACATGAAACACGAGAATGTGAGTGCTCCTCATAAAGATACCCTGAGACAGACAGACACAGCCCTCTGCATGCTCCTGCTCTGTTGCTGATCTGCTCTGCTTGTTTCTGTTTCTGCAGGTAATAGGGCTGCTGGACGTCTTCACACCTGCTGCAACATTAGAGGACTTCAATGAACTGTAGGCTTCTTATCCTGTGATGTTTACTGCAATATTTACAGCTCTTCAGTTGTCCCCAAAATTCAATTATTGAGCTATTAAAGTACATGGATGGAGGCGATCCTGGGGATTATAGTCCTGTTGAGATGTCTGACGGTTGCCATGGCAGCATCACAATGTTCTCCTCTAACTGAGACCACCCCCCCCCCGTTCACTCATACAGACATTCTCCCCTTTTCCAGGTATCTGGTGACTAACCTGATGGGTGCAGACCTCAATAACATCGTTAAATTTCAGAGGTTGTCAGACGAGCATGTGCAGTTCTTAATTTACCAGCTCCTCCGCGGCCTCAAGGTAATTTACTCACATGGATTTGCGACACAAATGCAACATAGTAACCAGTATGTATTAGTATGCAGATAGTAGATACCTTTGATTCCCAATTGTTTATTATGATGTACCCCTCCTCCTTTCTCAGATGAGGCCATACTTAGCAATTTTAAGTGATTTTAAAATGTCAAAAAGTTGCTTAACTCTACTCATTAAATATTACAATTATTACAATATGTTTTCATACAATTTAACTGTTAATGCTTACATTGGTTTGGTAGACGTTTTAAATTTATGCCATTTAGCCATTGGCTTTTTTTAGCTACCTCAACGTATATCAATTATTAACTATTAATATTTGAACTGTTTCTTAATTACTTTTAGGTAATTAATATTTTCAGCCATTTATGCATTACCTTTAGTAAACAGTTTCAACTGTTTGGTACTGTTACATAATAATTTTCACTGTTTACTCATTACTTTTAGCTAAGCAGCCTATTTTAACTTCTTATCCATTACTTTCAGCAACTATTTCAGCTATTTCTTTCTTAATTTCAGCTTTGTAATTCAACTATTTATCAATTTCTTTTAACAAATGATTTCATTTCTTACAGTTACCGAGGTATTTGAACTATTTATCCATTACTTTAAGTAATTTTGATCACTACTTGTCATGTACACTCACTTGCTGCATAATCTACAGCTTACTTAGTGTTAATTTTAAAAAGAAATCATAATTTATGAGCTACATTTTCCAACTCCTGGTTGGAAATCACTGCTTGATTAGAATGTGGCCTGTCAGCAGTCTGTGTTGCACAAAAACTACTTTTACAATATATTGAAATTGACATTTTGCTGTTCTTTGTGAATTGTGTCCAGTGTTTGCCTGCTAACACTGAATCATTTTAGCAGAGCTAGCCGTCTGTTCGCCTTTCCCAGTTGCCATGGGACGGACAAAAGCAGTCTCCCCTCTCTTCAGCAGGGGCTAATATGGTGAACTGCACAGTTGACCCATGTCTCCCTTTATGTCCTCTCTCTCTACCCCCCATCCTCCTGCCCCACCCCACTGCCTGTCGAACAGTACATCCATTCAGCAGGATTGATCCACAGAGTGAGTGCCTTCACTTTGCTCTTCAAGCTTTCGAGATTGTTGCATCACTTACCTGATTTAAAATGGAAAATAAATCTTTTTTAACCTCTTATCAGACAACACCTGCCCTGTATTCCCTCTAAAGTATCTTTACAGTCAGAAAAATCATCTATCTCACAGTATCATCAGCTTGTCCTGATAATGTGATCTCTAGACTATCTAAAACAAAATCACTTTCTATTAGTAGTGAGTGGTTGTGCAGTTTTGTATTCACATCCATCCCTCTCTTTGCAGAGGCATCTTTATTCTAATCATGTTTCTCTCCTCCTTTGTCTGCTTTACTATCTTTTCCAGGACCTCAAGCCAAGTAATGTGGCAGTAAATGAGGACTGTGAGCTGAGGGTAAGATTGACCTCCAGTTTAAACCTTCAAATCATTCACTCCAACCTTTAGTTAACTATAGAGAGAAAACCCACACCTGTTCTACAGATTCTTGACTTTGGATTGGCCAGACAGACAGATGACGAGATGACAGGGTATGTGGCAACTCGCTGGTATCGAGCACCAGAGATCATGCTGAATTGGATGCATTACAATCAGAATGGTAAGCTCAGACTAGAGACTATATTTCTTTCCAGACACAAACTCATTGAATGTTATCTGAATGATTAAACTTCTGGTGTTTCTGTTCCAGTTGATATTTGGTCAGTGGGATGCATTATGGGAGAGCTACTGAAGGGGAAAGTCCTTTTTCCTGGCACTGATTGTATCCTTTATCAGCATGGCATGAGTCCACAGCAATTTGCAGCTTTTTCCCCTCTTACATTCCATTACCTTTTTAACGTGCCCTGTGAACGCAGACTTCTTGTGGATTTGCATTACAATCCCAGGCCTTTCTGAAGGGGAGGGGCATCAACAGGGAGAAGTGGGGAATTAAAAGGGTCAGTCACAAAGGGCTGAATCATCTAGGCTGTTGTGTTCCATGTCTAAAATGAATTTGATTTACTGATCTTTGTATGTTTTGGTACTTGATGTTTTCAACAATTAGAGATTCAGTCTTAGTTTATTTCCCACGTGATCAGATAATATTGGTCACATCCCTCATATTGATAATATTGATATTGATTGATAACTTTTCACAAATCTTGATGACCCTTGACCCCTCCCTCTGAGATATTGACCAGCTGAAGAGAATCATGGAGGTGGTTGGGACTCCGACACCTGATTTGTTAAAGAAGATCTGCTCTGAACATGTAAGAGAAGGATGAATGAGAAGAGGGATGATTGGGAACAGTAACTTCACTAACACTGTCATTGCCTCCACTGATGAAAGCAACCTGTTCTAATTAATCACTATTTCCATTGACATTGCTGTTGATTGAATAGTCAATATGTGTGAGCGTTGGGGTGATTGATCACTGACTGTTTGACACCAAATCATCCACATTGTCACATGCCACGAGTTGAACGCTGGTCTCTATTTGCAGGCACAGAAGTACATCCAGTCTCTGCCCTTCATGCCACAGCAGGACCTGGAAAAGATCTTCAGAGGAGCAAATCCACTAGGTGGGTGCTGTGCCACAGATTTGATTACTCTTAAATTCAATAGCAGGCCTTGTTACAGAGGCTGTTAAAGCTCAAGTTGCCCTTTCTCTCTATTGTAAATTACAAATTCAGTTATACAGTTTGTTCCTTTGAGTTTAAAGTTGATTCTAACCATATCCCAGCCCTCTTTCACCCGTCTTTCTGTGTCTGTCCCCCTGTTAGCTGTTGATCTATTGAAGCATATGCTGGTTCTGGACTGTGATGGGAGGATCTCGGCCAGTGAGGCTCTGTCACACCCCTACTTCTCACAGTACCATGATCCAGACGACGAGCCAGAGGCCCTGCCTTATGATCAAACGCTGGAGAGCAAAGACCGAACTCTAGAGGAGTGGAAAGGTATAGCTTTGTTTTTGATGAAAAACATGACATGATTGCAGCTTTGAAATGTCCAGGCATTGTCTGCAGTGGGGCAATTTTCGATTTGCAGAGGAAGTGGTTGCACAAACTGATCCAAAGTGAACTTCAAGCTGTACAGCTTTTCACATTAAGCAATAATGATTAAGCTTGTATGGGTGTAAGAATGCTGACTGCACCACCAAAGTCATAGGTTTCTTTTGAGATATTGCCATTTCCAATATCAGTAATATGATTAAGTTTCAGTTCATCAGGGAGTTTGTGAAATACCCCAGAGATGATATGAGTCACTCTGAATAATATTGTAACGTTTGTATTTTTAATTATAAGTTTCTTTGACAAGCTAGTATAGCAAGCTGAACAAGCACAAATATTACAGCACTGAATAAAACTTTCAGCACAAATATCTTGGTTTTCATGTTTAAAGGTCCCATAGTGTAAAGGTAAATGTCTATATCTTCTTTGATTATAAATCAGATCGAGGTTCTGTATTAATACTGGGAAAGTATCAAGTGTTCAGTCCACGGAGAAATGCACAGAATTCAGAAACTGAGCCTTAAAATGAGCCACGCTCCAAGCCCAGCACGCCTGGACCCACCATCTCACCTGAAATCTGCAATGTGTTTATTTGACCACTCAGAAAACAATCAGCCAATCAGAACAACACTTCAACTAAAAACAGGAAAACATAGGATCTTTAACTACCCGCTACCCACTGTGTTTTGACAATAAAATGTCATGATAGTGCTTTTGAAATTTCACCACTTAAATCGACAGTTTCAGTCACTAACGCAGATTCTTTTCCCTTAATTCTCTCACATGTATGTGCACAGAGTTGGTATTCGAAGAGGTGAACAGCTTCAAAGAATCTGGCAGCAAGACCGACAGCCTTCAGGTGGAGCAGTAAGCCTCCCTCTGCTCTACCTCTACCAGGAAAAGGACCGTGTACTCAGTGAGTGGGAGAAGGACTGTGACAAGACGAGGCTGCATTCCTCCTGCTCCGTGTGACTGTGTTTGATTGCTTGTCATGAGCGTATTTGAGCAGCAGGGTAGGACAGCCTTCACGGGATCAGATGCACACATTACAATTACAGGGAGCATTTTAAAATAAGAATGAAGGAACCCTCCAGTGCAGAAAGTTGCTTCCTCTTATGTTTCCGCTCAGTGAGGGTAAAATGAGGAACAGTTCAACTCAACCACGTCAGGGATCACAGAGGATGCGAGGATTCATACGAGAGAGTAACTTATAAGAACTGAACTGTGTTTAACGACTGATAGAAGAGTCTCGAAGGAAGAAAAAATGCACACTAGGATTTCCAAAGCTACGACAGGATCACCATCTGGTTAAAACAAATCCCATAAGCAGCCACTGCTTACATATATGGAATTCATGTTTAAAGGCTTGCAGCATTGCCACGTCATGTCACAGAACAGCTTTAGCCTGCATACTACTGCATGATTTTTGTGCATTTTATTATTACAGCATATTACTGGTACTGTACTATAACCATTAAAACTGCTTATTGCATCTGCCACACTGGTACTGAACCAGTGTGGGGGGTTAGAAAGAGGCATTACCAGGAACGCAAGCAACTTTCAACTTTCAAGAAATTTGTCTTTTCTGCACACTAAAAAACATATTACAAAAGCAAACAAAAAAAAACTGCTCTTCTTCCTCAGATGAAACTCTTCCTCCCTTGTTTACAGAATGGTAAACACCAACTGTGCTATTAATTAGCAAGGTAATCGATATATGCCAAAGCTGGAAGGAAAAGACTGCGCTGCAGTTCTGTGTTTACGGTGTGACCTCGCCTCTCGTGCATTTTCCGCTGATGGCTGACTTCTGATCACCTGTTGGCTTTGGCACCATGCCACCAGGTTTCCATAGTTGCTCCTGTGTCTTCTGCAGCCACGGTTTGTGTTTACAATAATTAAGATTACAGGCATTTTGTAAGCTGTTAGAAACATTTCCCAGAATGTGTGTAACAGCGCTGGACTTGTAGCTCCATCCAAACACTTTGATTGATGATTCACATCAAGCCATATTTGGCTGTTTGTGGCCCCCGGGGAGCTCACCGGCAATCTTTAATGTTTCCACAGCTTCTTTTCAGTTATAAAGGAAACTACCCACATCCATTAGTAACCACAGCATTCAAGTGTTGAGGATGTTCTTTACCTCATTTGTGAGTGTTTCAATCTTGCTGCAGATCTTCGCTTCCTGCAACTTTTTTTTTTTTTACCAACAATCATATAAACAACACCCTCACATTTGTATAAGCAGCATGAACTCAACACATATATTACAGCAACAAATAGCCAACTTCCTCCCTGGCATTGTGTCAGTCAACTTGCAGCAGATTGTTTTAGTTCTACACATTTTTCCAGAGGTAGAAATAATCTGGTTGTGTTAAACCACTTTGCCGAGCCAATGGACGAAATGTTTTATAGCTAAATAGTGAAGGTTAGTGAAAATGTCAAGAGGTTAAGAGGACAAAGCAAATACTATGAATTTCTTGGAATGAATCACGCATCTTCACTGTTGTCATCATACTTTCTAAATCCCTTTCATGATCATGCATAAGATAGAAAGAACATTGATCCAGTTCCTCAAACCACTTTCATTGTGGTGGTTTAAAATATATTCTCCCCCAAATAGCTAAACTGTCAGCTCCTGGTTAGAACGGCATGAAAATACTAACAACAATGTGGAGGATACTTAAAGTCGTCTGAGGTTTAAAAGATGCAGATGAACAGCAGAACAAGCAGTAAAGTGGAAGGTCATTAACAGCGACGGTATAAAAGGGTTATAAATCAGGAGCAGACATAACTCCTGTTTAAATCTGGGTGCAGATGTATTCTTAAGCATAATCTGTATACTCTCTGGATACAAGTTGGATATAAATGTTTTCTCGGTTAATTTCTTATACTAAGTGACAAGTGGCTTCTTTGGTTTGCTTAAAAAGCTAAAGCTAGGTTGAAATCAGGTTCAATACCAAGGTACTGATATAACAACAATGTGGAGTATCATAGTTGGCACACAAGCCTGAAGTTCGGTTTGCTGTAGATATAAGATGAACAGCAGAACAAGAAGGTAATTTCAGGCACAAATAGTTAGCAGTTTTAGGTGGTAAATCAGTTTATATCTGACTGATCCAGACACTCCGTTCATCTCTAAACCGTCTACAGACAAGTTAGACACGTGTATAAAGCAGATGTTCTGGGTTCACTGACCTCCTTATGAAAAGTAGCAACACCAGTAGCTGTTTAGGTTAGCTGAAAGGCTAAAGGCTAAAGAGCTCAGATTATAACCTACTTAGTTCAAATCAGTTGTACGTTAATGTATAGTTTCCTTCATTGTCACGGAAGGTAAACATAGGCTTCTTTGGCTCAGGTCAGTGTGTCTGACGTTTTAACGCACTAGTAGCTCTATTTCATGTATTTTGATTTGTTACTCTGTCATGCAAGGAAAACTGTGGTGCTTTGGCTCACTCTCAAGTTTGATTATTTCTACCTCAAAGAAACAGTATAACTAAAACATCAATTTACCATTTTGAAATCATTTTTGACAAACACAAGAAAGGAAATATATTCTGAAATGTTTTTTCCTGTAATGGCTCAAATGGAGTGGTACATGTAGCCTTTTGTGCAAGTTGTCCATCAACACTGGATGCCAAATGTCAAGTGCGTTAGAGCTCTGAATGTTAAAGTGTTACGTGCTTATGTGGATGTTGTACACGTGGCGTGGATTTAAATAGCAAACTGCAAACCGAATGTATATGTATATTGTATGTATGTATGTTACAAGTTAGAAGTGTCTTTTGAATACATGGTGGCATGTGATTCCGCTGTAGCCCCAAGTTTCAAATCACTAAGCTGAATGTCAGCTCTTGATTTTAAAATGATTCAGATGATTTTCTCATTCTTCATCAACGGGTAAGATTACTTGGCAAGTCTTGGCTTCAACAGAATAAACACCATTATTTCTGTTTGTCAGTATGATTTTGTGGATGTTCTCTTTAAAAGTTGGTTGTTCTTTTATGCACTGTATAGTCAAAGGTATATGTGGTCACTTTCAAGATTTTGGTTTGATTTTTAAGGCTTGGGTCAGGCCCTTTACTCCCAACATGTCTAATTATGTATAAAGAAAGATTTCCATGTCTGTTTTGATTATAAAGCAGGTCTAGGTTCTTGATTAATAGTGTCAACTTCTCAAAGTGCTCAGATACTGAGCCTTAAAACAAGTCCTCAGGATTTCTGTAACTTTGTGATGTCACAACAAAGCAGACCCCACTCTCAGCCATGCCCCAACTCACCTAGACCCACCATCCAACCATGCAGGTTTTGGTTTCTCTGACTGAAATCTGAGTGAAATCTGCTATATTTTTTATAGGATCACTTAGTAAACAGTCAGAAAACAGAACAGAGGTTCAGAGCATCACCAACCTATGGTAACACGGACAGAGAGAGAGAGAGAGAGGAGAAAACTACATGGAGATGGCTGTTGGTTCTTTAAACCACAAATATATCTGATTATGGATATCATAATACTCAAAGTAAAACACAGGAAAAGTATAAAAATCGGGACCTTTATAGAAATTCTCAATTTTGAGAATGCCCCCCAACCCACAAAACAATAAGTTGTATAGTTAAAGGATGGATGGATGGATGGATGGATGGATGGATGGATGGATGGATGGATGGATGGATGGATGGATGGATGGATGGATGTGCCCCCTAACATTGTGACAGGGATGTGGAGAGGGACCTCTCCTGGTTCAACATGACACAGTCAGACCTATAAAGAAATGCCTGCTGGGTCCTGACCTCAACTGGAGCACTGGCTGTGATGTAGATATTATTATCATCATCATCATTATAATTATAATCATCATCATTATTATTATTATTATTATTATTATTATTATTACTCAACACGGCTGCTCTAGAAACACAATCACAAACTTACAATACATTTATAATGCAGTTGAGTTACAGTACCTATGTGGATATTATGGAGAGGTATTATGGGGGAGTAGAGGGGAGTAAAGTTAGGGTGGGCAGATGTTTGGTCAGTTGGGTGTTTTTCCCCCCACATTGTAGACACACCCATAGACTGCCAGGGGCGACCACGACCCATGACTAACAACGTGAATGTGTGTGTGTGTGTGTGTGTGTGTTGGGGGTGGAACCGGCGACCCTGCGAGGCGCTGAAGTTCTCGGCTGGTTCATCTGGAGGAATTTATCTGATCCCCTCCGGGAGGACGGACCGCGCGTCTCGGACGTTTCCAGTCAAAACCTTATTTCTTCTCATGAGCGGACGGGAGCCGAGCAGCGAGCGGACCCGCACCCTGAGCTCAGCCTGGTCGACTCGGTAGGGGATGGCTGTGCGGTCCAGGACGGGATTCTACCGGCAGGAGGTCAACAGAACCGTGTGGGAGGTTCCGGAGAGGTACCGGGACTTGAAGCAGGTCGGGACAGGAGCATATGGCACAGTGTGGTAAGAAAACACCACCTTTACAGCTCAGGAGCCAGGATTTATACAAGACCAATGAATCACAGTCAGACCAGAGTTTACCAGCTTTTCATTGGAGAAGAGATCTACTCACTTTGCAGCAACAACTACTATGGATTATATTCATTTTTGTATTAAATGTTTTCATTTGCATCCTCTGACCTTTCCCTATTGGACCTAAATTAAAAAAAAAAAAAAACACTGAAAACTTCTCTACATAAATTTGAATTTGGTATTTCAAGCTAATCTTGAGTACAATGGTCCTGCAGCAGCACCACTGCTTGTGTGGGGTATTTTGGTCAGTGGGCTCTCCACAGCTGGCTCTGCAGGGCCTCTCTTTGTATTGTGTTGTGTGGATGACAGTGAACAAAGAAAACCACCCCCAGTCTCATTGTTAAAAGAAGTCAAAGACCCTGAGTTAAGAGCATAGAATGCAGCACTACTTTGTCTTCAATCACAAATGGGCTTTTTTCCCCCATCAGACATTGTGACCTGTCATAGCAGGGAAGGCGCAGGTATAATTAATAACATTAATGGCAGCTCCATTTAGGTGGCATCCCAGATGTTGGTAATTCGACCTGTGGGTTTCCTTATAGACACTAACAAAGAAACTGATTGTGGTAACTTTTTCATCACAACAAGCCTGAACTATTTGAACCTTCTTTTTCTAACATAACCTCATAATATCAACGTTTGTTTCAGTTCGGCATGGGACCGTCGGTCAGGGACACAGGTGGCCATCAAGAAACTCCACCGGCCTTTCCAGTCCAAACTTTTTGCCAAAAGGGCGTACAGAGAACTGCGACTCCTCAAACACATGGAGCATGAAAATGTAAGACACTATTCTGGAACACATTTATTGCCTTTTTAAAAGAGGGGAATGGGATTGTAGCTCAGCACAGGTGCAGATTAGATAGGCTGAAGGTAGATTATAGTATTTGATTGCAAAAGAACTGTTTGAGTTTGTTTACCTTCATTAATAAAGGCTGTAATAACGATAACCTCTTGCTCTGAGCAGGTGATTGGTCTGCTGGATGTTTTCACTGCTGAAATCTCATTGGACCGCTTTCGTGACTTGTAAGTTGCTGTGCCTTCCTAAATCCTCCTTACAAATAAAGCTAGTGCATTTTGTCTGAGATGTGACTCTTCTTCTTCTTCTTCTCCGCTCCACAGTTACCTGGTGATGCCGTTCATGGGCACTGACCTTGGCAAGCTGATGAAGCTGGAGAGGTTATCAGAGGACAGAGTGCAGTTCCTCGTCTATCAGATGCTGAAAGGACTCAAGGTGAAGAATCTTACTGACACACTGACTCTTAATAGCATCCACACCGTATGTGCTCGTGAATACAGCAACAGTTATGTCTCACTAAAAGTAATGCGACATGTTTCACTAACCATTACTGATCATTGTGTGAACAAAGTGAGGCTCCTGTGATTGTTTCAGCAAGTTCAGTTGAAGTTGCTGATGTTGTCTTCTCTCTCCTCAGTATATCCACTCTGCAGGGATCATCCACAGGGTATGTGAACTTTGACCTTTCAGTCTATGAACTTTGGGGGTGGGGTTCTTGCTTTTTTCCACACCCAATCCCATTCATCCCCATCCCCACAAAGGGAGCTTTGCTGTGTGTGTCTCTCTAAACTCAGCACAGAAGGATATGCTGTCTGTTAAATTTTGTGATTGAAATGTCCCTAATGTCTAAACTAATTTCTTTGACTTTAGTCTTCATTATGTCCCAGGAGAAAGTGTAGGGATGAATTTAACGAAATCTGACTTTGTCATGTTTTCACTGAACAGCTGGATTTAGTTCATAGCCCTGGAGGAGACAGGAGCCTTGCAGTCAATGTTCAGGGATCTAAAGTATCTCTTTACCCTTGAATTTTCCTTTAAATCTTAATTAATGAGATCAAAGCTGAAGTGTTTTATTCCAAGCTGATATTTATTTATCCATTTTGAAAATACATTGCGACCTAAAATCAACTGGGCAGTGTAACTACACTATTTCTGTCCTCAAACCATGAAAAAATGGCAAGCAAACATCCTCTGACGGCAGCCATACCTTGTTATGTAATTAATATTTTCATCATTTCCTATGTCTTACTCATCTGTATCTCACAGGATCTTAAACCTGGCAATTTGGCGATTAACCCGGACTGTGAGTTAAAGGTACTCCTACTTAAAATGCAACCATCTTGTACTTTCCATACATTTACATCTCATCATGTAACAGTTGTGATTGTTTTCTATCTGGTTTAGATTCTTGACTTTGGACTGGCAAGGCAGGCTGACACAGAAATGACCGGCTACGTTGTGACGCGCTGGTACAGGGCGCCTGAGGTGATCCTGAACTGGATGCACTACACACAAACCGGTAAAGTCTCATACATTACATTATGTGTCAACAGGGGGACAGAGGACACAAAAAACAAGACTCACTGAGAGAAGCTGATGTTTGCTCTCTGTTGCAGTGGATATCTGGTCTGCAGGTTGTATCATGGCAGAGATGCTGCTGGGAAAGCCGCTGTTTAAGGGAAGCGATCGTATCCTTAACTGTCTGTGCTGCCAGCTTTGTTTTGACCTTTGCAGATGGTATCAAACCTGTTGGATGTCACTGTTTTGTAATGTGTCAGTATTAGAGAAATGAGTCAACTTCCTTCAAGCCCTGCTGCCCTTGCCTAAAAATGTCAGATCCTGGGCCACTTGTATTTCGAAACTTAACAATGACGTCATTTCAAATGGTGAAGAACAATTTGCATCATTTCATTGTTTTAACTCTCTCTTCACGTTGGTCACATGTATAGCTCTGTAGGCTAAATAGAAAGCTTATATTGAAGGGTAAAAAAGCATGCAACAAATGATTCTTGACCTACTGTCAGACCTGGACCAACTCAGGGAAATCATGAAGATTACAGGAACCCCAACTGCTGACTTTGTTGTGAAGCTTCAGAGCCAAGATGTAAGAAACACACACTGTTGAGCAAGATGCACTGTGGCTGTGAAAACTGTTTAGTTGTTACTTCCTCAAACTTTAAAAAGAACGGTATACGTGGACAGCTAGGCTTCATTGTGGTTGCAGGTGAAATCCACTGTTGCTGACTGAAGTCAAGCTGATCTCAGTTGCTGTTATCCATTATTAAAGGTCCTCGTAGTAGAAAAGTAGATGTCCACATCTTCACTGATTATAAATTTGATCTAGGTTCTATCTTAATACAGTGAAAGTATCCAAACTCTCAGTCCACAAAGAAAACCACAGAGCCCATATACAGGACTTTTTGATACCATGACTATAGAGTCACTGCCCTCAGCATGACCCACCTGGACCCACCACCCAAGGTTGGCAGTACTTGATTGCTAGTCCTATAGGTCAGTGCAGGTCCAACCTGTTGATACTATAGCTCCAGAGAGAGGCCTGAGAGAGGAGATGTAAAACTAAGATATATGATATCAACATTTCAACCTAAAACATAAAAAAATGTAAGATGTGGGACCTTTAAGGAAACTAATTTCCCCTAGGTTTTATAGCTACTTTTTAAACCATTTTGAGTGGAATAACACTTAAAACTGGCTCACTCTGCTGCCAGTCTGGAAACCATTATATTAGTCCATCACCAATATAATTCTATATTTATTTCTATAGTTGTTGCATAATGATGTTTGAAATAAATAAAATATTCATTTTAAAGTTAGATTTTTTTTTGTAATGAAGTTGTCAAATAAAAAGATCATATCATCCTGAAAAATAGCATCTCCTGTCACCTTTCTCTCTGCTCTCCTTCTCTTAACAGGCCAAAAACTACATCAGGAGTCTCCCAAAGGTGCCAAAAAAAGATTTGCACTCTGTTTTCTCCAAAGCTAGCTCAAATGGTATGTGAAACTTTTTGTTTTCCAGCTCAATTATACCAGTAAGTTATGTCCACTAAATCCCACCGTGCTGACTCTTATATGACGATGTGCAGCGGTGTGTGTCTTGGAGAAGATGCTGCTTCTGGACCCTGAGCAGAGGGTGAGCGCCTCAGAGGCACTGGACCTGCCTTTCTTCAGTGAGTTCAGAGACACAGAGGAGGAGACTGAGGCGCTGCCGTACGATCAGACCATGGACAACACAGACCTGCCGCTGGACCAGTGGAAACGTAAGAGGGTGGGGAGGGGCTGATTTGGATTTAAAGCTACATTATTCAATTTTTTTTCTCAACAGTGAGGCAATATACTGTGCATTGGGAAATGTGACATTTGTTTTGTCAAATCCACGGAAATGATCGCCCGATTCTGCAGTTCATCTCAGCTCTCCGTAGTTTTTTTTTAAGCCTATTATTGTTTTGGTTCAAATGCTCTGATAAACACACTGAAGGCAACCTGTCTAGCACCAAACAGCAAAGTTAGCAACTTGCTAGTGAAGATTGTGTAGCATTTCATAGCTGAAGAGCCAGATATGTGTCTCAGGAAGTATTGGAAACCAAAACAGAGCTGTAAAGGAGAGATAATATTGGACTTATATTTGTCACCTGAAACATAATTCCAGATAAATCCTAATTCTGCTAGGATTTGCTTAATGTGTAAATAGGCAATCGTTAGCTAGCATGTTTGGCAATGATATGTCACTGCTGTGTTTACAAAAATAAAATTTAAAAAATCAGCAAATGCAGGCTTAAGAGTTTATTCTCATTAAAAATGTATTTGGTTGTGTTAATTTGCAGGCCAGCAGACAGAGTTATGTAAGAAGAAGCTTGTTGGTGACGCTACCGGCTGTTAGCCAGAGGAGGTCACTAATGTCGCTGTAAAAAACAGTATTTTAGTAATATGAAGGTCTGGACACAGACGTGCTTTAGGATGGATGATGCATTATTCTTTCCTCTGTGTTTGTACAGGTCACACTTTCACAGAAATACTGACCTTCAGACTGCCCAGGGACTCAAAGGAGACTTCACTTTAAGACAACACGTACACAAGTTATGCACACATAACCCTGCACGCACAGTCTTACATACATAAAACAATTCCTTTCTTTTTCAATATTTGTGTAGGAGTGGTGGATGTATGAATGGTGTTTTTTTGTTTTTGCTTTCAATAAATTTTATTTGTTCAATGTGAAAAAGCTCAGTTGTCATTTAAATTGTATTGTATTGCAGATTATTTTATATCTACCATGTCTACGTCATGTCTAAATTCAGGTCAACTGCATCTACATGCTTAAATGCAGTGTATCCATTGTGCAACGTTTTTTTTAATCTGTTTGCATTTTGATTAATTATTCTGATAATACATTATTACTGGAAGCACAAGGCAAGGTTACCAACTGTTCTATACCAAACTGAATACTGGGAGGGCAGAAGTAAATAATGTGCTCACAAACAAATCATATCAACCGCTACAGTTATACTGAAGAACTACTTCTCTAATTTCATTTTAGGTGTTTTCTCTGTAGCTGATTATTATTATTATTATCTTACAATATGTAAGTAACATTATAAGTAATGTCTGCTTTGCTATGTAAAACATGATTTGAATGCTACATGTTCCAGACTTGTTCCCCTTTTGGACTCATTTTCCAAACCATTAAACTATTCAAATAACTTCCCCTTCACTGTTGCCCTATAATTATTCACTTTTCCAAGGGCCCCTTCTCTTCTGGTCAACTAAAGAAAGATTCACTGGGAAATATTTGTTGATATAGAAAGTCTGGGACAAACATTAAAACTTTTCAATCCATAATCATAAAAGAAACGATGAACTACGTGACTAAGAGGGCAGGTACATTTCTTCTCAGCCCTCTCTGATAAGAGCTGGTTGACTGATGATGTTGACTGACTGACAAAGTGTGCAGAGCCAGTCTATTTCCTGGTGGCCGTACACCTCAGGTTCGTACAGGACAATGGAGAAGAGCAAAATGTGGAAACATAACGGAGGACACTCAAACCTCAACCGACTTTTGTTGCTGCTGTTTCTGGCAGGTAACACAGGGGTTTTCATTTTGACAAAAAATACCAGTGGGCTAGTTAAAATTTCAGCTGTGATGAGTTTTTCCTTTGGTACAGTGTGGACCTTCGATAGTTCTGCCATGTGCAGTTTCATCAACTGTTTGAAATTTTATTGTTACTATGCTTTTACTATGAAAACTGTTTATATGTATATGTATGTTTATGTATATTACCTGTAAATGTTTTATAAGGTGGATATTTTGTTGATAATATGTAATATTATAAGCTGCATTCATCTTTTTACATTGTTGTATTGCTAGTCCTTCATTATATATACTATGGAAGCATCACAGATCATTCCTAATCTTTAGTTTGACTCAACAACTGTCACTCAACACACACTTACAAGCTTTCAACCGTGTCATCTGGGAAAATTCCTTCAAATGGTGAAGACTGTGTGATACAGCTGTCATGCTTGTTACCTGGTGTTTATGAATTACTTTCACTGCCTGTTAGGCCTTCAGCCAGCACTGTCTACAGATGGAGAGCAACCTGAACCACATGACAATGATGGTAAATTATGCTACATTCAACCAATCAATAAGTGCTGTCTTTATCATTTTAAATATCAAAATGTTATTGAATTGATTTGTAAGATTGCTATAAAGAAATGTGAAAATTTTCATCTTGTTTTAATTGTGACATTTTCAGGAGGAATTAATGTATCAATTGATGGTCCGAACTACATAACTGTGGGTGTGCCGTCCACTGTTGAGTGTGTTGCCAATTGCACTAATTGTATCTACTCCATGTCTTTGGATGGGGAGAGAATACAGGGCGACGACAATGTATTATTCTTTGTTATAAACGTTTGGATGGCAAGGATGACGGTGAGTTGTACAGTTACAAACGAAGACACAAAGCTGAATGGCACGGCAACAGCTGTGATCCAGGTTTTAGGTATGTGATTGCTGAGAAATAGAAACTGTTGATTTATCATATGTAGCTCTTTAGAATAATTGCCTTATAATAATAACTCCTGTCTGTTGTTTCTCACCTTAGCTGGACCATCAAACATCTCCATCTCAGGCCCTAGTTTGGTGAATCCAACTGTGAACCACACCTACAGCTGCCATGCCTACTGTCAGCCATCTTGTATCTATTCTTGGAAGCTAGACAATAGCCCCTGGATTAGTGGTCTGGGGAACGTGGTTACTGTTGTGCCTTGGGCCAGTGGCAACTCCAAAACTCTCATCTGCAAAGCCAGCAACACTGTGTCCGGGATGTTTATCGCAGCCATTAAAAAGATGGATGCAATATGTAAGTCAAGAGTTTCACTGGATTTACTGGAGCCTGGAGAGAGCACCATTTTCCATTATGAGTATGAGTGTCCCAGATACTTAGCTATGCCTGCGTGTTGATGTTAGCTTTGAGTATCAAGCATGAAGGCTGAAAATCTGGATCTTCTTCTGTTTTCCAGCACCTTTAAAGTTGGTTAATTTATACAAATATAATTTAACTGATTAAAAGAAACTTAGAAAAATATAAGCTAAGTATTAAAGCAGATTATATACCAGATCACTGTTTTATACTTAAACAATAATGTGTTAGGTAATAAGCTTTAGATCTGCTGGTCGTCACAGAGCTAAAATGGCTGTTTCCTTATGTCTTAATGCTAAGCTATGCTAAGCAACCTAGAGTTTCATTTATCATACAAATAGGAAAACAATACAATATAATTCAGAAATATATATATATATTGTTTCTTGGCAAGGAAGTAAACAAGCACATTAAACTAAATAGATAATGAGCTAACTTTCAGTTTTAGATATAATGATTTTTCCTCACAAGCAGTCTAGGGCCATTTTCATTAATTTTTCATTTCATTTCAACAAGGTTTTTCTGGGTGGTGATCTCACTATCTTTCTTTCAGTTGGTCCATCAGATGTTCAGATCAAAGGCCCTGACATTATCAAAATTGCAGAAAAGTATACGTTTGTGTGTACTGCTCAATGTGTGCCGTCGTGTCGCTACATTTCGTCAGTGGACACTCACACCGTGAGGGGCAATGTGATTGATATAACAGTGGATCATCCTCTAAAGTCGGTCAATCTCAAATGTGAAGCACAAAACACTGCTTCACGGAAGACAGCCATAGCATTAAAAACTGTACAAATACAAGGTAGATAAGTTACAATGTGCTTTACATTGTCTGACATAATATTATCACATTATAACTGCTGACCTGTAGTATTTTTTTATTTTTTATTTTGTGGTACAGATAATCCCAATTTGTCTGCTCGTCCTGAAGCGACTTCAGCAGCACTGCTGTTGGCCTTCATCATTTCTGGCACCGTTTTACTGTGATCCGACACAAACAAGTGAGACTCTCACGACTATCAGTTTTCTGTGTACCCAGAAACTGCAGTTTCAGGACTTTCAGGGCTACAGTCCTAAGACTACCTAGGGCCCTAGTTTTCTGCCACCACACTGGAAACCCAATTAGTTTTAAGCATGTGTATAGAACAAGACCAATACTAACTAAATGACTAGGAGGGCACTGAACTGGAAAACTAGGGTCTTAGTAATGTTCTCTTGGGATTGTGGGCCTGAAAGTCCTGAAACTGTACTGCCTCTGTACAGCACTAACAGCTTTTTAGTGGTTCCCATCATATAATCAAACAAATATGACTACTTATTAATTATATGATAATTATGGACTTGAAGTCAAATTTTTTTTATTCCTATTCTTTCTTAATTTTATTTGTTTATTTGTGATACCAACCAATTGTTCTTACCATCATAAAAATAATTTCATTTTATCCCTTCTTTGTATGTCACATGTTTAGGTTCTAGGAAACAAGAAGGGTGGTTGATCTATGGAGAATTAATGACTCACACTGACAATCTCACTCTGCATACATCAGTTGGCTGAACCCTGGTAACACAATGTAATGATCGATGTGGATCGGGACCTTAAAGATTCTTCCACATACAGTTGAAATGTTGAAAGATGTATGTCTAAACATAAATAAAATTGTGATTTTTATAACAACACTCAGGCACTTCTGCAGCTATCTGATGTCTGAAATAAATTCATCAAGTCAGCGTAGTGGTTTCCATACACAACCTGATGGACAGACAGGCAGCTCAGGCTGTTAACCATGATGAACTAATAAAGCTGTATTTAGTTCCACTCTACGTGTTAGACAAGTGAGTGAGACGCTCAGATAGAGGAGTTCTAGGTATGCAAAACAAGTGAGAACACTGGAATGAGTGCGTCTTGCGGTTTTACTACACCTGGTTTGACCTGGGCTTCACCTGCAGGCTGTTTGGTGAAAGTACATCACAAAGATCGTGAAATTCAGGCAAAATTCTGTTAATATACTAATACATTAAAACATTATACCAATTTTACAAAGACTACATTTGGAAAATAAGAAAATGGTTCTATATATAATTTCAAGGAAAAGTCTGTTTGCTATCCCACACACTTTCAGCTTACATGTATATAGTAATCCTATGGCAAACAGCAGTAAAAGCAAATGGACACACCCTGGATTCATATCAACCCTCCAACAAATTCTTTCTCAGAGGCACTTCACTTTGTCTTGTACTTAAAAAAGATTACATGTCAATCGTCTCAATAGCAGAGATTTAATCCACATGTTTCACTCTCACTACCTGTGGTGGGAGGATGATAAGAGGGGACTCTCAGGAATTTGTTCTCATTGTCACAGTAATTGAAAAATTAATCAAAGCTTAAGCTTCCTCTAATCACACAGAGACCCTGAAGTACCATTTTGGAGTCACTTGTCAGTTTGAAGCAGAAATGAGGTTCACTCTATTATAGAGGGTGTGAACATTTAATGTACAGATACTTAACTCATAAAATGAAATAGTTTCAGTATTACTTACCACTTAAAGATGACCTTTCACCTGCTTAGCTGGCTTGATTATACCACCTTATACCATTATACTCCTCGAATGCAAAATCTTACTCACTGGAAAACCATTACATTATTGCATTATAATGACATTATGCACTTTAATGATAATTGATTTTCCTTTGGTTATATCAAAATCAAAAAACAAAACAAAAAACTTGTTTTGTTATAGATATGTTTATCGAAGAATAAAAAAAAAGACAAAACAAAAAGATCAGCATAACATACAGAAGAAAGACAAAAACAGAGTGACTAATAATTTATCTACCAACAATAAAACAACAATAAAGTCAATTTTATTCAGAATTAGGTCCAAACAGAAGTGTGGACAGTGTTTATGTGCAGAACCAGTGGGTCAGTGTTCACATCTAACATTCATCACAACTTTAAGGTAAAAGCTGTAAGTTCAACCTAATATAACACAACATTACCATATTTTCTATATGCTGTGGTTCTAAGGAGAAACTTGAAAAAAAAAAACAAAACCTGGAGGTGAGGAAAGGGGGCTGAATCCACGCTTCAGCGTCACCTGCCCCACTGGCCACATGATCAAATGTCCCTCTTGGACATAATGAACGCTGGTTGTGTGGACCACCATCATACATAAGACCGGGCTCAAAAAAGACTCTCCCAGCTGTATTAAAGACAGTATAATGTACTGGGAAGAGTTGACCACCGTCAGTGTGTGAAGAGTCAATTCAGTTTAGAGAAACGTGGGCTACCAATTATGAAAAAAAAAAAACAACACCAACAAAAGGAAACTAATATAGGTGAGGAATGTGAGGGGATAGAGAATGGATCCTTGTCGGACACCAAGTACCTTTCATCTAAGTCTTTCTTTACCTTTGTAATTGTTTCTGATTAGTCATATTGCAGAGCCTTGTGTGGGGCAGTTCAAAGAAACCATTATGTGATTTGATTTAGGCTGGCAACACAGGAATTCATAGATCAAGGAATAATGAAATGTAAACACATAGAAAAGACTCAAACATATCAGATCTTGTAGACAGCTGGAGTTGTACTCTATAAAAGGCGCTGTGATAAACTGAGGCGAAAATCTTAAGGTTTTCTCCACAGGGAGATATGAGAACACAGAGATAGCCACATTATCTGACCTGGATCAAGTCTGCAGGTACAAAAGAAACAACCACAACCCACAACGAACCAAATCACACGTCTGCTGCGAACACGCACACCCTCCGTACAGAATAAACCCAGCTGATAACCGACATGTTCCAGGAACATTAGGTAATATGTTGTCTGACTTTTGTATGAATGTGTGATAATAATGGGCAAGGCCTTTCCTCCATATATTATAAGAGTGTGGGTGGTTATTTTAGTAGACAGTCATCCAGACCGGCTTCAGGCACCATGGTTCATCACTCAGCCTGTGTGCTGCTGCTGCTGCTCACCTGCCTGGCAGGTAAGAGGCCTCCCCACTGGCTCATCATCTGCTCCCATCAGTCAGCATTTCAACATAATTATCAGTTAAATTCTTTGTATTTCAGTTTTCCTTTATCATACTGATACAAAATTAAATTATGGTGCGTGGTTTTTCATATCAAAGGTTATTCTGCCAGTGAAACTGAGCAGGGCAGAACCATGGTAGACATCTCATGTAAGATCCTTTAATTATTACCTTTAATTACCATCTTCAAATGTTTGACAAGTGCATCAAAGCAAAACTTTGTGCTTTTCTACCTGCTCCTGTAGACGGGCCCTCTGCAGTGGACATCAGCGGGGTTCGCATTGTCACAGTGGGAATCCCCTATGTTTTCCAGTGCACAGCCAACTGCTACCCAGGCTGCAAGTTCACCTGGACCCGGGGTAATGTGACCACTCAGGGGCCAGAGTTGAGCCTGCAGATCCTGCATATTGTGCCGACTCAGACCCTGACCTGCACAGTCGTGAACCCTACAACAGGGAAGTCGGCCTCTGTCCAGGAGACGCTGCAGGTGACAGGTACGAAAGACCAAGCTGAAGATGACTGAAGTTCATGAGTTTCCTCAGCAGTGTGTCCTTCAACCAAATCTTCTTCCAACCGTTACAGCTGGACCATCAAATATACAGATCAGCGGTCCTCCCATGCTGACTTTCGGTTTTATATCAAACTTTACCTGCTCAGCCAACTGCTACCCCTCCTGCAGCTACTCATGGAACATTATCCTGGATGGTCAGAAGTACAAAACTGCACAGGGCAACACAATTTCTGTCACTCCACCTCACAACACGGTTTCATCTGAAACTCTCATCTGCGAGGCCGAGGACACCGTCTCACATCTCTTCATCTCAACAACTCTGATGGTCTGGGTGGCAAGTATGTGAAAGAACTGAAGCTTTAGAAGATAATTAAATTTATTATTATTAAATGTATTATTTTTTAAATTATTTTAATCGTGACAAATAATCTGGTTAAGATGCATGACAGAAATTTGTGTGTTTAAAGTTGGAGTAATTTCATTCAAGCCATTGCAATAAAATTAGCTTTAAATGAAATGTCTGTAACTGCTTCCCTTGCAGATTACAATGTAATTTAGTTTTGATTGGATCCTTTTGACAGTTAAATCTAATTGTATTTGTACCTTACTTCTGTTTTAATTACAATAAGATTCCATTTCATAATATAAAACTCCCATTGCTTTGACTGTATCTTACATGTAAATTACACCAATAAGATTAAAGCCACACTATATCATTTTTTGAAAGACTAAACACACAAATCAACACAATCTTTTTCTCACAAAAGTGAAATTGAACTAATTAGCAATAAAAATTCCTCTTTTCTCAACATCTCTCAACAATGAGGGATTTTACTGCTACAGCCTCACTTGGTCTGGTATGGCCACTGGTTTTTATCACAAAACCAAAACAAGAAGTAAATAACTCATCCATAGTGTTTTTTCACTTGTTCTGATCATATTACCTTATGCTGTAATTAAAGCAACAAACTCTTTGGAAATTAGGGGAAATTCACTGTGACATTTCTGTGTAGTTGCAAGTTGTGGCCACATAGATTGCATAGGTTACCTAATCTAAAAATGTGCACAATACTGAGAATCACCCATTAGACTTGATGGTTATGCTCATGTTGTGATGTAAATTTTTGAAACAAGCAGAAAACATTCAAATGTGCTCTTTACTTCCTTCCTCAGCCTTATCTGACATCAGCATTGCAGGTGATAGCACAGTGAAGATGGGAAAACAGTACCAATTTATATGCTTGGCCACATGCATCCCATCCTGCACCTTCAAATGGAAGTACATGGGGAAGACTTTTTTGGGTGACCAAATCCATATATCCATCTTGCACCAGGGAGATATGCAAAAGTTTTCCAGTCAACTGGAGATCACCGTTAGTGACTACTCAAAAATAGAGCCTCTGACCTGTGAGGCCACAAATTCTGTATCTCACGCCACCATCACCAGCACTAAGAACCTCACTGTCATTGGTGAGTCTGTGATATTGATTGCAACTTATTTTTGGATTTAAGAAGTAAGAAGTACTAGAAACTAATCACGTTATATTTGGCATGTTCATGGATAGTGTTTTGAATGTTGTATCTGCACAGATCCTATCTCAGTACGTCCCTCCTCTAAGGCCCAGCCAGTGGCAGGGGAGCCTTTCTCTCTGCAGTGTGTTGGCTCTCAGAACCCGGCCTCCATTACATGGTTGAAAAACAAACAGCCAATTGTCGCATCTGAAAGAGTCCGGTTCTCCCCTGACAACACCACGATGAGCTTCAGTCCTCTCCTGCAGACAGATGATGGTTTATACAAGTGTGTGGTTGCAGAGGGGGAGATCCCTATCCAGTCTGTTGGCTACACGATGCAAGTAAACTGTGAGTATACTAGGGAAGGAGAATAAGAAATACCCTCTGCTTCTTCATAAGATAACAAGGAAGTGCCCATGATGAAGGCCCTGCTGCTCAGTGGCCAAACTACCCCTCCAGCCAGTGCTCAAATGGTGCAAAAGTGGTAAAAGAAAGTTAAGCTAACACAAAATGTTACTGTATATGATGCAGTTGTGAGTCACTGTGTCAGGCCATGGTGATGATTGTTTGAAGCTTCAACACTTTGGCCCATTAATGCTTGGACTGGCCAAGTCTGAAAGGCCTAGTTCTTCAGCTTGTTGGATCTGTTCACCATTGGTGTCCACCAGTGAGTTTTGCCACCACTGCAGGCACGGGTGACCCTGGACCACACACTCTAGACAACTACTTCAGCAATAGAGGTTTTGAACACAGCCCACTCTAATCCAACGTCCACAGCCTCCTACAGGCAATGCAGGAAAATCTCCTCCAGACAGGAACCTCCTACAAACATTACTAGTTCCCCCTCACTGCATGTGTTCATTATAGAGGTCCAGTAGCCTTTAGGACCATAAGATCACTTCTGGTGAAGTGTTGATCGCTTGACTGTGTCCAAGTACAGTGGCCACAGATCTGATTGTACAAGTTTGCTCAGTGATCAATGATCTAAGAGGTTTTGGTACCAAGTATGCCAATGCACAACTATGCTTTACATGGTCTTTGTTAAGGATACCATGCACCATGACAGTACAGATTCAGATTCAGATAAGGTAGGCTCTTGGACTGTACTAAAACGTACTCTTTATAATAATATTTAGGGACCCAACATTTCCCACCATTAGCAGAACTTGGCAACAGATGCAAGGAAAAACTTCCTTTCAAGAGGCAGAAACCTTGAACCAGACTCAGGGTCGCCGGCAGACTTTCAACCTTGATGCTCATGTGCTTGAGGGAGCAAACAAAAAGAGATGAGCGATGGAGTGGTTTTCAGAAAGTTTACAGTAATATTGTTGGCATAACAAAGACAGTACTGTATAAACTACTGACATCCCACAATAGCTCTACCTCGTCATGAAGACACAACATCTGCCAAGGCCCTTTCGTTTGCCTGGCATCCAACCAGATCCCGATACACCACTGATCCTCTCCGGTGCTTAGCCCAGTCTGAGAGCAATTCTGATTATCATAATCTGTGTTTGATCAAATTCATGTAGAATTTACATATATGTGATAGATTTAATTTAAGCTTCTCTGTGAGTTTAGTGCATAGAACATTACTGGCTTTTACTTGTTGAATCAACAAAAAAATTTAAAAATCACATTGTTAATGAACAATGTAAAGAGTTGTACCTTGGCTGTTCTATTTCCAACCACAGATGGGCCGTCTTCAGTGTTGATCAGTGGGGTCGACATAGTGACAGTGGGAAAACTGTATGTTTTCCAGTGCTCAGCCAGCTGCTACCCAACCTGTCAGTTCACCTGGACCTGTGGTAACGTGACCTCTAAGGGTCCCAAGATGAGTTTGCAGTTAGGCGAATTCCACCCGACACAAAACCTGACCTGCACGGCAGTTAATCCTGCTACAGGACTATCAGTCAGTGCCCGCAAGACGCTGGAGGTGACAGGTAATTGTAGTGAAACTGATTCTGAACTCATGAGTTTTCTGAGGAGCAATATCTTCAACCAAATCTGTCTCCAACTTTTCAGCTGAACCATCGAATATACGGATCAGCGGTCCCGCCTTTCTGACTGCAGGAGTTGCATCTAACTTCACCTGCTCAGCTGACTGTTACCCCTCCTGCAGCTACACCTGGTCCGTCATAATGGAGGATGAGCAACTCAGTACTACACAAGGCAACACGATTTCTGTCATTCCTCCTTCCAGCACCATCATCTCTGAAACTCTCGTCTGTAGAGCCGAGGACACCGTCTCACATCTCTCATCCTCTTCTGGTCTGCACCTCTGGGTGGCAGGTATGTGAAAAAAATGGCCTCAAAGGAGAATTAACAACCAATAGGTGGGTTCTCATCCACCTGTTTGAAGATTCTCCTGCATTACTGGACTGGAGCATTAGTGCCATCAGCTTCATAAGGAAACAGATATTGATTAATTCACAAGTTAAAATTTGCACCACATTTGGATGTAAAACCCATTTGAAAAACTTCAGAAGGCATTATCAGCCATTGCAATTATGATTAATCACATTATGACAACTGCGCATCTTTTTATATCCCCTTCTTTAGGCTTATCTGATGTTACCATCACTGGTAACAGCACAGTGTCGATAGGAAAACAGTACAAGTTCATATGTTCGGCCACATGCATCCCATCCTGCACCTTTACATGGACGTACATGGGGAAGACTTTCCAAGGAAACCAAGTCCAGTTACCCTTCCGGCCTGGGGGTGACAAACCAAACTATGCCTGTCTGCTGGAGATCTTTGCCAGTGACCTTTCTATAGCTGAGTCTCTGACATGTGAGGCCACAAACACTGTATCTAACGCCACCATCACCACCACAAAGAACCTCACTGTCGTTGGTGAGTCTGTTATATTGCCCCCACTTGATTCTCAAACTGTTGTTTGAATTATACATAAAGGTGCTGGAGCTTTGTGATAAACTCATATTCTCTCTGTGCAGACCCATTTATAGTGCATCCTGCCTCTCAGGTGCTCCCGGTTGCAGGGGAGCCTTTCTCTCTGCAGTGTGTCGGCTCTCAGAACCCGGCCTCCATAACGTGGCTGAAGAACAAACTGCCAGTGGTCACATCTGAAAGAGTCCGGTTCTCCCCTGACAACAACACGATGAGCTTCAGTCCTGTCCTGCAGGCAGACGATGGTTTATACCAGTGTGTGGTATTAGAGGCCGGACAGGTCACCCACAACATATCGGCCATAGAATCTGGAAACCCAATCATGTCTGTTGGATACCTAATGCAAGTGAACTGTGAGTATACCAGGGTCCCTAAAAACACATGATTATCCAGTGGAGTCCAACTTATTCAAGCAATTATAAAGTGAGAACATTGTCTTTGTGTTTGAGTCTCCAGAGCTAGTTCATGGGTTCAAATGATTTCAATGTTCTTCCTAATAATCTAACACTGAGGTGCTCTCAAGCAAGACATTACATTTTGGTGGTCAGCTTTGCTTTTCAGCAGGCTATACAGTCCAGGCTCTAATTTTGTGGACAGTCACACATTTTTTTCTCCTCCAGGCTCGGCGCCCCAGCACATTCAGTTTGGAATAAAATAAAGGACCCTACATGAAAATGGAGAGAGTGCTCACATTGCAAGCGTTCATAAATAATTGGACACTTGGCTATTTGCAATTGAAATACACAGCCAAGTGAAAATGTCAAACATAGGGAAGGGAAGAAGGGTAGAGAGTATTAAAGTTTTATTTGGTTTATTTCAGGATTTTTTAAATGTACCTTTTATTTCAGCCATCCTCTGCACAATTGATGAAATAAAATATATAATAAGATGTCCTTTTACCTGCTCTTTTAATACAGTGACACCACTAGTCAACCGTGTTGTAGGGAGGGTATATTCAACATGAATACTAATAAGCCTGGGGGAGGAGCCTCGCTTTTTTTTTTTTTTATAAAGTGGAAATAATTTTCATACAGTCCCCGTGGTTGTGGTGCCTGAACCCTGTCAGAAACAGTACTGACAACTTTGTGTAATATTTTCCAGATGGGCCAGATGAGGTGCTAATTGTGAAACCCGACAAAGGGCCGGTGGGTGAGGAGATGGTCGTCCTGACAGGGTCCACAACGGAGCTGCAGTGCTCGTCTGACTGCTTCCCCGTCTGCTCCATCTCCTGGTTTTACCGTGACACACTACTGTCCACAAATGCCTCCATACTCTTCACACCTGTAACACCTCCATACAAGGCCGCTCTCACCTGCGTGGCCTTTAACTCAGTGACCAAGAGAAACAGAACGGCCCAGACCGTTGTGGTGGTGCCTGGTGAGCAAATATCAGGGATTGAAGAGAGAAATTACACGTTTCAGAATGTGCAGGCTTTTTAAAATTTTTTAAATGTGGGTTGTATAAATGAAAATCTGATTTTTCTCTTGCAGATGGACCAAAAAATGTGGCCATTTCTGGACCTGACTCTCTTGACATTGGGGTCGCGGCGAGGTTTACATGCTCAGCAGAATGCAGTCCTTCCTGCAGCTTCACATGGACTGTGTATGGGAAGAATGTGACGGGCAGCGTGATCGACATCTCTGTGAACCGCCATGTTTCCAAGGAGTCCGTCAGCTGCTGGGCCGAGAACACTTACACCGGGAAGACGGCGATGATCAACGAGACGCTCAGTGTCTCAGGTACACTGTTGTTGTAGGTTTGAGTGGATGTGGACATAGTTTATGGCTGTTTTTTGTTCTAAATCCACTTATTTATGTGCTTTTCACTGCAGATCCTCACTGGTGTGGATGTTGAGACACTGGACAGAAAATATCCGTCTTTGCAAAAGCTCCGTCCACGGTGTTGCTCTAAGACAGGCTTCAGTTATCTTCCTATTAATGACACTTACTGCATGTACAGTATATAGCTATTTGCTCAAGAACTGTTTCCCAGCCTTCAGCACAATGCATGCTGGAACAGGTTCCAACCTCTTTGTGACCACAAACAAGATTAGATGGCACAGACAAAGCACGTGTGGATCATGTGCTTGAGCAATATGTTACTGGTTCTTAATAACACAAAGCTAATCTCCTTCTCTCCCATGATGTATGACCATTTGTCTTGCCAAACAATATGCATCATTATGGTGAATAAACAATGTAGCACTGTACTTTAACTGAATACCTATTGTTAATTAATCACTCATGAGACATCTGAGTTTGAGTAGCAAAACAGTCCACACGCAAATTACAAAATACTCCTTTATTTGTAGTTTAGTTTTCCACCACCTTTATCTCAAACTGTCACTCAGGGTTTTCTATAGTAGAGCAGGTTAAGTCCGGGTTTGTTTTTACAGGCAGGTTTAAGAATGAGAGGACCATTGACACTGGGCAGAGTACTCACAGAGACCAATCCAGACTTTTACGCTGCGCTCAGGATGGAAATTCACACTTGTGTTGCCTCCAAATTGGGGTATAATCCCCTATAAGATGTAGTTAACTGACTCCATGTTAACACACAAACATGTTTATGGTATGAAAAGCTCACAGAGCAATAGTACAGTACTGTATCTGCATACTGAGATGTGTGTCTTTAACGATTTAACTGGATGTGATGCTGTTTTGTGCCCACACACACTGGACAAGCGCTTTATTGAAGGTTTTGAATATAACTAATCTGTTTAATTTGCTTCAAATCCAATGCATCACTCTGTGTAAAGGTTTAAATCTGTTGCCTAAAATGAAGCTTCACACTCCGTACTTCTTCTGTAAGGCTACGACAGATGATTCTTCCAGCTCAGCCTGGTGAAGGAAGTCAAACAGATCCTTAAGCACTGGAGAAAAGAGAAGTACAGCAATTAATAACATGACAGTGGCATGTGTGGGTGAAAGAGGTGAAAAGAAAGCATGAGTCACGTATAATAATACATTAAAGAGACTCCACCTTTCTTCTCTGGGGACGACATGAACATGACGGCCATGTCGAAGCGCCTCACGCTTGCCAGACTGTTGAGGATCTCCAGTGTAACAGACGGCACTTCATTCCTACACAAGATACACAACCGTACACACCATATTTTTTTAAGTATATACCTTATGTCTTGTCTTTTAATAGTAAATAGGTTTGTGCTGAACTATAACTACAATAATTTACCTTTTTGAACCCAACAAGCCCAGTTCAGCTCTGTATGTTTTTCTATGGTCCTTCTTTAAAGAACTTACTTCATGTAGAACTCGTGCAGCGTCTTCAGGATCTGATTGAGGATGTCAGGTTCGAGGGAGTTTTGGAAAATCTTTAAGTAGGCCTCTGGCTTTATTTGCTGCAAGACCAAACACAAAAAGGCTGAGAAATAAGAAGTCATGACCCTTTAAGACATGAAATCTTCAGTAGCAGATTCAAACTAGATTTGCAGTTCATTTGCAATGTGAATCAAATCTGCAGATCAGATTGTGTTAATGTAGGAAATTAGGATTATTTCTGTAAAATTGTGAGCAAGATCCAGTCCATTGCCCAGGATGGAAAATATGTATATCCACACCCTCATCATTAATGTGATGATCAATGTGGTGATCGATCAACAGATAATTATCCTGTTACTCTTCTCTTCTAAAACCTCACCCTCAGATATCTGTAAATCACTTCAGGCTGCCTCCCGATCTTGCGGAGGTCGCCCTCCAGCTGGAAGCTGCTGTTGGGTGGAGGAGGCAGGTCTGTTGCTGTGGTGGAGAGGTCGGACGACAGCTCAGGCGGATGAGTGTTGTCCTTCTGCGTTGGTTGAACAGTTTGTGTGCTGGGAGGAAGTCTGCTAAACAGAACCAAAGGGGTTAAGGGAATGATTGATACCAGAACAAACATATTATAAATATCTAGAATCAATAATAAAACAGTGCCACTTACTGGTCTGATGCGTGTGAGGGGGCGTCTGAGATCTCCTCGATTTTGATCATCTTGGCTCTGGGTGAGGTTGACAGTGGAGAGGATCCATCCTCAGTGTCCCTCACCACTTCCTGGACAAGAGACTTAGACCCACCTAACTCCGCCTCAGGCACCGTGGCCTTTCCACTGACTTCCTCGATGTCAATCCTCCTGAGAGGTTTCTGAAGAGCATCAGAGGCTCAGAATAAGACAACACAATGACTCAGTTTGATGTTCACAGTGAAGATGTTCTACACTGACGTCCCTCCTGCCACCTGCTGGACAAATAGTGCTCCAGCAGGTAAAGATGAGGAGATGATTAATGTTACATTAATTGATCTGCTATTTACAAGCAGAAGTTGTATAAAGAAAACTTTTCATTTTTTGGGTTTTGGACATTTGTTGAGTTAACTTTGGGCTCTAGGATGCTATGACTTCTAATATTTCATATAATCAAATGATTGAAATTGAGGATAATCATTAATTGCTGCCCTAGTCAAAACCAAAGACATGGGATAATTACAGCTTCCTGCAGCCCAAAATAAAGTTTTAATGTTGCTCCTTTCCAAATTATTTTTAATTTACAAAATAAAATGAAGAAAAGTAAGTCTTTAGATTTAGGGAGATTTTACTTAAAGTACTAATCAGACCTCAATGACAGCTTTCCTTTGCTCTTATCTGCACCGAGGGAGAAGTAGACCTGGAAAAAGCAGCCACTTACAGTCGAGCGCAGATGTGTTGGTTTGTCAATGGGCCGGACTGTTCTCCTCTGTGAGCTGTCCTCTGTTTGGAGAAGACCACTAGAAGACGTGTCCTAACAGCACGAGAGGGAAGAGAAGAGAACTGTGTAGGAGATCAAACCACATAGTTTGATGTTTGATTTATCATTGATTCTTGTAGTCAGAAGAACTTAACACAGAGCACAGGAATAAACTTAAGATAGAAGATTACAAACAAGCAACAGTAAAGAATGCAGAATGATTTAAAAACAATTTCTTCAAAGCTGAAGTGAATCTGATCAGTAGAGCTTGTTTAGTTACTTTCTAATCACTGTTTCTTCTTCTGTAATTACTTTTCTGTTTTTTTTTTAGGCCTGAATTTTATAATTTACTAAACTACATGCACGTGAACTAATATCTGGATCTTGAAACATACAATCTTGAGTTTCTGGAGTTCATTCAAGGCCTGTTTGTTCCCTGGTTCCAGGTTCAACAGCTTCTGGAAATCTGAGGCACAAACATAGGGATTTTTTCCACAACCAGTCAATACATAGAAACAATAACTATTCATCTCAATGTTCAAATCAAAATCATTTAAAGACAAACCCTGTTAAATCTTTCCAATTTAGAAACTTAACACAACTGGTTTATTGTGGGATGTATTGTGTAAAAGAAGAAGAATACAGTTAGATTTGATGCAAATTTCTGTATTTCTAATAGTTAAGACACAATTGTGTGGTTGTTGTTTTGTTTTTGCACAACACCTTGTTTGGCCTCCTCCAGTTTCCCTATAGCCACTCTGGCTGTGCCTCTGCGGGCAAAAGCCTTGGAGTAAGTAGGGTCCAGGTAAATGGCTTTAGTGCAGTCCTCCTCCGCCTCCTTATACCTTCAACAAATGACAACAATGAAGGAAGAGGGTCTGTCATGAGTGTGCTGCCGTTTGCCTATTGCAGATCAATATTTCCACAATAACAAGTAAATTTTAAAAAATTATGTAATTATTTCTGAAAAGTCAGATATTGGAGGTAGGGTCTGAAATATTACTACTACAAAGAAACAACAAAAAAAAAAACAAAAAAAAAACTGAGTATGAACAAAGAAAACCTGAAGTCATGTTTTATTTTCTAGTAAAGATGAAAATGTTGGTGTTGTTCCTACTTCTCCAGCTTGAGGAAGGCCATGGCTCTGTTGGCAGGAAGAAGGACATTCATGCTGTCTGCCTCCATCCCTCGGCTGTAGCACTCTACAGCTGCTTCGTACTTCCCCTCTTTGAAATAAGCATTCCCCTGAAAGGCACATTCAGAAATCATAAACCACTTAAAAACTGTTTCCAATTGAGCACATTAGGATCTGTGTGTAACTTTGTCTCATGTGATACTGTTGACAAAATGGGACTTAATACACATTTGCATATTTTCACCATCTTTTGACATGCAAACTGATGAGTCCAACCAGGACACTGCAATATAAGTAGGCGAAACCACAGCAAAGCTTACTCTGTCTTTTTGTATAACCGCCTCTTGCCTCCTCTGCTGCTCCTCCATCAGTCTCTGCTGCTCTGGCTCGACTGAGGGAGCCTCCGGTGGCTGTGTGCTTTCTCTTTGGACGGTCGGTACTTCATGTCCGAGGGCCTGAAACCAGCAAGGTAAAGGGATAAAACAAAAGGGACTTGAGAAATGCAGCTGTCCCAAAATAATCATTTGACACTCACCTCTTTGATTTTCTCCATTTCATTCTGTGCTTCTGTGTTCCCAGGATCAAGCTTAAGAACCATCTCATAATCTATTCAGAGAAAGATTTGGGTTATTATCTCAGTGCATCAAGATTCAGAGACAATCTAGTCTTTTTTTTTTTTTTTTTCTTTAAATCAGTTTCTGTGTCACCTTCTAATGCAGATTCATATTTCTTCAGTGCAAACCGTGCTGCCCCTCTTCGTGCATATGCTTTGAAGTAGTTGCTGTCCAGAGCAATTGCAAGGTTGCAATCAGACTCTGCCACAGCGTACCTACAAAGAACAAAGTCTCACTCATTTACAGGGACACAAAACTAAACATTTCTCCATCATGGTACCATAACAATGGAGCAGTCACATGATCTACACTTTACTTTTTTAGCCGGAAGAAGGAGGTGGCTCGGTTTGTGGGAAGCACAGGGTTGTAAGGATCTGCCCCCATCCCTCTGGTGTAGCATTCAATGGCATCGTCATACTTCCCATCTTTGAAAAACCTATTACCCTGGAAATATCATCAAATACTTTAGCAAATGAATAATTTTCACCTCCATTTTTGGGGGTTTTTGGGGCATGCAGAGTTTACCTTTTCCTTCTCTGCCAGCGCTTTCTCCTGATCAACTGCAGCTTCCTCTGAGTCAGACTCATTTGACTCTGCTGGGCTTTCCTCTTTATCCATCTCTGCCAGAGCCTTGTCCTGCGAGCACAGAAGGATAAATCTTTCATCAACTACTCAACAACTGCTCCGATCATGCTCAAGTATAATCTATAAGATTGCATTAGATACCACATCAAACTTGTCCCAAGATCGATAGTCGTATGCTTTTATCTTTGATGCTTGCTTGGGCTCTTCTGCTTTTGTGTCACCGTTTCCCACAGTCTCCACTGTCTTCTTCTTCTTCTTCTTTTCCCTCATCTTTGTTTTGTAGTCTTTGTTGCGCACAGGAGGGAGTTCGGTCTACAAGATATGACAGGAAGATGCTGTCAACTGGATTATATCCAGACATTCAGCTGCTCCTAGTGTGGACCAACATTTACAGCAAGAGCAAACCTGAACCTCCTGGAGTCCTCCAGTCCTCAGTTCCTCGTCCTTCCTCTTCATGTCGGACTCCCAGCTCTCCAGCTCCCTCATGAAGCTGTGCAGATCCTCCGTGTTCTGCCGCATCTGAAGCTGTAACTCAATGGCTTTGTTTCCCCCAGACATTTTATTCCCTGTGAAACAGACATTTGTTTTGGATAAGTTCTTAACACTTGTTGCTGTCGTTGTTGTCTTGAAGTCCGCACTGCAGCCAAGAGGAAACACTGCAAAACACGAGAATCAAGCTGTCATGCGTTTGCGGCTAGCTGCTAGCTAGCTAACAGAAACGCTAAACGTCATTAATAAAGTGAATAAAAGTGACTCTGCAGTTACTTGAAACCTTGTAAAATACCTGTCTCTTCTCGCACCGGCTCATAAACACAGTTAAAGTTTAGCTGTAGATAGTTTGGCTAAGTGCTACAACAAAATGTGTCGTTATTCACCGCTTTCTGTTTATGTTCGGAGCCATGACAGCGGAATCCCAGCAGCCTTTGCGCTGCTGCGCCTGCGCTGGGCGTAACCAAAGATCGTCTATTTTACAATCAATAACCAAGGGAAAAAGCATATAACGCACCAGTTTCTAAAAGCTACCCACAAACAACAAACCACAGGTGAATTTGGGGCTTTTGTGACTGTGTTGTTTACTATTACCTTTTACACCTTGCAATAAAGTAGGTTCACCCCCAAAAACACAAAATGTAAACATAGATGATAAATATTTCCCTTGTCCGCTGTTTTGTTTCACACACCTGGCTTCACATCAACCTGCCCTCTTGTTCTGAATAAACGATCTCTACCGTAAAACAATCTCTAACAAAACTTCATTGAAAACCACACATTTTTTATTATTTATTAACATTATTTAACGCAATTATTTTTAAAAATAATTTCTTGGCTTCTATATTTAAATAAAAGTCAATAAAATAAAAATTTAAATCCTATTTATTACCTTTGACCTGTAGTTACCACGTGATCTGCAAACCAGTGATGACCTCTCCTGCTAGCTAGCGGTAGCTAACCGGGGGAGTTCATGCTAATTTCCAGACTGTAGTCAACATTTATCACAATGGACCAGACTAAAGAAAAGGAGGATTATGGATACGATTTATTCCCGGAGAGGAAAACGGGGAAGTACAAGAAGGGATCCATCGCGGAGACCCTGTTCACTTTCAACCGCAAGTGTCAGGTCATGCTACAGTTCGCAATGGAAACAAGTGAGTATCCCAGGTGGCTAAAAACACCTTTACGGGGGCGACTGGGCGGCGGCGAAATGTTTTACGATACGAGAGTTTCTTAAAATCGTAGTTGAGATTAAAACACCAGAGCAACGTTAACGTTTGAGCGGTTGTCTGACTGGCAGCTAACGTTAGCTTAGCTTAGCGTCAGCGAGCAGTGAATGCTGACAGTCGGTCTGTGTCTCCTTTAGGTCCCTATGCCAAACTCCTCCTCAGTGCCATGAAAGCTTCAGGATGGTTAGTATCTGTTTCATTATTATACCCTGCAACTTTTATTTTTTACTGTTAGATATTATTGTTAAATATTATTACTGTTACAATTATTATTTAAGACAGTTTTTATGATCTGATACTACATGGCTGTCTCAGTTGTCTCTTAAAATCTCCACATAGTCAATACCACCTTAATGTGTATGTGCCATCTCAACTGCCCTTTATCCTCCTGTGAGCTCATTTCACTCTGCTTCCCTCCCGTCACTTTGAACAGTTGTTTTAAATCTGAGCTGGTTTGTTTTACCACATTAAATATGACCAGATTTGACCTGACTTCACTTTCTCCTCTCGACACAGCAAAGTGTTTAAAGACAGACATTTCTCCTGTGAAGACTGTGATGGGACCGTCAGCGGCGGCTTTGATGCAGCTTCTTCTCAAGTAGGAGATACGATGGCATTTAAACACAAATACATTGCGGGCTGAGCCGGATCAAGAGCAGTGGTGACTATATTCACTTCTCTTTTGCAGATCGTTTTGTGTCAGAACAACATCCACCAGCAGTCCCACATGAACCGAGTAGTCACACATGAGCTCATCCATGCCTTTGATCACTGCCGGGCTCATGTGGACTGGTTCAATAATTTCAGACACCTAGCCTGTTCTGAGGTAGGTAAAGCTTGTTCAACACTGTCTGAATTTACCTTATGTGCCATTGTGATTCCAGTCTGATTCAGTCTTATTTCTGCCAGTGAATCAGTGTCATTATCTTCCTCTTAGCAGTTTCTGCTAGTATAAGGAAAGCAAGTGAGGATCTCGTATCGTCTCTTGATATCAAAATGTACTACAATTACAAGGCAAAAACTCCAGTGGCCTAGTTTCTGTATTATAGTAAGCAACTTGATATGGTTGAGACAGGACTTTTAACTCATAATGAAGCTTCACTGACTAAACTGATGCTTTTCGCTTAAAGGATTAGGCTGGAAACTCCCTGACCAGAGCCAACTTTACAGCAAATCAGCATCTTTAGAAACTGCACATAAAAATGTACTTCTCTCAGCAGGGCAGTGTTATTTTTCCTAAATGTCACTTGAACAGGTGGACATTTTGCATTTCTTGGGGTCTAGTTTCAGCCGGTAATTAATACTATATTTGTTGCTCTTGTAGTATTTACAGCATCACCAGACACCAGACACTTAAAATTGTTGCTTTCTTCCACTATATGTTTCCTCCATAAACATAATGCTAGCGTTTGACCTGAGAAAGGAGATGGCTCAGTTGGCTCAGTTGTTATCATTTACAACTCATTTTCTGCTCCAGCTGCATTGTTTAACCATTTTGTTGGTGCTAAAAAATAATTAATGTTTTCTGGTTACTCAAAGATTTCTTTTCGTCACTGTTTCAGATTCGAGCAGCTAACCTCAGTGGAGACTGTTCTTTTAGCAACGAAGTCGCCAGGTTCAACTTCGGCGTGAAGCAGCACCATCAGGTACCCCTCCAGGGATAAATGTAACCCTTACTCTTGGGTTTCAGCTCCATCTCTCTAGTTCAACACTTGACTTACCCTATTTCCCCGGACAGGAATGCGTGAGGAGCCGTGCCCTGCGCTCCATCCTGGCTGTGAGGAAAATTAGCCGAGATGAGGCGGAGAAAATTGTCGACGAGGTCTTCGACACGTGTTTCAACGACCACGCTCCCTTTGGACGAATCCCGCACAGCAAGAAGGATGCCAAGTTTGCCTACAGAGATTATGAAAACAGAGCTCGATATTACACAAACCTCTAGTGTCATCACATTCTCATTAAACTCCCAAAGGTGCTGTGACTCAAGGATACAAGAGCTTGGCAGCGTCAGGGCCCCAACAGAATGACTGTGTTGAAAACGATCAAGTCCTTTCAGAAGGGATTTTCAGAGAACGATTTGTCGTTGGAATATTAAAGCAAAGGAAGCAGCTATGGTACATTTCATTTTTACTGGTCGGACACAAATTCTGTAAAGGGATTGTAACTGTAACTTTGCGCTGCAAGGAAAGTATTAGATGAGACCATTGGTTTTTGTTTTTGTTGTTTTTTTTTGTCATTTGATTTTAGGCGATCTATAGGTGCTTTTAAGGAAATTAAAGATTTCCTTGATGTCCATCAATGTTTGCTGTGAAAGTCCTTTGATGACAAGCAAGCATGTATTTCTCTGACTGCAGGGTCTTTATCTTGTTGCCACATTTACCATCACTCATTTCTTGTAAATAGAGCAGATTATGCTTAAATTAAACTGAATCATATGTATTTGAATTAAAGTTTGATTCCTCTGAAAACATATGGCACATTTTCTAGACTAGTACCGCAAATTATTATTGAGGACAACACGGGCCAATTTCGTTCGACCTTGGCACAACATGTTTGAATTTGACTTGCCAAAGAAGGACAAGTAAGAATGTTGCTGATTATATAACATTTATGTTTAATCCTGTGAGAGAAATCCTCCATATTAACACATGGGGCACGATGAATAAAATGGGAAAAGTTCTTCCAAAAGAAACACCATCAACTTTGTTCACATCTGCGGCGCCACAGTAAAATGTCACTGCTGACATCTTTATTGGACATTAGCATTTAAAGAATCTCGTATCCCCTCACAGAGATTAATGAGGAAAAAATTATAAGGGAATTAGCCTCATAATCCCCCTTCCTCCCCCATCTCCTCCTCTACTTCTGCCTATCTCAAAGACAACACCCTCTGCATCATAATCACAAAGTCACTTGGTGTGTTTGCTGTGTTTGAGTGTAATATGCCACTTATCTCTATAGTCTTTACTTAGAAAACGCTACAAAAGCACAAGTAGAGTGTGGGCTTGCACAACAGGGGTGAGTGGGTGGGATGCGAGAAGCAAAGCAGATTAGGTTAGTTTCAGAAGCTTAACAGAGCAAATGATGAAAACAGCCTTGAGGCAGTGGGATTAATGTGAGACAAAACGCAAGAAAACAAAAGACAGAAATGATATTTGGATTTGAACAATGTCGCATCCCAGTAGGCTAAATAAAGAAATCATAGAAAACAACAGAATTACTGCTGGAATTGTTCATATATCAAATGCTAGCTGCTAAATACACTCGCTACAATTAGACATGCCAAACAAGGTTGTGAAATTGTAACTTGATGTTTTTCATGCTCTCGTCCTGAGTTCAACTGCAGCCGGGATTTAAGGATTTCGTAGTCCTGAATCCAAGACCTCGCAACAAACCCACCCCCACATGTGAATCTCATATTCATTCTAAAAATATTGGAACCAGCTAATAAAATAAGCGCTGTGTTAATGTGCTATTTAAGGCTAGCTAAAAAACTGCCGAGGATGAGACAGCAAAGTCCTCAATGAGCTTTTATTTTTAGGTATAGAGGTATAGAAGGATATAGAAATATGTAGATATTTACATTTGAGTGTAGACATTTAAACTAAAAACATGTTCTAAACTTATAAACTGAAGCTGCTGTTAGCAAACAGGTGGTTCTTTAAACAACTGGCAGGAACATTAGCATTCATTCACCCTTTGATCAACAAATGTCTAATATTCTCTCCACCAAAAATAAATGAATAAAAAAACCCATATCATTATCATATATATGTTTCTTTAGCTGCTAAATGCTCTGTTTGCCAGCAGCAGAGGTCTGTTCACAATAAAAGTCTGGGTATCATTTTTCACATTTAAAGTTCACAATAGTGTGTTGTAGTTGTACAGCTCATTCTCATGTCAGCACACAGAGGTGATTTGAAAAGCGCTCGCCATTTAGTAAGTACACAATATGTACATGGTCGTTCGTCTGCGGTGATCTCAAGTGTTCAAAAAATAAAAAACAAACATTACACTTTACGCTCAATAAAAAAAATAGTTATAGCAATATTTCTGCAACATTAATCAATATCAGTGTCCCAGCTGTTACTTTGTGAAGTCTTTAACCCTCAGTCTTGACTGCAGTGTTATCCTTGTCCACTAGATGGGAGTTTGAACCCACTAATCTTCATCATCAGGCCCAAGTGAGTCCAATCCCAATTTGTACAGAAAGTGCTGTTACTGTCTTATTGATACATGGCCTATAATTGAATTCATTTCATTGAGTCCTGTTCCAGGTGGATGTTGTGCCTTTCATGAGCAGAGATAGAGTTCAGTAATCAAGTTGCTGCTGAGAAGAGTGACGACTTTCATTATTCCATCTATTTAGGCAGGTGGCGCCCACTGTGAACTAATTAGGATGCTCCAGCAGCACTGAAATCCCTTCACTAATCTGCTGTAGGACAACACATTAACCCTGAGAGCACTAATGAACTCATCTCATTAATTAGAATAATGCCAGATTTAGTAGTAGCATGGAGAGGCGATGAAGAGCGAGGACACCCACTTGCCTTTGTGAAGTTTGTTTCTGCTCTTCATGGGGGTTGAGTTGATAATGAGAGGCTGCTGAATTATTTAGCTGGATTTGAAAAGTACTGAGATATTGAAACTACCGGCCTTGAAGACGACCATGTGAGCATGTTTCTGCACAATACATCTTTTCAGTGAATTGTTTGATGAGTTTTGGGGAAAAAAGTCTTTCACAGACACACAGCTTCTCAAGGTCTCAGATGACTTTGAAATGAATATGACTGAAAGAAAGAAGCAGAGGAGAAACCTGGGGCAAAAGCTGGGCGACATGGCATCCTCTGGCCAAGACGGCCATTTTTCTGTCCCTTCTCCAGCACTCTGGGGAAACTCTTGAACAATGAAAATATATTGAGTCCAGTCACCTGTTCTTTAGCCTGAGGAGAACAATCATATCCAACTGATTGAGGACAAGAGTGCATATCTAAAGATGGGCGCCATGAACCTTGTTTTATCAGCTGACATCTTATTTCAGCACAAATACACTATACAAGGATAAACATCCACAATATACAGAAGAAGACATATAAGAAGTTCAGAAAAGAGAACACATTTAACAGCAGTAGTAGCTGCAGGATATGGGAAATACAGAGTTTAGCCTTGTTGTAAAAGCAGCAGTAGGACTTGAATTTGCTGTATTAGCACTATCATTAAATGCAGCACTTGCTGGATGGAGTATTACTATTTCAGGGAATAAAAAGTTTGACATTTGTGAAAGCAGCCTATTCACTTTCTTTGTGAGATTTTAAACTGGTTAAGCTCAGCACAAAGAACAGAAACAGGGAGATACAACTAATAAAATTAACCTGGCACCTCTAACACTCACCTTTATCTCTACAAAAAACGAGTATAAGAATTCACAATAATTGGTTTTAGACCTACACCCCCCAGCCATTGTGCTAAGCTAACTGGCTTTTGGTGTTAGCTTATTTAATTTGCACAAAAATCAGTGTGTATTTTCCATCACTTCAAACTTACTTTAATGTGTTATCATGTTAACTGGGAGTTATATGATAATATGGCATTTTTAATCTTTTAAAACACTTTTTTCAACCTGTGTGATACTTTGGCCACGACTACACACACACACACACACACACACACACGCACACACACACACACACATACATATATACATACACACACACATACATGACCATTGAGTCCAGTACAGACCAAAACACACCTAGGTTTAGACCTGTGGCTAAAGACCACAGACCTCTTTTTTTTAATGCCCCCCCCACCTAAAAAACAATGGGCAAAGCAAACAACACGTGTGAGAAATGCTTGTGACTCTGTAACCTTGGTTCAGTATTTATTATGTGTGACTGTAATGAATGGAATGGTAACTGTGTTATTTCCGAGACATTATATTCAGGTCTGATATGGGGTTAATTAGCAGTATGGCATTGATGATGAATAGTAAAACCTTCTTATTTACACCAAAATATCAAACTAGGAACTTTATATGCAGGTTTCATAAGACATATGAAACAACACTGCCTCTATCTTCTCCTATTTTAATACTGAAATCCAAATTTACCTAATAAGGTTCTTTATAGGGAAGTGGTATAATTCATCACATTAACAGGCAACACTGACAGTGTAAGAACAAAAAGTTGAAATCATTATAATTCACAGCACAAATCCTCTGGAGGCAAACCGTCTAACCTGACAATTAACTTCCCCAGCAGGGAAGCACTGTTTGAGCCCGCGGTGGGGAGGTGGGCATGTAAATCAATTAATTATGTGTGCAAGTTGAGGATTAATTAAGCAGGTGTTTAAAGTTGGCAGAGATCAGCTTTGTAGTGTAGTATTATACTGTAATTTTATGTAATTTGACCACAACTTTTTGGCATGACTCTCAAAGTCAAGTCATCTATAATCATATCATCATGGTCACTTGATGCAATTCAAATGCAAATCACACATTTTCTTTAGATAATCTACTGAGTTCACTGAACATTTTTTATTTTTTTTTTACCAAAGACTACTTCCTATAAAAATAGTAAACAGTGTGTTCTGCAGCATGTCTTCACTTAAAAGGACACTGGAAAGTTATTCTATTAATGTTTTTTGAATGCACCTGAGACTAAGGGTAATTCACCATTATTGTACAGGGGTGAAGGCAGAAACCTTACAGGTGCATATCTCAGCAAGGTTTATAGACTTTTTCCCTTTGTCATGGTAAAAAAAAAAAAAAAAAAAAAAAAAATCACTATTTTGAAGGTTACAGGTATAAAACTTGGAGATTAAGTCTAAATCCTAATAAAACCCATTTAGAGTTTCAAATCCCCCTATCAATATGGACCCACCCAGATTTAATTCAATCTGAAAATGGTCCATTGTTACTAGAGAAACAGCACACATTAAAATTACAAATAACTTTGCTTTGCACACTTCACCATAGGGATATATGACCAGCGTTTTACCTAATTTGCCTGTGAGAACAGGTAAAGATATGATTCATAGAGGCTTTGTCTTACTTAGAGTCGGGGAAAACCAAACAGGGCAGATGTGATGTGATCGCTGTCGACTGTAAATATGAGGGTATATGTTTCAAGATGCTAAATGTCTATGTCAATTAAAGGTTAATTAGATGTAACACATGGTTTACATGGTCTAGTCTGAAAAAATGGAGGAAAGCCGCTAAAGTAAGAACCTGTTTAAATTACTGACTGAATCTGGGGTAAGTTTTCTTTTTCTGGTGAATTTTACAGAAAATGTGGTTATTAGGATTCAAACCCTGCAAACAGGCTGACAGACTTGTGATGTGTGTTCTGCCATGTTTTCAGTCATTTAAAGTCAAACAGAGAAGGAAGGAGGTGGTAAGTTGTGGTAAGTGCCTTTTTCCTTTTCCCACGTTGTCTCAATAACAGCAATAAGCCAACGGATTTGTGGCACATTGAATGAGGCTTATTAGGAATGAAAGGACGGGAGATTATATCAGGAAATCCCCTTCAAACTCCCACACACATGTATGAAAGTGTGCACACACACACACACACACAGTAAATAATTTTGCTTCTGCTAAACATCCTGTAAAAGAATGAAGGTTTTACTGGACAGTCAAACAAAAACAAAAACACAGAAATACACATAAAATCTAGACCAATTAGGTAACTTGAAGGTAAGTATAGTGAAATAAAGCGATGTCATGAGATTACTCCTACAAAGCTTTGAGCCATTATTTCTGAAAACGAACACAACATGCCATTTGCTAATTTCCCTGCACAGATGATAAGGGTTCAAGTAAATTAGCACTGGCAGACTGTTAACATTCATGGCAGAAATGTAGACGACTTCTACACCAGTAATTAACACATGCTGGCATTTGAATCTTCACTTTGCTAATGATATGCATGGTATTAATTAGGCCTCAGTGATTAACATAACAACCGCTGGACAATGTCCCGAGGTAAGAGCAGGGCTGTTTTTCTTTTTATTAACTGTCCCTAAAGCCACAGTCTCATTACTAAATCCCAACAGTCAGATCTCCTAACCTTGACAAGTATTGTGAGTCATGTATTTGTTGAAAGAAATTTGATTAACTCTCTAGACTGAACTGAAAGCTCAGGAATATGACACGTAAATAAGAACGCAGCAGAAAAGTAGAAAACAAGTGCAATGGAAAAAAATATGAAACAAAAGACATAATATGAAACAAACAAAAAATAATATGAAACAAGAAAACAGAATGAGGTAGAACAGGAGCAAACACTGGGAGATTTCAGGACACAGCGAAATGAGACCACAGAGGATGGAGTTGAGTACAGAGCAAAATCAACAGGTTAAGGGTAGTTTTTAATTCAGTATGAAGCAACATGTATGTTTAGATCTGAGTTTGTGGTTGATGGCTCTTGATGTTCATCCATTATCTGCACCACTTATCCCTGAGGAGATGATGTGATTTATAAAGGAACAGAGTTTATAAACATCAGTGGGAAGTAACCACCAAGCCAGATACCACAGCAGCTGCTGAAACCCAGGATTGAACCAGGGACCTCTAGATCCTCAGGCGCTCTCCCAACTGAGCTATTTCAGCACAGGTATTAGACAGTTATGGATAATAAAGGTATGCAGCAAACCTTTTTGAAAGCTCCATAAGTCATCTCTTTAGGAGGTGACAGTGAACCAGACTGAAATCTGTCTACAGACACAACAATCCTCTCTGACTTTAGGTGTGGGCAGGGTATTGGACTGTGGGAGGAAGCACCACACAGGCAGAGCGAGGGAATGCAAACACAGAAAGGCCCCGGGCCCAGGGCTCAAACCCGCAGCCTTCTTGCTGCTAAGAGTACTAACCATTGCATCAGGGCGCCACCCAGCCACATATGAAAACCTCCGCTTCTTATCCTAAAAGATTAACAGAGCACAATAAACGTGATAAGATTGAGGCTACATCCACATGACTACATTTTATTTGTAGCTCATCAGTTTTTTGCTGGAGTTTTTTTAGCCTGGACGACTTTTAGAAAAGCTGCCGGATCTGTTCCTTCATTGGGCCTTTTCAGCGTTGACAGTGGTGAATTACAAGTGTTACTGACCTTGTTGTCTTTGCTAGTAAATGTTGTACAGTTAGTACCAGTCTTTGCTGGTCCTTCCAACAAACCAGCTGCAAAATACACAATCTGCTTCCTGTTTACACCTGGACACACATGCCCACTGTACACGGTCATGTTTTCAGGCGTGTTAGCTTAGATGGAGATTGCTCTGTTTTGACCTCCACCACCTCCTATGAGATAATTCTGACTCTTTCACTGATAAATGATTGTGTTATATAAACTAGTTGGTCACTGACTTTGTCTGTTTGGACATAAGATTGTCACTACAAGTGACACCTTTCACTTTTCAATTCACTTTTCAATTTTTCCCATTGCTAACACAAAAATATTGATTAGTGCAGTTTTGAGAGGAGGCTTTTAACATGGATCAGCATGGATCCAAAATCATAGCCTTTGTGGTAAGAGTCAGTGGTTACACACGTTCAAGTTGTACATTGAGTCTGAACAACAGAAGCTAATTAACTTGCTTGAAAGATGAAAGAGTCTCGTGGATCAATGGAGATGTTGTTTTGTCTGCAAGTCATTTCTCCTCTAAACCTTTCAACATACACCCACTTAGATTTGAGCAATGATTACGGTCGAGTGTCTGCAGGTAAAATCTTTAATTCCAGTGCTGGAAAAACAATGAACCACACATAATGAGAATTCACCTGCTGGACTATTAATAGTCCAAGAAGTCAAAGAAGTTTCTGGAGATAGGACTTGAGTCCAGCAGCCCTGTGAAGTCAGCCAAAATCTCTCCTGCCTTTGAATTCTTTGTCATTAAACTCCAAGGACATCGGAGGATCACCTCTTTCTCCTATCTGCCCCACTTGTGAGATGTGGCCGGCCTTCTTGGAGCCGAACAGGCAGCCCGTGGGACCTCCAATTCATCGAAGGGAGGAACCGGAGCTTGCCTGAAGGGTGGACTCCTCTCTGGTGAGCCAATTTAGTTTGACCTCTCAGCTCGTCTCCTGCGTTGCGAGTCCAGATAACTGTCCTCCAATCTGGCGGCTTTGTCACGGATGTGTGGTTGAGCTCTGGCAGCGGCAGAACAGCTGAACCTGAACATCCACAACCAGAGGGATTACTGTGTCTTCACTGAGGACCCACGTGAGGGGAGGATTGATGCCTTTTTTTGCTGACATTTGCCTGCGTGTGACATAGTAGATATGAATTGGGGCAGAAAAGGGGGGTAGTGTCTACAGATAGCCATGCTATCCTGTATGTGGAAGGTCAAGGGTTTAATCCTTTAAACTGCCAGGGTGTCCTTGAGCAACATGGATGTAAGGAGTCAGCTACAATTACACCTACATTTGGGACCGATAGTATAAACCTTTCTTTGAGGCATATTAACAGACTAATGTCATGGTGTTGCCATTGATCATCAAAGCAGAACTTTCAGTCTAAATGAGAACAGATCTTGAACCCTTGCAGCATCTGCCTAATTATCATTTGTTGGGTTAACCTGTATTGGCTCTAGCTCAGCATGGGATTCATTATTCAGGAGGGTGAGGATCTGCTCTGACCGCACAACAAACTTATTAGTCAGCGCTGGGTTACACGGGATCAGCCACTATCCAGCTTTTAACACCACACCTGACACTATTGATCAGCCACAGACCTTGGCACCGTTCTTCTTCTGAGCCGGCAGCCAATTAAAGAGTAAACAAAAAGAAAGCACATTTGGAAGATGACCTTAACACATATTAGTCATCTCACACGCAGAAGGAGGAGAAACACAATGATGCTCAAGTGAACTAAGGTGACTTGAATAAAGAGATGAGTGAAAGTGAAGCGACAAAGGCAGCCAACATGTAAAGATGTGAATGACTCCTTCCATTCTGACACGACACATTTATTAAAATCAGTCTCATACAGCCTCACAAAAGATTGTGCTTTTCTTACGGTCTATATCTTACGGTCTGAAGTGCAATTGCAAATAAATACTCTCTGTCCAGAGCAGCAAAATATCAGCAAGAACAAACTCAAAATCTCAAAGGTAAATGGATTCATTAAGCAGGAAAATGAACCCGTGAATGATGTATTGTTTCACATTAGATGATCACTGCTGCTGCTGCATCTGTGCGTAAGCAGCAATTTACTGTTGTAGGTTGAGGTTGAGCTCGTTTTAACTTCCAAACAAGGGGTCGAGGCCTCTCCAAAGGGTCAAAAGATAAATCTGAAGGGTCTTGAGACAGTTAATAAAGATAAAAACGAAGTTGTGCTACACAAAGTGTGTTCATTTTTTTGGTCTTTTCTCTTATCTTTGCTTTTGTGTGAATTATTAGATTATGTTGCATCTTTTGGGCTCAGGCTGTCATTTAAATGAAACCAGTTTTAATGGTGAATGCTGGTGGCGGATGTGCTAATGGCTCATAGATGTTGTTTAGCTCTAGCTGATAAGAAGGGGGGGGGTTGATTTCCCCAGAGACAATCCAATCATCAGCTGCTCCTTAAACTTCCTCGCTTCCATTAATGACAGCCATGCATCAAAAAATACTTCTGTTAAATGTACTGAATAACCTGAGCAGATGTTACTACACGTGCTGTGTGCCATGCTAAAAAAAAAAAAAAGAAAAATGCTAAAAAAAAAAAAAAAAAAAAAAGAACAATACGACATAAACACTGCCATGTTGGAACAGAGCTTGTCACAGCCGGTAAATGTGAAACAGACTGGTTTTTAAAATGAACTTCTCTTCTCCAAAACCAAACTGGATTTGCAAGTGGAACCACTAGAGGTCACTCTGATGCTGCTTCCTGTCACACACGAGGCGCCGCCTGGGCAACACTTCACTTTACACAGGCCAGTTTATTTACCTGTAAATTAACCCTAGGAACTGACAACAGCATTATTCTGTAAATACAAATCAAATCCTGTGTTTACATATTTTTGTGACTGTGCTATAGAGTGAGTACACACAGTAATGGGGAGGGTGTGGCAGTCTATTAGAGGGGGGCCTGCTTGGTGCTCGGTCTTCGTGAATGATTTGTTTTCTTTTTAAGTCTCTACATTAAGTTAACAAACTGCACACATTTAAGTCAGAACAAGACCCTTTTTTAATAAAAAGTTGTTCCGTTAATGTGAGTTTAAGTGACTCATCTCACAGTTCATTAGATAAGAAAATACTCAATACCCATTTTTGCCCCACAGGCCATGGTGACCTTCTTCAAGTTGTCTCTACCAGCAGTAAATCTTATTCTGCATGATTCAAGACTGTTGCTAATAAATGTGTGCACAGACCATACCACTGAGTATGAGGCACATCTCACTTTTATCTGCAGCCCTCCCTCCCAATCCCCCCTGGTCCTGTCACTCCCCTCTCCCCCCCTCAGGATGACAGGAGAGGAAAAAAAAAAAAAAACCCACACATCTCCAGAAACCACTTCTAATGGAAAACGCAGCTGTTTGCAAGTTTGCTCGCTGAGAGAGCATGGAAACGGCTTGTAAGGCACGCTCCGGCAGTACTGTAGGCCTCCTGGCAGAGCAACACAAGGGCACAGAGCTGTGGTTTCACATGGTTCAACATGCTGCATGAGTCACTGACCAAAAACACGTCTCTTCTATACAGCATGGTGAGGCTCCATGACTTACACTGTGATGGGCGAAGGCCAAAGACAATAATCCGGGGGGGGTGGGGGTGGCTGCATAATAACATATGTGAATGATGCCCAGCAAAAAAATGCATGTCAAATCCACGTGAATACCAATAGCCTTTTAAATATGTGACCAAAGATGAAAGTCCAGATAGTGAAAGTGGCAGTGACAGTTCATTAGAACTATTACAAGTTTTTTTTCCATTAGGCGTTTTATACTGCCTGGAAGCTCTTTCCTGTCACACAGGAAGTGATCAATTTTGCATTTTCAGGTAAAGAAAGCAAAAATAACTTTTCTCTTACAAAATAAAACAGCTGTAAAACTGAGAATCTATTTTCCTGAAGGACAGGGGCCACCCAAGGGGACAATCTGCAACAGGTCAAGCTGTTTTCTATTCAGCTAATTTTTCAGATTTCATGTCCTGTGCCTTTAAAGTTTTGGTTCATCTTCATCACCCTCATTGACCTCATTTCCAGATTCAGCTTGAAGAGGCACCACCAAATGATACAGAAAACAGATACAGTAAACAGCTACTTAGTGAATGTTATGGAGGCTTTATCTGCTAAGATACCAGATATTTAGTTTAATGATTGGTGGAGACCAAAATAAGAGCTAAAAGAAGTGTAAATATTGATATTATACTACTGATATTGCTCTGTGTCTGAACGTTGTCAGTTTTGCTGTCACATTCACTGTGTTTACATGTTTATAGACTGTTGCATACATCTGTCATAGTTAGCAAGAGCAGACAATAGCATCACCCACAGAAACACAAATCTTATCAACAAAACATTCAAGACAATATAGTTTGTTTGACACATGACACATCAAACTCATCAGTTTTATACAAACTTAAAAGCTGTTCAGTTGGGGGAAGAATGCAGTGATTCCCTAAAACTTGAACCCTTTGTCATCAGAATTTAGAAAATTATAACTGGGTGTTTTTTCTTGTGGACTGTGACAGGTTTTTTTATCATTTCAGGACCCATTTTTCACTGCAAGGGAAGGGAACTAAAACAATATCAATGTGAGTGTGTTTTCTTGTTTTATAAAAACAATGGGAGCTGGTGGCTGACACTGTTCTGTTTCTCTGAAAATTATAGTTTTTAATATCCCACTTTTCCATTTTCAGGAATTTAGCTCTCAGTTATTTTGTGGGTGTCAAAACGATCACTACAGGCATGGGGAGGTGATTAAAATCAGGTGTTACTGTATGATTGATGCAGTGTGCGCCACATATGTGCTGCCTTCACACTGGTAATTACAACACTTTCAAAAGATGTGGAATTCGCCTTTTGATGTATGATCGCCTGCGAGGACTTTAAAGAACTCAGCAAAGAACCATGTGGGACTGAAAAGAAAGTCGCTGGTGGGGAAAAAAAGAAAGAGGAGAAAAACATTTCTCTCACACTAATATCTGGAAGCTTTGGAGAGTTTCTGAGTCCAGACTTTAGATGAGGCTGTGTTATCTGTCCTCTGTTCTCCTGTGTGACTGCCACAAAACAGCCACAACACCTTCAACATGTCTGAAAACATTTCATTAATGGATTCTCTCCTATAAAGGGTGGTCATCTAATTATTATTTATTCTTATTTGGTTACTAAGAATTGATGACCAGTACATCCATTTAGCTATGTTTTTGGTCTGTTGTAAGTTACAAAATAATATTTAAAGCTGCACTGATCATATAATTCTATTCACAGTGAATCATCACTATTTATCATGGAAAATGTGTCTGTAGTTTCCCTCAGCTTTGCTGAACATTTTAGCACCTTTCAGCTCATTGTTTTGGGTTTAAGACCCACCCCTTTTGTGATGTCACTCTCACTGCTCATCAGCAGCATTTCCGCCCATAGTAGAAAACTATTTGTTGTTTGTTTGTTTGCAAAAAAATGAACTGTGTGTTACCTTCCCAGGACCAAACAGCAGACAGACTAAGTTGTTGACTAGCTGGTGAAAACAGTGGAGCATTTATCAGCTACAGAGAAAGATATTTCCCTCAGGAGCTGGTGCAGAAAACCACTGTCCTCACATGTTTGTGTCTGCTGGTTGTGTTTGCTTATACATTCTTTTTTCATTTCTAATTTTTTAAGTTTGTAAATTTTGTGTTTTGTGTGTTCTCCTTCCCCAAAATGCCCCAAAAGAATAATTAATTAACCCTCTTTGATCCAAGGGTATTTTCAAAATTTTTACACATTTATTATCATTTATCATTTATTCACATCTTTTATCCTTGAGCACTGTGTAAAGAGATAATTTGCTTTTTAATTCTTGTGAGAACATGCCTTTAATAATGTGAAAGCATTGTTTGATGCTTGCAACGAAGTCTTAGCTTCTTAAAGTGGAATATATGAGTAAAATAGCAGATAAATGTTCTTTGAAGCACTTTCCCTCTTTTTCTTGGATCAAAGTCATATCCTAAAATTTCCAACAATCGAAAACATCAACATTTGATGTTGGGTTTTAGTGTCAGTAACTTACAATTGAAATCCCAGGACTTATTTCTAAACCCACTTTCTAAACCCAATTTGCACTGATGTTCAGCAGTCATATATCCATTGTGCGATGACACTCACAGACCAGTAGATATATACCAGCTGTGGCAGAAAATAAACCAAAAACTTACACAACCATATGGCAGGTGGAGTCCTGAGTGAGGAGGTGCATTAATAGACTGTCTTGCTCTTCTTATGTGTCAAGTGAGGCTGTAATCATTTTCTCCTCCTACTTCAAAAACTGCTGAGAGCAACAAGTCCAGACATGTTCCCTGAGGGGTAGTAGAAAGGCACTTTGGGAAATGTAGGAAGATGCTAACCAAAGTAGAAAATTTAGAAGGCATGTTGAGGATAATAAATGATAACACTTTATTTGATTCATGCGGGATCCTCTAGTTTTCCCAGAAAACCAATTAACTTTTTATTCTTTCCATGATTTCACAAACTATGTGAGTTTAATGAGATATCATTCACTCAAAGGTTAAACTGAGAAATACAATCCTACATCTTACCTAACAGTAAAATCCCCTTACATTAGCAAACCAATTTTCATGAATCCTACCAGTCCTTGTCATGAAACTGCGTAGGAATCCCAGACTTAAAGCAACATCTGGCTGCTTTTAAGAGTCATGGACAGTTTGCCGCAGGTGGTGGTGGGCGGGGTTCATATGGGTTATATGGACCGTGGAAGTTTAAAAGGGTCAATACATGCAGATACAACACAACTCTGACTCATGTGGAGCACTGGAGAAAGGGGAAATGGCAGAATGTCAGGAAACCTGCATTTCTTCCATATTCTCTTAAATAAAAGATCTTTAGTGATTCTCTAATAGATTTAAAACCCTTCCTGTGTAGGCCATAGGATTATTATTATTCTCTTACTATTTTGAGACTGTTCAAATGATGTTGTTGTTTTCCTTTGTGTGTAAAAATGAAACTTTTTGATCCTAGTTTGGTGGACAAAATAGCCTCAATTGCCACAGGTTGGATTGAGGGAGAGTTATGTCCTGTTTGAGGCCTGGATGGTGGAAATGATTATGTTCCCCTCGCTATCGTGGAAAGTAATGCTTGGCAGCAATTTGTCCACCTGCACCTCTGAACAGCGGGTTTGGTAACAATTACTGGTCCAGGAAAGAAAACATTACTAAGTCATTACAATAATGATAGTAATTCAGGCCAGCAGAGATGTAGCCTCTACAGGCTTTCTCTCCACCCTCTCCTTCTTTGGCCTCTGCCTGTCTTGCCTTTCTATGTCTACACCTTGACTGTCAATTGCTCTTTTTTTTTTTTTTTTTTTTACAATTTTCACCATCTTCCTCCTATAGCTCCTTTATTATTATTATTATTATTCATTTCAAAAGAGTGTCTCTTTTATACACTGTAATCATACACACATATCAAATGACCCTTTTTATTAATGGTTTGCTGTGATTTAAGTTTATAGTGCCATATATGTGTGTGTGTGTATATATATATGCATATACACACACACACACATATGGCGCTATAAACTTAAATATATATATATACACACACACACACAGACACACACACACACACACAGTATATTACCCTGGAGAGAGACTTAAAGTCTGGGCAGGAATATCATTGGAATATTATGGTGCTATATGGCTTGGAAAGCTAAGCAGCTTAAAACGTTTAAATAGTACAGCACCATCATAACATCCACCTTTTCGCAGTAAACAAAAGCATGTGAATGTCCCCTGTCCCCTGTAAGGGAGGCGTAGAGACGACAGGGGAGGCGGCCTGATGGAGCTCCCTCCTGCCAACAGCCTTATTTATGTTTCAGAAACTCAACTGACAGTGCCAAGACATTATCCAAGACGCTGATGGAGTCGCCACACAGCGGCTGCTGCCATCCAGTCTGGAAAACATTTGAAAATCTTTGTTATGAAAAGAGCGCAAAAATGCTCGTCACTCTGGGGAAAGATGGCTCCGTTTTCCATCTGGAGCTCAGTGAGTCAGTGTGGGAGGACGTGTGTACGTTTTCAACACAACACAGCAGATGATAAAATAGCTTATGAAAAAGAAAGAAGAAAAATGGCTGCAGCCACTCTTCTGGGTGGGCCCGCAAGCACATGACATATTAGGCCTGTGAGGGATTATTTTTGTATTTCTCAGCAGTTATTTAGTGGAGTTAGACTGAAATATGAGGCCGTTAAATATCAGCCATGGTCTTCTGCTCCATCTGAAATTTTTCATTATTTTTTGCCCTTATTTAAACTGTTTTCACTTAAGTTAACTTCAAAAGTGTAATGAATCCCAGATATCAATGGCTGAAAAGGTGTGTGTATGTGTATGTGACACAGTGTGTCTGTTTTTGTTTTCTGCTGAACACTTCGTTTTAGATGCAGCAAATTACTTTACATGGTTTTCTGCAGAAAGAGGAAGTGTAATTGAATTAAAGTGAAGACTAAGTCCTCCGTTACCCAGAGCGCTTCTGGTCAAGGAAGTGGCACAGTGGCACATGTGTCCTTGCAAAATAGGTGGTGCAAAAAAAAAAAAAAAAAATAGAAAAAAAAAGTGATGCGACTCTCAGGGCAAGTTGGTGAACTACTGTAGCTGACAAGCTAACTGCTAACACTAACCAGATGGGAACATGCTAGTGCGTGTCAGTCAGGATTCTCTGAGTTAGCTGCTAGCTAGACTATAATTTTATAAGCTTGTTAGATTGCTTGCTAAAGGAAGAATAACTACCTGTTTTGGGCAGTATGGCTCTGCGTTCCCTCAAGCTTGGTACTGTCAAGATAGTTTGCTGCAGAAAAATGGCACAAATTCACATTTATGCACAAAATGACACAAAAAATACATGCAAATTTGCTTCGCTCCTGTGACTGTCGTGTTTTCATTGAAATAAATTTATTAGCCAGAAAATTCTAGCATTTGAAATGCTGCAGTAATACAGACGGAAACTGTGAAAAATGACACTGGAAATTGGTTCTGATCAGATTTAATATTTGGCATCTTATCATACACTGACAACAACAAAGAGAGAGAGAAGGTGACCTCTCATCAGACGGGAGATTTATTCATGAGATTGGTCGCCTAAAAGCTGTTTCAGAGGCTATACCACTCTGACAAGAATAAAACTCTGAGAAGAAAACCTGTAATGTACAAAATAGCAGCAATGAGCTGCTTCAAACCAAAATTATCAGTATAGCTTTGAAAAGCCCATTTTAATCAAACTTTAATCAACTTTTCATCCTGAGATTCAAAGAGATTCAGCCAAAGACAAGTTCTTCATCAACACAGTCTGTCAGACAGATCTGTGCGCGATGATCAGGTTCAAACAGAGCATGTCTGAGAGGACAGTGGGAAATCCCCCCCACCCCCCTCCTCAATGAGCGGCTCCTATGCCGTCGACTGATGTCGTAATTTCTCACTGAAACCTTAACCAAACAATAAATATTCGACAGCTCAGTTGTTCTAAAAAGCAGAGGTGTTTGCTCAACACTGCCTGCCAGGACTCGCTTGCGGAGTTCAGTGTGAGACGGTATTATTGGGCTTTTCTTTTCTTCTTCTTTTACTTCTGTACATAACCATTTTCGTTTCTGTCTCTCTGTTGGAGATTAAATCCCAAATCCTGGATCCGATCATGGAGGAAAAAGCAGAAGCCATCATGCCAAGATAGAACTCATTGCATGTGGAGGGATCGGCCATATTGGACTCATTAATGACTGGCACACAAGAAGAAAGTATGAGTTAATTGCTTTGACATTCCAGCCAACATATAAACTGTGGCAGTCCAAACGTTCCTTTCCAGAGAAGCTATTGAAAATCCAATTGAGCTGTCGGCCAATAATCAGCACAAGTAGACACTTTTGTTTAGAAGTGTTACTCCCCTTAGTGGGACTCAATGCAGCACAGCAGGTTTCACAAACACCGTTTGGCGGCTCTGGGTCTCAGCAAATAGTGGAGAGGTTAACTTATGAAAACACTCACACCCTGTTATCAGATTAGGTCTCTACAAAGAGCTCTCAGCACCAACAAAAGGGAAGTGATATTTCTTCTTCTTAAAGAAAGCTCTGCGTCATGTTGGTCTTTCTCTTCTCCGTTTCCCCCCGTCCTCATTCCTTCCTTTGCTTTCATTTGTTTGAGCTGTCGACAGTGGGCTTGCCCTGAAATTAAAAACCTTTAGTGTTTGTTTGCTCGTTGTCAGCACAAGGCTTTTCCCATCATTCCCAGGGACAGCATCTGTCACGCCTTCTGAAAACTGCTTTTGGTGGGTTGGTTGGGCAGGGGCCTGGCCCCATAAAATAAAATAAATGTATGAAAATGTTATCTTATTGTGAAATATCTGAGGTTTCTATCTGTTGGTGACAACTATAAATGTTGAGGTAACAGATAACAGCAGATATCATATATTAAGCTCATTATATTAATTGTATTTTATTAATAATGGACATTACAAACATGTATTGGGGTTTAAAACACAAGCTTGTGTGTGTGTCTTTCTTGGTTCATAGTTTGAGGTCAAGCACACACTCAGTGTCAGTGTGTTTGACCCTGGAGTGTCTGAAGTGTTGATTCTCTAAAAGGTCAAAGGTCAGGTAGAGGCTGATGACTGATGGGGGTGCAACAGTTTTATTTAGACTGGTTTAAAAGTGTGGAAGCTTTGAAAGGTGACTTTATAAACTTTATAAACAATTAATAAAAAATGTGTTCCTCGCCAGATTTTTAATTTATTTGTAACTATTTGACAAGTGTACTTCCTCGTATCTCTTTGGCATTATTATAATGCTTATAATGTCAATTAAATGTAAATTTAAAAGATAGCTATCAAACAAATAAATTAATATATGAATAAACACAAATACAATACCAATACAATACAATACCCAACTTTACACAACACTTTTCATCCTGTTAATGTTGTACATATGTATATTAGAAGAGCAGAGATGCTGCTACATCTATTTCAGCTTCAGTTAAATTTGACAGGTGTTGAGTTTGTTTTAATGGAGGATTATTAAGTATAACTTAAGGGTATTGTTTGGATCCAGGTTATGTGACAATGCAAATTTCACTTTTTTTCCATTTTAAATCTATTCCAAACTCTCATAAAATTATACTTTTCTATCTGAATTTTACCAAATCTTACCAAAATATATTGGAAGCACTTTATTTCTCAAAGTTTCTGACTGGATATGTTAAATCATTAAAATCATTATGCATGAACTTAGTTTTTTTTCTGGTCTGACCATCAATCCTGGATGTGCTGGTCACAGACTAGTTTTTCTCTCTCCTTCTGCGTCTGTGTTTCCCTGTGACTCATTGTGTCTCCCCCTCCCCTGTAGTGTGTGTGTGTGTGTGTGTGTGTGTGTGTCTCTGTGTGTGTGGCCCCTGGCTCTTCTCCACACCTGCTGCACCCGTACAGGTATCCTGTCTGTCTCTCCACTCATCACCAGGTTGTTCAGAGCTGCAGCTCCAGCCTCCCTAGTCCCAATATCTTATGTTAAACTAGTCATTAGACCTGCTCACCTCTGCTTTGAGTTCCAAAAAACTAACAAAACTCAAACTGTCACACCAACATTGTTAAAGATGTCCAGTACATCAATGAACACAAACGTCATAAAGAAAGACTCACACTACCCTACACTACCAAAGGGCCCTTGACAGCAGACAGCACATAACATTCAGTACAAAGCTTTGAACAATGCTGTTAAAACTGACTGACACTAACTGCTGACCCTTAATATACAGAAGAGGAAATGGTAAAAGATTGTCTGAAACATATATCCTATGTATCACAGTGTCTGTATTTTAGGTGCAGGTATAGAGGATATGCAAAACGTTTTCCATCAGAGCTTGACCCAGTTTTTCAGAACCTAAACTAGATAAACCCACAAATCTAATGGAAGTTTCCTGTCGCTGGTATAAGACAACGGAGAGTAACCATGACAACCAATCAGTGAACAATGTGAGCGCTTTGTATGGAAAATGGATGGATGGAAGAGCCCACATGTAAATTGCAAGATGTAGATTAAGTCAGAGTATAGACTGTTGAGACACAACGCTGCACTTGTGAAAATGAATGTACACGTGAGATGAGTTTGCTGTTCACAGATATTCACTTCTAGTTTACTTTTAAGATCTTACTGCGATCCACACCTCTGTCTATTCATAATTTACCCACCTCTGGACATCTTTATCTTCATACACTCTGACAGGGCTTTCCAGACACTCTGTCAAGGGGATCAAACAAACAGGCTGAAACAAATTGAAAAGATAATTGCAGGCTGCGAGCAACAACAGCCACCAGCCACCATGGCACAGCTCTCTTTGCATACAGTGAAGGAATGCAACGAGGCTGGAGCGTCAGATAGTGTTGACAGGGGAAACGGAAACCACCTGGAGCTTTAACCAAACTCACAAGCTCACCTTTCCTCATTTTTCTCCTCGAGTGTCTTGTTAAAAAAAAAAAAAAAACCTCAGGGGTCAACACTTCACTAGCCTGGACTCATCCAGAAGGAGTGTTTGACTTGTGCTAACACAGACAACAATTACCTCCTTATTGGCAATTTGTTTGGGATTATTTCTGGAGGTGTTTGACACCAGACCCACAAGACGTTGTGCTAAAATGATAATGACTGAATGTTATGCTGTTTGTGCAGTTTTACTGTGAAAAACACATTTTTTACATAATTACATTTTTGATGTAATATTATGTCGTTCTTCAAAAATGCATCATTTATATTCAGGAAAAAAATTTTCAGAAAAATGCATTTGATGGTTTGGTATCTAGAGTATGTTGTGCATTAATGTATTCCTAAAAATAAGTCTGTGAAGTTGTAAAAGTAAAGCAAATAATGGTTAAATGTCCCAGGTGCAGGCAAACAGCTCAGCCTGAGGCAGTGTGTTGTCAGTGTCTTACTCATAAATCTTCATTCTCATCACTAGGCTCTCACATCTTAACTTTACTCTTCAAAATACACTAAAAAATGTCCACAATTTCAAAATGTTCAAACAGCACATTTTCACAATAATACATATGTATTATTGTAGTGAACCGTTTGATTTCTCACTGAGAATTAAAGGAGATTGATACGACTCATTAGAGACATGAATACAAATGACTCCACATTAGCTGAAGAGCAGGTGATATTAGCCAGTATCACCACAAACTGTAAACTAACACCAGGATGAGTTGTTCTTAAGTTGTTTTTTAATGTGTGTTATTAATGTTTTATTTCAGTGAATGTCTTCCTATACTCACATAAAATAAAAAAAATTGTAACAATATTTTCTTAATATTTCTTAATAATGAAACTACTTTCGGCTTAGCAGCGAGCTAATCTTTAACAGCAGTTAGGCAATGTCATTGCTAATATTACTTCCTCCTGTTTTTTCTCTTCTTGCTAATGCTAAGCTGAAGAAAATGCTAATGCTTAGCAGATATTGTTGACACAACATGTAAGCTAAACTATCTCCTGACTCCAGTTTCATAGCTAACAGACAGTCGAGGTTGACCTTATCACCTTTGAACTGTGAAAAAGTGAGACTTTCCTAGACTCTTTCTCATTTTTATAAATTGAATTCTTTTTTCTAATGCTCTTGCTAGCACCCGGCTCAGTTGTCTCCATGGGCTCACAGACGTTGCTGAACATGGCAGTTGTTAGTTAACAAGGTAAACTCTCATAATTCAGCCACCATTGAAATGAAAGTATGCGCATGGTCATTGTCCAATCACTTTTGTCCCTGTTTTCATATGTTTATGGTCACAGGATTGTAAAATAACCTGGAAGAAAACAGAATAACAGCAACAGGAAACAAATGGTGTTTTATTTGAAACTGACAATCTAAATTAGTGCATTCTCACAAAAACTGGGGCAATTGGTGTCCCGAGAAAAAAATATTCATCTTCTGAGACAGTCGATCAAAAAAGAGAACAATCCTGGGAAAACCAGGTCTTGTTTACAACCCTGATGGATCTTTTCCTCAAATCTGCAAGGAAGCAAGATTTGAGGAAGCAAGAAACACATTTCATATTAAGTTCTGGACCATTCGATTTCTAGACACCAACATTTAGCTGTATTTTTTGCTACATGTGGTCAGGGCCAGACTCCAGATTTAATCATTCCTACTGACTTAAACTATCCAGTTCTAACTGTCCTTAAGTGGCTTTTTCTCCTCAGTAGCAGTGTAAAGTTGTAAGTTGTAAAGTAGCAGGGTGTGGGTGAAGATTTGAGATTTGCCTACAGACAGCATCTCTCTCCAGTGCCTGGGAGACTGTGATTCACAGCCTGCTCTGCGTCTCGGCCATTATGGTTGTGTCTTTTACAGGCGTGGGGGTGTCGGTTACTACCGTCCACAGACACTCAGGCAGCCTGACTGATTTAGCTCTTTAGATTTGTGTGGAATTAGTCACAGTGGAGGGCTGGCTGGGACAGCGGGGAGTTTAAGACATTGTTGGAAAAGAGAAAGCCTGGAGTAGGCGGTGTTTTTTTCTCCCTGCTTTTACGACCCCTCAGGTTTCCACCTGTGCTGACATGGCTGAGAGTTTACAATAGTCCTGAAAGAGTTACAAGCAGCCGGGTAGAAATTCCACTCCTTTTTTTTTTTTTTCTTTCTCTTTTACCCCTTCGCTTTTTTTTTTACTTTTTACTGGAAGGGTGGGGTGGGGGCTGCAGTTATTGTGGAACATTTGTCAGGCCGCCAGTTGCAGAGGCAGGGCCAACCGGTGATTTATGGCAACATCTGCAAGATGCAAAGCCCTTGTGTATGCTTTTAATCATACAAAGAGCCATGGCTGCGTTGGAGATTGAAAAGAGATGGTCTGATGGGGTCTGATGGGGTTTTATGGAGTCCGTGCTGGGATTCACACTGATGGCAACTCGTGTGAACATATTATATGACCGTGGGATTTTATGCAGTTTAGTCTTTCCAAGTTGAATTTGGCTTCAGCTGGTGTTTGCGCTAAGCAAGTGCTGTGTTGTGATCCTGTGATTAGTGAAAGATTCTCACCGAGCTCGAAGGTAATCTGCAAAAGATTGATATGTTTTGTCGTGTACGAGGAAAACCCAAACGATCGTGCAACACAACGCAAATCTTGCTGGATCTGTCTGTCAACAGCTGGGAAGTTGGAGTCAGAGCTAATGTGACCTCGCATACCAAAATCAGGGGTCAGTTCATTTTTTAAACTGCATTTTACCACTGACAAAGCGTATCTAATGTTGAAACAAGCTCCATGGTCGTAAAAGTCAGACACCAATTCCCCAGCAGATTTCCTGAGCTTCATAACAGAGGAATAATAATTTCTGCAAGCTGCCTGTAGCTATTCAATATAATAAACATCTGTCTGCATGTCACCACATCTGGCAATAATGACAGCAAATTAGCTACAAAATTCAGAGTGTCTGGCAATGAGATAAGGATGTGGCATGCTAAATTCATTTTCTTGGGTCAGTCTCTGGGGTGGGGAGAGCAGAGGTAGCCCGAGGAGCTGACCCCAGATCAGCATCTGACTGTTACTGTGAACAAAGTGGGGTCAGAAAATGGAGATCAGACGCTGATCTGAGAGCAGGGGGAAGCAGACTCCATCACTCATCTGCCAGTCATTGGTGGTCTGGAGGAATAGTCAACTTCCTGTCTCGTTTCGCTGGACGCAGAATCAAAGAGGGGAAATTATTCTGCAATCTGGCCGATGTTTTCTTTTTCCCCCGGCTGGAAATGTGAAGGTTGTCGCTCGCTGCAGGCTCGGCAGGAGACTCCTGGATCCACAGCATCTTTTAAAAGTGGAAACCTTCTCTGCCTCAGTTGCTTGTTAGGCCACAAATTGTTTTTTGGTTGCAGCAATTTCAGAGACTTTCCTAAAGGAGTAAATAAACCATTCAGAGGGGAATTACATGCACCCGCTTAATTGTAACATGCATAGTTAAGTTAAGTGTAAAACCTACAAGAAAGTTTGAGTCCACCAGACCAGCTGCTAAACTTTGAAAGGGAAAGAAACGTTTCTCCCACAGTGACCATTAAGTGACCTTGAGCTAAGCACTTCAAGGGGGAAAAAACCCAGATCCTCTCTCAACGTTAACAATCTTAAATTTTGAGTTTCTTAACATAATCCAGGAGTAATTTTGTAGCATAGTGTAGCACTTTATCTGCTTTTCCTCAACCTGTCTGATTTAGCTGTTCTCAAGCCAGCGACTTGCTTCATGATGTCTTCTGGCAGCTCCTGCAAAATGGGTGTGAACTTGTTATATTCAGTGTGTACATGGCTGTGGATGTACAATAACAGTGAATAATAGTGAGTTTCTAGTACAGAGAGCAGGACTTACTGGTCACACTCGTGACTACGTCCACACTTGCATGTTTTTGTTTTAAACAAAGGCGATCACAGTCCAGACAACTGTTTAGAGCTGTATCAGAAATGATGTCCATACTATAATACCTGAAAACTCATACACGCAGGAACGTTCATGTAACCTGTGCATGTGTGAGCTGGTGCAAAGAGGAAGTAAATTCTTTTCAGAAAATACTACAAACTAGGAACAGCGAAGTAGATTGTGACATTTGAATGTGGAATTTAACGACAAAACAGTTGCTAGCAAGGATAACAAGGTCAGTACCGCTTGTAATGCATTGCTGTGTTCACCATTGGTAGGTGAGGTTGATAAGGCCCAATCAGGGGTGTCTGAGTATTAACATCATTGTTTCCAAAGGCCTCAGTTTTTACTCACACACACAAGCCTGGAGTTGTCAAAATAACAATGATCCAGCAACAAAGTCTCTTTGTCTGTTTTAGGTGCTCAAAAACACCCTCAATCAATGCAGCATTTTAGCATTAAAGACCAAAAGTCACTTTTGGTCTTTGGTTGAGTCGTTTGTCATGACGAACCAAAGAAAATTCTTATCTGTCTCTGCATTTCCTCTCAGCTTTAAGGAGGATTTTAGTGTCCTTCACTTCATTAACCTAATTAAATAATAATTAACCCCATTTCTGAATGCATCATGCAGCTGCTTTTAGCTCTGGTGAACCACACACCTTCTGAGCAATACCCAGCTTGCATTATTTCTACTGTTTCACTTGCAGTTGTTGTGATGAAAGATAAAATAACTTTCCAGAGCTAAAAGAACACATACCGGAGTATAATAAACTGTGCAGTGTTTTGGCGACTGATAAACCTTCAAACTCATGGATCTGTTACTCACACCTGTCCACCCTCTAGTGTTATTTGAACTTATGTTGTAACCTCCGCCAGTTCTCTGCATGAACAAGAGACAAGCTATATGCCTCCTGCTTTGCAAAGTATGTTATATAAGTTGTTTAGTGGTTCATAGTGAAGTATTTTAAAGGTCCCATATTTTACACTTCTCTTGTGTTTTATTTGAAGTGTTCATATCAACTAAAAGGATATATTTGTGGTTTCAAGAACCAAAAACCATCTCAATGTAACTTTACATCTCCTCTCTCAGGCTTCCCAGGCCGACCCTCTCTTCTGATTTGTCAAATCTTGCAAGGCTGAATGGTGGGTTGGCTAGGTTAGGTTTGGGTTGTGGCTGAGAACGGCAACTGCTTTGTTGTGACATCGCAAAGTTACAAAAGTCCCAAGGGGCTAGTTGTAAGGCTCAATTTCTCACAGTATTAATACAGAACCTAAACATAGAGTGATTTATAATCACAGAAGACATAGTAATATACAATACAGGACCTTTAAGTGGGCTTTTTTCCTGCCTGCAATCTCCAGCAGCTCCAGTGGAGCCTGAAGGCTACTGGTGCCGCTCCTCGAAGTAGACCTTTCTGTTCTGGTCTGACATCTGTTTATGTACATCTCATCACTTTGCCCACACAAGGGTTTGAAAATTTATGTCCAAACAATACAATGTGTCAGTCCGATAAATATCACCATATTGTGTTCAAAGAGAAGTGCAATCAGAATCCACTAAGTTTATCATTCATCACTCCCAGGCCCCACTTATCCATCCAGGAGGGTCAGGTTTGTTAGACACAGTTTCTGCTCTAACTTGACACTACTCTGCACTGAGATAAGGTCATTAGGCAGAGGTGGACTGGTCCTTGAATGTTGCCTCAGCAGCGGCGGCAGCAGCTGTTTCCCAGGTGTCTGGATGTGTGTGGCTCCACCATCTTGTCTTAATCGCAGCCTCCTCAAAGAACTGGCAAGACTTCCAACAAACCCCCTCATTCCTTTACAGTGGGGTAAAGACATACAAACCACCAGAGTGTAGCCAACAGCCAGGTGTACTTAAATATTAGTCAGCCAGAAGGATGGGAGAGAAATAACACATCCTAGGAAAACAGATCTCATAATCAGCATTTCCATACACAAACCAAGAGGAGGCGGATCCAAATACAGACCTTTAGGGTCTAACGGGCTTATAACAAAACACAATCCATTTTACTGCTTTTTGCTCCAGTTCAATTCACATTGCCAGGTTGAATACAAGACAGAAACAGATGGCCTTCAATAGGGGATCTGACTACATCACCTCAACACTGCTGGCACCACCATCATGAGTCTGCCATTTCGTAAACACAGCTCCACTGTGGCAGACAGCGAGCCGCAAGACGCTTTCCAAGTGCAAGTTTCAACAGCTAGCCCGGTGCACAAGCACACCTTTTTCCCTCATGTTGAAGAGGAGAGGCCTGAAACAACAAACCGCCAGGCGAGAAGGGCTGGGGGATCAGGGAGGGGGAGGTGAGTCATCCGGCAAACAGACAGAGTTTAGTTTGGGCTCAGGTATATTGTAGCTTACTTTTCCAACAGTAAGTCTGTGTTTAATGTAAATTATATATAAGTAATATGTGTATGATTTAATTATTAGCATCTTTATCAATAAAATCATTATTAATGACAGTGGTTGCAGCCATAACATTTGCCATGGCTAGTGACACAGTAGTACAGGAAGAAGGAGTACTAGTTTCATTGCTAGTACTTTTAATTGCACTAATGGTAATAGTAATAGTATGTGCAGTGGCATTAATTTAAGGAAAAGTTTGGATGATTTCAGCGTGTTAATGCAATACTCACACTTCGGTAAGTTCACTATCAGGGTTAGTGGGTGCTCATTCCTCTTGTCAGTACTGGCCCCTGATAAGGCCCCTTATCAGGCTCCAATGAGAGACAAAGGGAACAAAACCTTCTGCTGAACAAAACAACAGTATAATGCTGAGCAGAAGCTAATTTGAGGCATTAGCTATCAGAGTTAGCACAAAAAGGAATAAGGCTCTAAAAAAATGAAATGCAAACATCCTGTCAGCTTCAGAAATCTTTAAAATGTATGTCTTTGCACAGAAGAACTTGTTGTGTCCTGTCCATACTTCTTTGGTTTGCGTTAGCTACTTCACCGCCTGTATACACAGGAGGAACGTGGCCATGAACTCTTTTGACATACATGTGGGCACGAGACAGATCTAAGCAATACCTGCCATTACTACGACTCCTGCTAGTGATGCTAATATTGCTAGTACCACCACTGCTAACCTCTCAGCTAATACCACAGCTGCTCTTACTTCTGCTAACAGAGTAGCCCCAGATGTTGTGAGCTACTGCAGTGAGCTATCATCAGTAGTGACAGAGGCAACTGTAGGAAAAGAACAGTAATTAGTTATAGTGCTAGTATTAGTTGTATTAGTTGTAATAACTTTAATAATTTTGTATTTTATTTTTAGAGCATTCAGAGATTCTGCAGCTTGATAACTCCTTCCACCACTGCAGGACCACCCTGGAGCAACAGGACTACTGGTCGTTCATTCAGGGATCGTAGTGAACGGACACCTGAATGAAGGATCTCTGGCAGGTGGTTGTTACCAGTGGCTCGGGCAATGGTGACCTGAACCTACAGCAACAGGGAGCCACTGTCTTTCATGATTGTATTATTTTTGTTGTACTGCAAAATACCTTTCATTACTTAACAGAAGGAGCTTAACCAGTAGTTGTAGTAGAGTTAATAGTTGCACCAGTATTAGTAACAGCAGTTCCAGTATTAACAGTGGTCGGGCCTAAAAATCATTATGAGGATGTTAATAAGGCTATTCTACAGTTTCTATATGGAAAATAACCTGAGACCAAAGTCTTAAGCTTGTTGTTTCATCTGTGATGAAACCAGATCACCAGATCGTGAAACATCCTCTCTCTGTGGGGGGCTGACTAATGGCAGACTTGTACTGTCCTTGACGGTCTGTGGTTCTGATCTACAGGCCAGTGTCTAACCTCCACCACCAGGTCCACGTCTTTTAAATCTCTAACACAGCTCCTGCATGAAAAAGACAGTAACATCATTGAAGACTCGGAGCAGTGAAGTGAATGTAGCAGCACACATTAAGGTGTTTTTTTATTGTTTAGGTATGTGCAAAACGTTGCTTCATTCAAAGCTGGAATAACTGAATAGCCAGGGCGCAAAAATACTCATACACATAAGGTAAGCAAAAATAATGGAATCTGTTTATATACAATTTACAAAATATAATAAACTTTATATAAAAAATGTAAAAATTCATCTATATTATTAAACTGAAGCTGTGTCCTTACAGAACAGCTGTTAACATGCTCCTTGTCGTTTCTGCAGGAACATCAAATTGTCCATTACATTCACTCGTTGCACATTTGAGGAGTCCTTTATTGCAAAAGTGTCCATTCAGTGAGGTAGAAGTTTTCATTTTTGGTTGTCCAAGAGCAAACAGGAGCTCAGTCACTTGACTAAGTGCTCGTTCTGCGCTGTGGCAAAGGGTCAGTCCTGCTGTTGTCAAACGGCTGTTCATAAACGCTGTTGTTCTGCTCCTCAACACTATTCTCCTCCTGGTCTGAATCTATGTCCGGGGCGGTGTAAGGGTTCTCATGCAGAGTTATTCCATTTTGTGTCACTGATGGCGGGCCGAAGCCTGTGTACAGGTCCTGCTGAGGCCTCCAGGGAGCTTTCCCAAATGTTCCTGAGTGAGAAAGATAAAACAAGAATGTCAGACCAAAGCATGGAAAAGATCCAGAAAGTTTGGAAAGCCAATCAACTTTAAGACCTACCCATGAAGGTGTTGCAGGGAGAAAGACACTCATGTGGTCGGCCGTAGTCATTCAAATCCCCCTCCTCCACTGATGGCTGGTGGTCGCTCTGCTGGTGGGAGGGGCCATGATGGAGATTTGCATTGGGGAGCTGCATCAGGACTGTAGAGGAGCAGAGGTCAAAATGGTCAGACAGGAAGTAGTCCCTCCTTTTTGGGCTGGTCAGGCTGCCACTGAAGGAGTCAATGCAGACGGGCCTTTGGTCAACAGAACAGCCTGGACATAAAAAATGAAGACTATCAGTTCTTTAGTGCGGAAGACAAACTGCAGAAATAGGTGCATTTTAGGGCATAAAGTTCTTTATCAATAACAGAATTATAATCAAAGGAGCATTTTTCATTTGACTAAACCAGCTACAGACCTGTGAAGACCTCTGTTGGGTCAGTGGAGCACATGTTGTCTCGGCGAAGCAGTGAGCCTACTGGACCTTGATAGTGGCAGAGCAGGGGATCGATGGATGCCTCCATGTCTGTTTCACTTCCACTATCCAGCTGACAAAGACCTGTATGGTTGAATAAAGAGCAACATATATTAAATCCCTGATACTGCAGGAGGATTTAAGGACTATGAAGAAAGAGCAAGTGTTTTACCGTTCATGTCTTTAGGCTGTAGGTAGAAGCCGCTAATTGATGGCGGCATGTACTGATGGCTGCTGCCGCTCTCTGACGGGATGTAGCCATCCTGACGGTCAGCAAGGGTGCCCTGGGAGGACAGGTAGCTGGGAATATCGGCAGGGAGGTTGGTCTCATCTGGAGCACAGGGACATCAAGTTAGATCATACACTTTCATTTGTACAGTTAACAGATTCCCAAAGCAAAAAGGTAAACGCCACTTAAGAAAAGGCATCATGTCCTCACCTGTGTTGGTGACGCTGCAGTCCTCGTTCCGTCGTCGGGTGTGGTAGATAATGACCACCCAAACCAGCGAAGTGCCCACGACACAGCACACCACCGCTATGATTATGATTCCCACTGTGGTCCACCCATCATCGTCTGGTCCCGCTCCACCCACCATGCCGACCCCTACGCCTCCCTGCGCACCAGGGTCACAGTTGGGGTTCGATATGACTGCCAGGCGAACGTTGCCCCTCTCAGTTCCCAGGGCATTGGACATCTCACATGTGTACTTCCCCGCGTCAGCCTCGGCGGCATCAACGATGATGAGGAGCTGATTAGCGGCTGCGAAAAAGTGGCGCTCGGTCACCACCAGGGGGCTGTCGTCTTTGGTCCAGTTCAGCCTTGGGGGAGGGCTGCCGCCGGCAATGCACTGGAGGACAGCGGTTTCACCCTTGGCCACAGTGCGATCCATGAGGGGTCGCAGGAAGGAGGGCGTTTCTGTCAGAGGGAAGGAAGCCACAAAAAATGAATTAGTGTGAGTGTAGCAGTTTATTTACTCTTCTTTCTGTCATTTGAAAGTTCCTTTTGACTTTCTGCGGTGACACTGGCAATTCTCACCTAGGACAGTTAGTGTAGCATTAGCAGAGATGGATCCAGCTGTGTTTTGAGCTGTGCAGCTGTAAACGCCGATGTCCTCGGTTTTCACATCCACTATGAAAAAGACGTCGTCCTCCGGCATGACGTGCATGCGACGTTCGCGTGCGGCAGGAAAATCCGTACCTCCGTCTTTTTGCCATGCAATCTGAGGGGAAGGGTGACCCACAGCGGCACACTCCAGCCTGGCTGTTGCTCCAGCACGGATACTCAAGTCCATGGGCATTTTGGTGAAGGAAGGGAGCACTGGAAATGGAAAGATCGTGAATCATTTACCACTTTTGACAGGTACTTAAAGGACCTTTTAGATAAAAATTTATGCCAAACAGCTGATTGCCCCCATCCCATACTTACTGTTGACAGTGAGTCTGGCTTTGGTAGAATATGATGACCCGAAGTGGTTGGAGATGACACACTGGTATTTTCCCTCACTGGAGAAGTCCACGTTACGTAGCTGGAGGGTGGTCGTATACTCCGTCACTTCCGTCTCACCTCCTGCCCCTCCTTGCACTCGCAGGTGGGCCTGGTTGTGGATCTCTGCGTCGTTCAGGACCTCGTTGTCTTTCTTCCAGGCGAATGTCATGGGTGAGTCACTGGAGCTGGCCGCCGAGCAGACGAACGTCACATTGGTGCCCTTGAGGGCCGACTGTGTCTCCGGCTGAACGGTGATCTGGGGCTTTGGGAAATCATCTGAGCAAAAACAAGAATGAACATTTAAAATAATTATATACTCTAAAGTCATTATTCTTCAATATTAGCCAATGTGCTCTCCATTTTAATCTGAAATTGGGGGTAGATGAGGCTTTGAAAGGGGAAAAACTGAATTGAATTATTTCCTACTTAGTTCTCTCACGGTAACCAGGAAAGATGAAAACTTTGCTTAGTAAATTTCCGTAACTTTCCCTTTGTAAGACTCTTTAGTTCATCCAGGAGTCGGGGAGGAAAATACTGAACAATCTGGGTCAGTTTGTAAATGGAAAACCTGCCTTGGATAAATTCTGGAGGCATTACGGTATGAGTGTGTGTGTAAAGGTGTTACACCAAGTGAACGCATCACTCACCACACACAAACTCATCCTGGCTGACGGCAAACACGCTCCTGCCCTTCAGCATCTGTGGGTGGGCACAGCTGGCATTGACGCAGGGCAGGAAGGTTTGTTCTGCCACCCAGACGGGAAGCCACTTCAGCTGGCAGTCGCACAGCAGGCTGGAGGTGTTCAGATGCCTGCCGGGGGGAGAAGATAGCGGAAACACTGAGTCCACTCTGCGGTAATATCATTTAAAATGGCCGGTTGTCTGATTTCTCACACAGTTCGTGAAGGTTAAATATGACTCTAATGCGGACCACCGGGGAAATTTCGAATCTAAATCACATAAAGGCCCAGTGTGTTTCCTTGTCAAGCATTCATACAAATTTATTTTCTTAACAAATTTCAATTTTTTTTCACAATTTTCAAAAATTGACAAACTGATGGACACGCTATTTGCTTTTATTGCTCTGACTTTCTGAGAACAGTCTCATTCCTCTGTATTAAATCTGAAGTTGAAGTCAGGGAGGAGAATCAGCTAGCCTGACAATTCATGGTTTTTCAGGGGCACTATTTCTTGATTTTCTTATCTCACTCTTAACAAGAAAGATGGTAACAACATTTTCTGAAATCCCAGACTATTCTTTTAAAGGTCCCATATTTGACACTTTTCCTGGGTTTTATATTAAGTGTTGATATCCTTAAGAAGATATATTTGTGATTTTATGAACCAAAAACCATGTCAGTATAGTTTTACATCTCTCTGAGATGTCTCACACTCGAAACAGTTAGCCAATCAGAAGAGAGGATCTGGGCCCCTTCTCTGATTGGCTGGCTGTTTCGATTGAATAAAAATAGATTTCAGGCAAAATACATCCTGCAAAGTTGGATGGTGGGTCCAGGTGGAAGCAGGGCTTGGGGGCATGGCTAAGAGCAGTGACTCCTTTGTTGTGACATCACAAAGTCACAGAAGTCCTGATGGCTGGTTTTAAGGTTCAGTTTCTGAATACAGGCTGTGAGCATTCTTTGTGGACTGAGACCTTTGTTACTTTCACTGTATTAATATAGAACCTAGAGCTGATTTATAATCAAAGAAGATATGGAAGTCTACCTTTAGACTTATGGGACCTTTAAAAGAAGGAGGCAGTGACAAAATTACCCACCATGAAAGTATGGTGGTTGAAGCCATATACCAGTAATCTGTTGGTAATTTGTCTAACACACAATCCATTAAGTCAGAATAACTTTCAGAACATGCAAAGATTCCCTTGCATAGCTTGTTACTGGAGACTAACCTTTAGTGGAAGGAGACAAAGAAAAACTGTGAACCTGTTATTAACATTGAAGTAAGTGCTGTTTGGTGCTGACTTTCCCAGCAGCCTGTAATGAGTTTCACCTGGTGCTCTGTCCCACATCAACACTAGCACACTAACTTAAACTGTCCTTGAACATGAGTACACTTACAGCTCCTGCAGGTTCTTCATTTGAGAGAAAGCGTTCGCTTGAATGGACATGATGGCGTTGTTACTCAAATCTCTGCGGAGTGAAGAGAAAAGAAATTAGGACGGGTAAGATCCTCGGAGAAAGACGCCTTTTCTGCCAACATCAGCCGTGTGGAGTGAAGGCTACAAAAAACTTCAATAGAGAGAAGAAAAAGAAGGTCTGGGCTCCAGAACAATAAAACTCTGGGCAGCAGTTTTCTGTGTTAATCAAGAGAGGCCCAAGTCTGGGCTGCTTTGAGCTCTGGCAGCGGCTGGGAAAAAACTCTAATTAGAATCAAATGCAGCTGTTGTGACACACATACGCACACAATCCTCTCCACTTGCCCTGGTGATCGATATAGTCTGGCACACATGTAAAGATGCTAATGGCAGAGTTTTTTCTTCATTCCACATCAAAGTGAAGGAATGGAGAAGACAGTTTGGGTGCATGGCTCTAACAAACAGCCCCTGTGTCTCAGTGTGATTCACCCTGCTTCGTTTACAGCTTTTGGAAACAATCAGTGAAACAAGAGGCCGACTCACAGGTGCTGCAGCGCGTCCAGGCCAGAGAAAGACTTCTTGGTCACCGAGCGGATCTGGTTCCCCTGCAGAAATCTGGGAAAACGACAAACGTCTGATCAACTTCAAACATAATGTTTAACACTAACTTTATTTCATTGATTTCCATTCAGTCAAAGACCAGAGTGGATATGAACTCACAGTTTTTTCAGCTTGTCCAAAGCAGAGAAAGGTCCGTTCATGTCCTCGATGGTCCAGGATATTTCATTATTTTGAAGATCCCTTTGAGAGGAAACAAAGACAGACCACACTGTAACAACATCCACACCCAGAAAACAACTGCACTTGCGATGTTAATAAAACTTTATTCGGCTTTACGTTTCGTCTGAGGGGGGAAAATGTTTGAGACTTTAAAATTATATTCAAGGAGGCTCCATGCCTCACAGGATGTTCCTTCCTTGCCTTTGTGGCACTTTTAAAAGTCTGCAATGTTCTGTGTTGCATAGGGAAAAAAAGTTTTACAAGAAAGCACTGCAATGTAACATGTGCACTGCATTTGAAACTTAATTTGATGGGATAAATATACTCTGCGTGCTATTCAAACATGAAGCCTATATGAGTTAACCTCAAAGGAGAAGGAAAGTTTCCTCAGATCCACCATAAATACACAATGAATGTGAAATATTTAAAGGTCCCATAAAACCTAAAGGTAGACCTCCATGTCTTCTTTGATTATAAATCAGTCCTATATTCTATATTAATACAGTGAAAGTATCAAAGGTCTCAGTCTACAAAGAAATGCTCACAGCCTGTATTCAACTGAGCCTTAAAACCAGTCAAGACTTCTGTGACTTTGTGATGTCACAACAAAGCAGTCTTCCCTAACTGCCCTAAGCAATGCCCCAGGCTCAGCCCACCAAGACCCTTTGTCCAACCAGGCAGGATTTGGTTAGTCGGCCAATCATCCCTTCTGATTGGCTGACGGACCTGTTGTTGCTAGAGTTCGAGAGAGGAGATGTAAAACTACACTGAGATGGTTTTTGATTCTTAAAAGCACAGATATATCTTCTTATGGATACCAACACTTCAAGTAAAACACATGAAAAGTGTAAAATATGGGACCTTTAACACGCTCCCTGGATATGTGAAGAGATTTTGGTAAACCTTCCTACTCCAATCAAACCACCTCATTCACTGCTTCTGCTTTAGCTGTTGATCGCAGAGGAAAGGAAGCCTTTTGGCTCACAGCTGTTTTTCTGATACGAAAGCCTGTAGATCTTAGCCTAGTTATAATGTGTTTATTCAACAGAGATTTACACACCATTAAAATAAAACTGGTTGCACCACACTAACTAGTAACAATACGGTGGCTCTACAAACAAAGGCCTTCCTCTTTGATTTTGAGGGAATGACACCAAACCCTGATTATAGCTGTTGATGTTCACTGAACATTTTTTGCTATTAAACTCAATCTGTGGCTGCTAGAAAAAATATGGAGACATTCATGCTGTTATCCACATGGAGGAAAATACACCAAACAAGTAAATACACAGTTTTAGAATAAAAAAGCCAAGAATTTCCCAGAGAAACTGCCTCCTTTGATCCTTCAGCTGCTCTAATGCTCCTCGGCAGGCCCGGTTATGGCTGATTGAGATTGAGGAAGGGTGTATATGCGTATGTGTGTGTACATGGGAGGGGATGGTGGGGGGCGGCGTGCCTGAAGCCCTGAAGCAAATCACGTCCACCTAGCTGCACACCTGCCCTACAGTGACCTCAGCAGCACAGCTCACATTTGGTTCCAGTTAAAACAACCAGGGGAAATGTTACGAAGCGTCTTTGTGGGAAAGGGGGGATGGGTGAATGTGGGTGTGGGAGGGAAGCGGGGGAGTGGAGAAAGGGGAGAGGTGGGGTTGGGGGATGTTGAGGTTGGGGTTGTGCTTTGCAGAGGTTTTTTTTTTTTATGTATGTGGACAGACCTCAACACACTTAATCTATTTTACATCCCCAAAACAAATCAGGCAGGATATTTCCACTCAGGACTGATGTGAAGGGGCAGCACAACAGCCGACAGGGTAACAGACTAGTACCATTTGATGTTATTACACAAAGCAGCTCCTAAAGCTTTGAATGAACTGTCCAAGGCTTGATTCCTCTGGATCCTAAATTTCTGTCATTAAGAATACATTAAATTTTTTTAGTAGTTTCCATTAAAGGTCCCATATTGTATAAAGTGAAATGTCCATGACTCTTTCGATTATAAATCAGGTCTAGGTTCTATATATATATATTGTGAAAGTATCAAAGGTCTCAGTCTACAGAGAAATGCTCACAGTCTGATTTTAGAAACTGTGCCAGAGAGAAACCTGAGAGAAGGAAAAAATATTATATTGTTTTTAACTGAAATCCATAAATGTATTAATATCAACACTGTGTTAAATATAGGTTAGTTAGATTGTTTTTATCTTGTGCATTATTCTCTATTTGTTTTACTGTTTAAACTTCCTCTGTCTCATCTAGAAAGCACTTCTGACTAATAGTTCAAAAGCTACTTCACAAATGAAATTTTGATCAATTTTCATGGACTTTGACCTCTTTGGAATTTGTTTATGCTGCTTGGATAAACCAACATCTGTCTTGGTGGTGTAGTAGTTTCAGAGAAAATCTGTGAACAGTACTCTAATGAACTCAATGTCCCTTTGTGTTAAAAATCCGATAGTAACTTACAGCATCTGCAGGTTGGAGAGGCCACGGAAAGCTCCATCTGCGATGAAGCTCACGCGGTTGTTGCCGATGTGCAGCTCATCCAGAAGGCTGAGGCCTACAAAGCTGGATTCCTCCAGTCTGGACAGATGGTTGGAGGAGAGGTTCCTAAAGGACAGATACAGAGAAAAAATGAGAACAGTTGCCCAAGAAGACTGGAAATCACACAAACACACAATAATCACCTTTGCTTCACATCTCAAACCTCTTCCAGCATCATCCTGTTTACGTGTTCACAGTTTGTCATGTTTCACACTTGTCAGAACAATGAACTGGTTCCAAAGTCCCATTTAAAATTCACTGATTTTATCTGAATAGTTAAATGTCATTTTCACAGACTGCTGCCACGTCTGTGTTGTGTGATTATAGAAATGGGGAGTTTTCTTTCGTTTTCACCTTTTTGAAATAACCAAACTTAAATGTCTGGAAACAGCAAGAAAATCCTTATATTTCAAGACTTGACTCATCTACAATATGTGGCTGTGATTTCATTTCATGATAACATTTATTTTAAGTACGTTGGAGAACACTTTGCAACAAAACAAAAATCGTGAAGCAAACCGTTGTGAGCAGCTTTTTAAGTAAACTCAGATGAGAGGACATCAGATAGCCGGGCACGCTTCCAGCCGACAGGCGGCTTGTTTACTCTCAGGTTCATGTGATAAGAGCGAGAGAAACACGGGGAAAAATCACGACAGCCTATCTGTGAAGAAACGCTCCAGACACGGCAAACACTGTGCTGACCGCTGCTGTAAACAACAGCCACAACAAAGGAAATCCAATCTGCTTCCAGGAATGCGTGTTGGCGGGCGGGAAATCACGCCTGAGGTCTGAGGGTTATGTTGTATTTCACAACCAGAGACACTGCAGCTAATCATGGATTTTCCAAAAGGAAAAATAAGTGGGACTTCCGGGCCGACGTTTTGTCTCAAGTGACAGCGGAGCGGGAAAGAGGCAAAGGGGTGTGCAGTATTTTGGCAGCGCTTTAATGTTGGCACTGACTGGCAGAGCATAAGAGACACTGCTTTGTCTGTGTGTGTGTGTGTGTGTGTGTGTGTGTGTGTGTGTGTGTGTGTGTTTGTGTATGATGGGAGGAACTGGAGTGTGAGGAAGGGCAGGCGAGGGTGCGAGAGAGGAGGAGAGGGCGACACAGGGAAGTGTTGGGAGTTCAGAGTGTGAATGGAAAGTGAGGAGGGAATAACGTGAGGGGGAGAAACGGAGGGAGGAGAGAAAAAAAGGTGGACTCACAGCTCGCTGAGTTTCTGGCAGAACTCCCAGGCGTCAGGTCGGATCCTGCTGATGGCGTTGTGGCCGAGGTGGAGTTGCTGCAGAGTCAGCAGGCCGTACAGCCAGCCCTTACTCACCTCCGTCAGGTTGTTGTAGTCCAGCTGCCTGCAGGCCCACACGTACACACACAACTGTTAGGCTTCACATTACATATGAAAGAAGTAAACTTGATGCACGCCATTTGTAAAGTCCCTTACAGCACTTCCATGTTGCTGAGGCCCCAGAAAGCTCCATCCATCAGCCGACTCAGGCCGTTTCTCTGCATCTTGAGTGAGCGGAGAGCGTGCAGACCATGGAACGTTAGACCCTCCACCCTGCGAACCCGGTTCCTGCTCAGCTCTCTGAAGCACACAGTGCACACAGTGTCACAGGATACACAAAACTCAAATGGAGGAAAGACTAGTGAGCTGTAGGCTCTGAACACCAGAGGCTGATATGATAATGATAGCTTTCAATTGATGCTGCTAACACCTGGTATTTCATGAAAATGTTTTGTTGTGCATTTTAAAATGTTACTTTTACACTAAGGAAATAATTCAAAGAAAACTGTGTTTGTTTGTTTTTTATGTAAATGCACAAAATATTCAGTAAACATGATGATAAACATCGAAACCAGCAGTGAGACCCTTAAAATCTTTTTCCTAAAATGCTTATACATCAACAAATTGGATCAATTTCAATACCACCATATCTATTACAGGAAATATATACAGGAAAATATTAGAAAACCTAATCAACACCTTGAATTAACTTTCATTTGGGCACATTATGCTTTAATTCCCTCAGATATTTACAGCTGGAAAGAATCAAGATTGTGGCATAAGATGCAAGGACATGATTCAAAATGCAAACATGTGAAGGCAACAAGCTTACAGATGCTGGAGGTTGGGCAGCTGGAAGATCTTGGCGGGGATGGTGGAGAGGCGGTTGCGGTTGAGCCGGAGAACCTGCAGACTGCTAGACAGGTTGGTGAAACAGCCCGTCTCCAGAGAGGAGATCCTGTTGTTGTTGAGGAACCTGCGACAGAAAGAAGTAAAATTGGTTTAACAATGTAAAGGCAGATGAATATTATCATTGCAGCTTCATGAAACACGGGAAGAACGTTCCAGGAAGAACATATTTTGCTGATGCTGCAGAAAGCTGCAATGTCTATAGGCAATGAAAGGCATTTATTCATGTTCTGATAGAAGCACCAGTTTGTTGTGGATTAAAGATTAAACCAACATTCAGTTTTTGATTAAATTTTCTCCTGCAGATGCAGAACGAACCAATTAAAGTGCACAAACAGAAATGTGGACACTCACAGGTTCTTGAGGGGCAGAGCAGGGAAGGAGTTGGCCTTTACATCCACAATGTTGTTGTTGCTGAGGTCGAGCGTTTCCAGGGCGAGGAAGGACCTGAGCTGCTCCACAGAGATCCTGGTGATCCTGTTGTTTGCTCTGAAAATACAGACAGCATCGCTCCAATAAATGACAAAAATACTGTGTGTTTGACTAGTGGCGCACTCCAGTTTCACATTTACAGATATGCAAACAGTCAAGTCCCTCAATTAGGCCCAGGTATTAAAAAATGACAAACTCTCACGCACTTGTGAAGCTATAACTTACCACCCAATGTGAAACTCTGCCATAGTTTTTTTGTGGCTGGTGCTGCATTCACATTTCACAAATCATCTGGTATGATCAGTGCTCTTCACACCGAGCCCAAACAACCTTTCGGTTTAGAGAAGTGTTATTTTGTTTATAAGGTAATTACTAACAAGGTATTTAAAAAAGTAACCTGCCAATTACTTGGCTGATGAATACCATTCCCTCAGTGAAAGCATGCCTCGGCAGAGGCCAGCAATTTCCTGAGCTGCACGCCTCCTAAATTGCAGTGCAGGGACTGCTTAGTTATAAACAGAGTCTGTACAGTGCCCTCTTTGTGTATGAGACTCGGCAGTGGAGAGGGAGAGTTGGGGGGGGGGGGGCAGGAATTCCCTCCAATGCACCAGACTACAGACCTCGTTTTCAGCATTCATGCCGATGGTTACAGTGCCCCTCCAGCTACACCTTACTGACCAGAGAGATGTTGGTTTTTTCTGAGTCTTTTTCCAACAGGCTTGAAGAAAACACTGCGGACGGTTTTATAATGCGGGCTTAATTTGGGATGTGGTGTCGTTAATATTTAATTGTTGGAATCTGTCAGTCAGCGGCCCCTCGGTGCAGACGGCTTCATGAGAGTGGAAGCTGTCACTGAGGGAGAGATATTCAAGGGCCCATTAGTCAATCAACAAGACTTCATCCTCAGCTGTTTTGATCACTGACTTTTTGAAGCAAACGTCCCCATGCTTCAGCCTCAGCTGTTGAAGACGTGTTGTTTTCTTTGGTCTTACATCACAAACTGATTATATCTGGGTTTGATTGCTGTTGATTGGACTAAACCAGTCAACTTTTCAGGCATTTCTCACAATTTGATCAGATTTTATGGAACAAAGTAGAAAACAGCAGAGTAAGTGGCAGTAAAAATAATTATTAGTTGGAGCTCTGCTCGTGAAAACCATGAAAATGCCTCTGGCAAATGATCTCAAGTGAGAAATCATTTTAGTTTGGCTTTCAGGGTAAAACAAAGATAAAAAGGAAAATACAGGTGCATTTAAGTGAAAGAAAAGAGCCTATTTTCACTGTTCTGTATAATATCTCCTTAAAATTATAATAATAAAAAAAAGAAACTGTAAAAAGCTGCCTGACAGGATGCCTATCAGGTATGAAGAGTTGTCTGTTTGCAGCCAGCGAAGCCTCAGCTCTCACTGACTCTGCTGTTTAGTCTGATCTCGATCTCAGATTTTTATTTTCCCCTTCGTCCACCTGAGGCTGAGAGACAGCGTGGCACCACACCGCTGTGAAATCGAGATGTCTCACCTATTCAAAAGACTGAGTGGCAACACTGAGACAAGTCTGACCCATTTTCCACGTGTTGACGCAGGGTTCTCTATCTGCAGCACCTTTCAGTGAAATCGTCTGATTCAAACATACAGAAGACGAGATTCACCAGTCAACATGGATCCAAAACGGATGGCAGCCCACAGAGGTTGGTGGGACTGGATTAAAACCGGCGAGAGCATGTCTCTGTGCTTAGACCTTGAGTTAAACTTGGTGGTGTGCCAGGGACATACATTAGTTCGAGCTGGTAGGGTGGGGGTTGGGTGGTGGGGGTTGGGAGGGTGATGGGTGGTGGGAGGGCAAGGGGGATGGGGGGGCAGCTCTTAAAAGTGGTTAAGTTCAACAATTTACTTGAATTTGAGATTTTATGATGCACTGAAATGGTTGAATGAATCTGAATAAATTGTGGATTAAATTTGTGAATTATTACAAAGAGTCTGGTGTATGAACATAGTCCCCCTCAGCTAAAATGAAACTTCACAAAAAACGTCACAAATACTCAGAAATTGTTGAGAAAACACAGATTGGCTCATTGTTTGCAATAAAAACTGCACAGGCAGCTCTTTTGTTTGGAGATTTGCAGAGGGCTTTCCACGCACCACAGCCCCCAGGTCCCAAACAAAAGCACTGCACACCACCTGTATCTCAGTTTTCATGTTCCCCTGACTGGTCGCTGAGAGAAGGAGGGCCGCCTGGTGAGAAAGAACCAGTCTTTCCAGTTTCTCTCAGGGGGGGAAAGTGGAGCTGGTGCACACTTCCTGCCTGAGAGTGGGGAGTTGGACCCTGAAGTTTGTCTTCTGTGGGGGTATCAGAAATCTGGCCATGTCATTTCAGACAAATATCTTTCATAGTGCACTTTAAAACTTCAGTCAACCATGAACTATATGTAACTACATGGCCAGACAATTTCCTCTCATCTCAACATCTGCACTGCATCTGCACTCAGCGACTTCTCCTCTGTCTTGTCCACACACAAACAAACCCAGCATTGTTCACTTTAATTCCACACACTTCAAATTTGTTCATCCAGTTTGCTACCAGATAACGTGATTATGGAGTCATTACGGCTGTGGTTGCGGGGCTTTGCTGCTGTTAGTGGAAGTCAATAGAAGGCCACGCATGTGTCAATAACTGCCAGAGGCACTGACAAAATACACACTTCTTCTTAAACCGAGACAAGCAGCAGACAGACACTGAATAAATGCTGCTGAGCCGATCGTCCCAATCACAGAGAGCGTGTCACCGAAAACTTCACCCAATGTAATAAGAGTGGATAAAGCACAATGAGGGTTTCATACAAGCACATACTTGCCAGCACTCAACCACCATGAAGCTGACCACATTTACACACTCAACAGTTCTGTTGTTATGTAAAATCCTGAGATTTGTGTTGTTGTTGTTGTTCTTATCCATTGAGCAGCAACTAATTCTTTTAATAGGAAGTTCTTTAAATGGAAAGTTGCTTTTTATAAAACAGCCTCGCTCATATAGCGTGTGTGTGTCTGTGTGGTATTTCCTACTGGAAAGAGAACAGAGTTTTGAGAAGCCATCTGATGACTCCCCCTTTCTGCAGTGGCGCCTGTAATGAAAACCAGGGCCGCTGTTCAGATGCCATATTAAACCATATCAACTCAGATGGTTGATCACCTCAACGCGTCGGTTTGCTATCGGAGCGGAGGGAGAGCATGGATGGTGTTAACGTGTGAACTCAAGAACCTTTATGTACAATGAGAGGGGAGCTGTCGTTCTGTTGACCTAAAACTCTAAAAACACACCAGGTGATGGGTCTTATTTAAGTACATTGAGGCATTGGCATTGGGCCTTTTCTTCGTCTCTAAGCCATCTTTACTGTGGTGTTTCTGCACGCTCTAAAAGATCTTCTGTCGATGAAACATCTTGGATTTGACTTGTCAACTTTCTGTTCACAAAACTTTCCATAGGTGGCGCTCTTTTCTGTGTTTTCTGTCCAGGTATAGTTAAAATTCCTGGTCATGCTAACTACCTGGTTCCTAAACTTAACAGAACAAAAATTAAAACCTGTCATGGGCTTGAATCTAGTGCTGAAAGAACTGATCGAATGATGAATCAACTGAAAATTAGAGTTAGTTTAAGTCAATATTTGCTGGTTCAAGGTTCTAAATTGTGAGGTTTGTTGGGTTTCCCTGCAAACTGAATAACTGAGGGTTTTATACTGTTGGTTGGACAATGTAGACAGAAATCAACGAGTTTCAAGGAATATTTTTTAACCAGACTAAAAAAACAAATGGATTAATCGAAAATAAGCATAAGATAAGAACAAAACTCATTAGCTGCAGCTCCTGAGTTAAATCCCTACTCGATTTCCTATTTACTATAAAAATGTCATGGATTATTACTATAATTGCTACTGTTTTGGTTTGTAATTCTCATCTTCAACACGGTTCCCATTTCCTCAGACATACCAAGAGGTTCACCTCCTTATATACCTAATCAGACCTGGAATCTCCAGGTCATTTGTTGAACCCCGTGAGCACAGACAGAGGGATTTAGCAGCGGTGGGGTTTACCCCCTCCATAAATTCCTGGGAAATTGTTCAATTAATTAAGATGATCACGACTCAATTACTACCAGCTGCAGGGTTATTGCCGTTTGTTTTTACTCAGAGCTGCGAGGTCAAAGAAGTCGGCGAGAGCTGCCGCTATGTCTGACTGGCTGTTTGAATAAGTGGTATTCGATACCCCGAGGTCTTTTTTTTCTTTACTACCCTCCCAGCTTGGAGAAACTGGAGGAGGGAGAAAAATTCTGGATAAATGTTCCACTGGAGGGGAAAAAAAAACAAAAAAACACTACGACTCTTAATCTAAAGGAAGAGGGCGGCAGGCGACACCGGCAGAGTGAGAGAGATCGAGTGTAAGTGTCAGTTTCTTCTTCTTCTTCTGCTTTTTACTCTGTTTACAACTGTTTAATGGCAACATTTCTTGTGTGTTTGTTTGTTCTCGTAAGGACAGCAAAGGCTTTACAGAAAGTACAAATTATTTCCCGATTCTAAAATCAAAACTACTGTTATTTCATGTTTCCAAAAGAGCTAAGACATTAAATAAACCCAGTTACATTTGAACAAAACTTGACAGTAAAAATATTAAACCGAAATATAAATGTAATGACAATGACATCAGCAATTTTGCACCATTAGCATGATATACTGTCATTTAATAGCTTGTGGCTATTGATGATAGCTAGTTAACTTCTTTAGGCTCTTACTTGACTTATGAAGCTAATGGTGTCTAATGTTTGCTAATGCTAAGTTTAGGTATAAATTTGATGTATCTGTCACTTTTCAACTTAATAACTGAACTTTTCCACTTGTCATTGTGTTAAACTATATTTTAATATTTATCATTATTCTATCACTGTCCTATGTGTTTTTTGCTTCTTTTTTTTTTTTAACTCTTAGCTAATTAAAACTCAGTGATAGCTAAGGTAAATTAGCACTAGCTATGACACAAACTATATACTTCCTGTCTTGTTAACTGTTACTTGGCGTCATACATGTGGTTCATTAGCTCTGTGTCATTTTATTCTGTTACTACATGTTTTCTTTGGCCTAAAAATTCAATCTGGAGTCTGTTAAGGCAGAGTTCACATGGATGACACAACTTTCGGTAAACCAAACTGAACAACATCCTCGAAGCAAATTAAGAAATGATGGTTTGGAATAAGTCTGGAATTTAAAAGTGAAATATGTGCAGGGAGTTGCTCAGGGGCTCTTGGACAGCACAGATAGCAGTAAAAGATGACTGTGTGACCTCTTTCTAACTTTAATTGAACAATACATCCATACACGCCAGGTGTTTTTTGTTTTTGTATGTGGAACGAAAAATAAGAAAACTATTTTTTTTAACGTGGTTAAATCAGAGGTATCATGTGAAACAGGAAGACCTGTAAAGATCCACTTTAAACAGCGACAGTGAAACACGACAGCTATGGCGAAAACAGCTTGCCTTACATGAAAAAGACCTGCCAATCTTCCTCTGCTGAAACTTATAGCTGGAGGTGACACGCCTGCACTAAACGTGCAAACAAATTGTCAATGGCTGGGGGCCCTGCGGCTGCCGCACAGCGTCGTGTCGGGGCTTGATGAGGAATACGCCTCATCCAGCCAGGAGACAGATACATTCTTCCACAATAACTTCATGTTGCCTGGTTTTGGAAAGGCACGCCACAGAAAACAAATAAAATTGTTGAGGTTTCACACACTAATATCTGGTGTTGTTCTGAGAGCAGGATCTTTTGGTTAAAGGCTGATTGGGATGAAACATGATAAGTCCAATGGTTCTCATTGAATTTGTCAGCAGGAATGAACTCAAACTCATAGTAGAAGAATAGCTGAGCATTTTAAGCATGATATCATGGCGTCTTTAAGGTGATAGACCAGGGTCTTAGGAGAAACTGTTTTGAGCATTCAGATGACCGCCGTTCCCAGGACAGAACCATGTAACCCTCCCACTGAACCTCAAACATACAAATCACCACTTTTGGATTTTTGTCGTTTTACACAACAGATTTTCTTTCTTTCCAGCGTCACGTCACTGCCTCCAGGTTAAAAATACACCAACAGAAGCAAAAGCCACCAAAAAAAAAAAACTTTTCCATTTCTGTTGATGGCATTTGTCTTCAAACATGTGACCTGTCTGGGGCTGCCTGCCATGTCTCTGACTGCCTTGTCTGGGAACCGGCTCGGCCAAGAGGGTTGCTCTCTAGAGGGAATGAAGGGAGGGGGACCGTTTCCCAGCTCACTACTTTAACCAGCAATGACAACCCTGGCAGAGGATTTACCATCCAGACCAGGCAGAGACACTCAGGAGAGTCCAGAGGTGTCAGAATTAAGACGGGTTTACTTACAGAATTAGTGTTGTGATGTTTGAAGCATAATGGCCCAGATCAGGTACAGCCTCCAGCTCATTGTGGTTCAGTTTTCTGTGTACGAGGAAAGGTTTGTTAGACAGTGTTGGAAGCTGTTTTCTAAGATCCCATATTGAACATGCACACAGGATATACTTACATTTCAGTTAGATGTTGTAGTTTGGAAAACAAAGTGCTGTCAAGCACCTGCAATTTGTTATGGCTCAGGTCCCTGTGAAAGAAAAAAAAAAGCAAAAAGTAAGAGAAAAGTACACACCATGGACCAGATTTTTCAACTACTGCAGTCTTCCATCTGCGTCTACACAGCAAACATAATTACACACAAATTCAGTGTGTTATGGTGCCGCAACACTGTGAACAGAGGAAGTGGATCAAAGAAAAGTCACTGTAATTAAACTGCAAAGTTTAGAAACATGTTGCAAGATCGACGGCGATGAAATGAAACGGTAAAAATAAGCCGAGATAAGATTTGTTGCAGATATGAAGTCGTGACTTTAGAGCAACCTGAACGCAGCTTCATCGACACCTTAAGCCACGTTGACGTCCACTGTCATTGTCTTCATTTTCAACATAATATTAAAGAAGTTATGAAACTGGTTAAAATTTTAAATAGTTTCCAGCTTCTGAGACTGGGTGTGACTTTCATTTCAAACTACATACAAGTTGTCAACCTTAAACTGTGTTAAAGTTGTGCTCTTTAAGGTCTTCATATGAGACAGCAGAGCCCGTCTCAGACTGAGCTGAGTAACATCTGAACGCAACAGAAGACGTTCCAAAACAAACTGCTTTCACATTCAAGCCCAAAAAAGGTTATTTTTGGGGTTTCAAGTTAAAGGTCTGGTGCTGGCTTTCCACCCCTTCTTTATAACACAGAGGAGAAGGACCATGCCAAAACAGCTCACTCTATATCCAGGCCTCTGCTGAGAAGGAAAGCCAAAATAGACAAGCTGATAAGTTATTAAGATTCTTTTGTGTTGAAAGGAGGGAAGTCAATAAAAGCAGTGGAGTTCAGGTTTCAGTGTTGGACCGTAGCTCGGCCTAGACCTCCTTTCTGGAACCAGGACTTCCCTCTTTTAACTTTAATATGAATCTTCAAACCAAATCTAACGGTATTAACAGTATTTGTATTTCTGTTTGTATATATTCCATTTTCTGCCTTGCACTTCAAGTATTTTGCCACAGCACGGGGCCTCAGATCTCTAGCAATGTATGTCACCACCTGTGCATTAACGCTTATATCAGAACTCCTTTAAGATTTTGCATGTTTTTAGAACGTTTGTACATTTAAAGGGATGCGTACATAGGTTGCTTATGGCCTCTTTTAGTCTTTCGTGGAACTTGATTAGTTCTGGTCTGTGTCTTGATTTCGTCTGATCCCTCTTTGGATCTGTGCCTGACTCAAATTTGACTGAGTCTGGTCTTGGACTTGAAGTAGTCTTGGCTGCCGCTCAGTGGGGGTGAGACTCTTGTTTTTGCTGCTTGTTTTGAAAAGGAGTCTGAAAACCAGCTCGAGGAGTCTGGCGAGCGGAGCCTCGTGCGCCATAAAGTGGTGGAGTTATTGACGCTGCTGCGCACGATCAACGCTGTGGTGCCAGACACTTTTTTTTTTTTTTTTTACACCCGCTCGCCCTCACCACCACCACCCCCTCCCCTGCCGCCCCTCCCCCTCTCCTCCTTACCTCCCTCATCTGGAATCCATCAAGGAGCTCTGGGAGGAGGGGAAGGACCTAACAACTGGTAATGTATTCACAATGCCGGGAAAAGCGAGAGGGACGCCTTTCATACATTTGAAACACCCCTGTTGAATTTTCTGGGGCCTGTTTTTGTTCTTTGGTGGAAAGTTTCATGAACCACTCAACTCGAGTTTTACTTGCATTGCTGAAACAAACCCCCCTCCCCCTTTTCTTTCCAAGCATGCAGATGTGTGTTGTTGTTGTTGTGGTTCCAGCACTGGGGGCCATATGGGAAAGGTGCCCTATCAAACTCCCTAGATAAACCCTGAGTAGCCCTGACACTTCCACTTCCCTCACAAAGCAGGCTCTGAACAGACCGAGATAACGCACAGTGCTGTGTACAGGCTTCAGCCTGTATCTGCTGCCCTGCTGACTTTCTTATCGGAAGCTACTCTTTAGGCTGAGAGCTGTCATTAATGCTTCAGACTATGATAACAATAGGACAGAGCAGCAGATTTCAAATGAAGGTCCATGAATGTTTGTTAGAGGCAGAAAAGGAAACTCATTGGTTGAGTTACACCTTTGTGGACGGAGCCAAAGACTTTTCCAAAAACTAAAGATTAGCCAAACAGCAAAGAGCAAAGTTTGGCAAAAACATAATTTATTTTGTGATGTTTGTGGTTATTGAATTAAAGGAGTGATGAATTGTACCCTACTGGATTACAGCTATTAGCTCCAGTAGATAATTAAGATGTCAGTAGCTAATGTAAATTAGCATCAGCTACCTCTTCTTGTCTTCATTTAGCTTCACTGTTATCTGGTTAAATGTTACCTAGTTCTTTATCCTGGGGGGAAATGTGTTTCTTTTAAACTTTCTCAAGCTATAAAATATGTTCCCATTTTAAAACAATTTAATCCAAAACATTTGAGCTAACCTGGAATTTCAGGTAGGTAGCTAACGGTAAATTAGCATTAGCTATGATACAAACTAAGGTATCCAGATAGCATATCATCTACTTCCTCTTGCAATTCATAGCTTTTTTGCAGCTCCAAAAAAAAAAACAAACACTGAATTGCTCTGATGAAGGAGTTGGTAGGAAACAATTGCCCCCCGTGTTTCAGTCGCTCAAAGTTTTCTATTTATTTAAAAAGCAAGTGGTGCAGTATTTTGCCCTTAGACATATTATTTTTAAGCTGAAACTGCATCAATACCTTGTTCTTAAAACCCTAAAAACTGACAAAGCAGTAAATCTCCAGCCCCCCCCCCCCCGATATTCAAGGCTTAATCCTTCTCCTTCATGCTCCTCTTTTTTCCTCCCTCCTACTTTCTCCTTCACCCTTTTCTTACTGTGAGTTTGTTTCAAACTAATCCTACACGCTCCTCCTTAATCACTACCATCGCTGGCTCTGGAGTTGCTAATTCAGCAGAAATAATGGGGTGCTGGAAAACAAAGGGTCGGGTGGTTTAAGGGGTTTAAGATGTGCTGGAGAGCCACTCGTAAATTAGCATGCCAGAGTGAAAAGAATTTTTCCCCCCATGTGGAACTTTTTTTTTTTTTTTTCCTTCATTTTCTTTGGAAGGCCGGCCTCGGTTATGAGGCTCAGGCTGGGTCTGTTTTCTCTGGCAACGTCAAGTTTCCAGAGCAGCACATTTTAGAAAGAGAAAAACTACAACAGCTTCAACCAGGCACTGAATCAAGCTCTATCGCCTAACACAGGACAATAAAAAAAAAACTAAAAAAACAAGTACTGCATCTGAACGCAGGGCAGTAAAAATCCAGTATGATTAATTATCTGCAAAGTAGAACACACTGAGGAACATGCCATTAAAACTGTGCTTGGTACTTCAGCTTCAGCGGGCTTCAGGCCAAGCTCAGCCTTCATTCAACTTTGGAGATATTAGCCCAGGAAAGTGTCCAGTGCTGCACACAGGCTGCTTCTGATTTATGCTGCTATGGCTTTGAAGGCCTCCAGGTCTGTGAAGCTGAAATCTGAAGAATAAAAACACACCGACTTCAATCACTGCAACTGTGGGCTGTAACCACACTGTCAAACCAATCGAAACATTATGGGGGACTTCTAGGTGCAGTGTGCACCATGGGAAACCTGATAGGACACAGAGTTCACAAACCACTAATAACCTGTTGTTATCACTCCTACAACTGCAAGTACCAGCACCACGAGTCCTGCTGCAACTGCCCCATCCTACAGACACACAGGGAAACCCTCCTTTCAGCGGGATACCTGCACTGGGGCCACACTTCGATAAAGAGCTGATAAAAGCACATAGGTGTGCAAGAGTCTGCTTGTAAGGGCCAACACACTGAAGAGACACAACCAGATTAATGCCTGGGTGTTTTTTCTCAGGCTCCCGAGCTGCAGCCTTTTTCTTCTTTTTCATCACTTTGTAACTTCAGAAGAAACAGAAAAGTTGGGGGTTTTTTTTTACTGACTGAAACCAAATCAAAGCAAAGTGAATCAAATGTTTTCCTCCCTCCACACCTGGTTCTTCGTGTGGTTTACAACTAGTCCCGTTTTCACTACGGCAGGAATGTGGATCATCCCATCTGGAGGAAAACACTTCACTAACCCTGTTTACAAGTGCAGAGGTGTGAAGGGATGTTAGATAAACTGATGATACACTGACAGCGAGGAGGTAAACAAAGGCGCTTTAACTGGACTCACAGTTGAACTGTCCGCTCCGGGATCGTGTCCGGAATTTGGCCCCTTTTCATCCGACTGCAGTCCACCAGCTCCCCAAAGCAGGAGCAGGGAGGGGGGCACGTCCCCGAGGAAGCACCAGACCCGGGCTGCAGAGTCACAACCAGCGCAAGAACCGCGACGAACCCCGCAAATGTGCGAGGCTGCGCGGAGGAGCACATTTTTTTTTCTTTTTCTGGCCGCCGCCGGAGGACACCCCTGTTGAGACGAGTCTTCAATCCAAAGCGAGAAGTCGCCACAAAATATCCCCAAAATCTGACGCGGTCTATCGCCACAGCCGCGGCTTAAATCCAGTCCCGTGTGGTTGTTGGGGCCGTCGGCGTGAGACAGAAAAGAAAAGCCTCCTCCTCGAACTTGTCCATTCCTGTGGAGAAACTTTTCTGCCGTGCGTCGCGCTGCCTCCGCTGTCGGGGCAACTGGTACCGAGCAGGAGCCCCACAGCGCAGCGTGAGCGCACGGCAGAGATATGTGGAGGGAGGGGCCACGGGGGCGTCTGGGAAATGTAGTCTGCACGGTTGTTGCCCAACCCTGCACCTCGACTAGATTTGACTTATTATGTTATGTTGTGTTGTGTCGTGTTATATTATATTATATTATATTATATTATATTATATTATATTATATTATATTATATTATATTATATTATATTATATTATATTATATTAACGGATAACCCTATCATATATTCATTTAAAGTCAGTGGCATTTCTTTTTTCAGCTTGTAGTATTTATAGAGGTCTATTTCAGTGGGAAATGCACATCGATTCCACATCTGACAAATGAAGTTGCAGGTTTGCAAGTTTTGGTTTCACAGAAAAAATCTGGAAACATAATAATATGAGATTTTTCCGCAGTGGAAACAGACTCAGAGGTTTGTTCAGAATCAGTATTTTTTTTAAATATCATAATTCAGCATTTGCCTGCTTTGATATAAGGCATGTTTGAAGTGACCATCATTAACATTTGCATGAAATCTAATCCTATTTTTGATGCTATTTATTGTGTAATGACCTTTTCACATAGCAGTTTTCATCATTAGTGATGGAGACAACTCAACTATCAACTCAATCAATCAGCATTAAGTTCTTAAAGGTTAAAATTTGGACTCTAGGACTTTTGCTTGCAATTACAGCTGAACTAACAATTCACAATAGAATAATGTGTCAATCATTTTCATGATTTACTTTTAATCGTTTGGTCTATGAAATGGCTGATGATACTGGAAAATGTCCAGAGCTCAAACTGAAATACTTCAGATATTCAGTCTTTAACCAACAACACTGAAGAAAACCAGAAATAATCACAATAACAACTATTAAACTATGAAACTTTTAATAATAATTGAATATTTTCTAAAGTGTTCACCTTCCATCACTGGTTTTGTTCCTCTGGTTGTTGTTATAGACCAAAGGATCCATTGCCTCATGGTTAATTAGTTAATAAACCAAAAAAATTGTTTGAAAACAGAAACATGTTTTTTTTATGATGAAAGAATAATAGATTCACAGATTTCACAGATTCACTGAAGTAGCTTCAGTGATGTTTTTCTAAAAACAGTTGCAAAATAATTTATATATATATATATATATAGTGCTAATTAGAAGATGACCAGCTTTCACCTCATTGTAGGACACAAATCAACCTCATTCACCTTAAATGTAAAGTCACTAACAGAGGCTTTAATTGACTTCCTGCACTTGAAAGCCAAAAGATATTTTCTCATTTGCAATCTAAAAGGTGTGTGCTCTTTTTCATTTCCACATTAAAGGGCCCTTCATGAGATATTCATGTCCTGACAGATGTGTCAGGTTCCCCCCAGGCAAAGTGTTCAACAGTTTCCTGTTGACCAAGGTCGTACTTTCACTGTCCGCCGGCACTTCCTCCTCTCAGTGAGGACACAACATCATTAACGCGCTGACATACAGTTGAAAGTCAGACTGATCTTGATGGTAAGTGAATAATAAAATGCATGTAAATGACTCACTCAGTATGCAGTGCCAGAAAGATGCAAAACATACTTTGATAAAACATAGAGTACATTTCAAAAACAAGAAAGAAAAAACAACTAGTGCTTGACCTATTAATATTCACTCCTGTTTGAATTCACTCTCCACCTTTCTCAACATATAGACTGAAAACTTAAGGTGTGTGTTGAAACAAGAAAATATAAAGTCTGCTGTGAAATTTTCAAACATTTGAGGAAACAATAATAACCAAGTTGATTACACCAGGATATTTTCCAGTTTATTATTAGTTAGTTATTGAGTTTATAGTCTTTCCCACTTAGTTCATTTCATTCATGATGTTTTCAGATGTTTCAGATGTTTCCATCTGATGAGCATTTTAGCTCTGTTTCAGAAACAAAAACCTGAAAACCAATACACACACGAGTATTCACATACACTGGGTATGTGTGAACTGGTGCAAACAGGAAGCAGATTGTCTAGTTGACTTGGTGCACAAAATACGTTGAACACATACTTTGTAGCGTTAAAATACAGAATTTACCAGCATAACAGCTGCTAGAAAAGACAACATGGTCAGTAACAGTTGAAACTAGTTGTAACATATTGTATTCACCACTAGCAGTTGAGGTTAATAAGACATGATTTAGGAAGCGGCCACAAATGTCTACGTTATTGTTTCCAGAGATGTCAGTTGTTGACCCTCCAGACTATGACGCAAACCCCTGAATTTTATAACTAAATCAGGACCTGCAGCGTTTCTAAAAGTCTTGGTTTTAACAGCTTAAAAACTTAAAAACTGAAACATAGTTATATGGATGTGGCCTAAATCTGGTTTCATAGATTAAACCTTACTTTAGTAACATATAAAGAAGTTGCCAGAAGAAAACATCAAATCAAATCAACAAAAGCACAACATAGTTTCAGCAGCTAACAGAAACATCATAAACACTGTATGAAACATCAGACTCCTTGTCTCTCACATTTAGAAATGTAGTTTTTAGTGTCACAGAAAGTATAAGACACTTTAATAATGTTCATATAGTTTAGAGTTAGTTGAAAATAACTGCTAACACTCATTGGTCGTTTAGGCTAATATATTAAAGTAACATTTTGGAATTTGAGGTATTTGTCATTTAACTAAGTGGCTACATCATATTATTGCACATGATCATCTGATGTTGCTCTACTCACAATACACATCTATATAATGATCCATCCTTTACTACCAGACATCGGACTGAGGCAAATACACATCAGTAGACTGAATTGCCTCCGTGAGATGCAGTTTTTTGGTCTTACAATGCAAATGATTGGTGATAAGCAATGCTATTGTTTTCTTAAAGGTGTCTTGTGAAAGGTTTATTGCCTCTGTAACAGCTGCCCACAGGCGTGAGACTCGTCTTCTGGTCAGGTAGCGACTAATTTATATTCAAAAATGAGCAAATGGGGCAACTACAAACAGGGAAACCCCCACATGCAAATTCCTAGTGTTAAATGTTCTGACGTTCAACGTTCAATCAGATGTTTCCATGCATTGCTTTATTTAACAATGTTGTCGCCTGTTTCAACAAATTATAGGAGTTTGTCGTGGCTAAAATACAGCATGAAACATTTCCCTGTTGCTCCCTTTACTCCTGTGTTCACTCATCTGTAATTAACAGATGTCAATATGTTGGATCGTGCCAGAAAGAAATGAAGCCTCTGAGCATGGTATCGATTCTACGCTGATGAACAGGAAGGTGATTTTATGTTGTTCTCCTGGAAATTAATGCAAACTTTATTTCCATTTCCTGCCATGTCATCATCAATCTATCTATCTAATTAATCTCTGTTTGTGTGAGGTGCAGTTTAACTTCTTTTGAACAAGTACTTCCATATGACATAAGAGCCATTTCATTCACTCTCTGCAGCTGAATAACTAACCACGGAGGAACATGTCCCACTAGACTCAGATGATCAACACTGCAGATAATAACTTACTTTTCTATGAGGAAGTTGCTGTTTTTTTACTACCCTTGCTTTGCTGACTTCTCAGTGGGGAAAAAAAACAAAGGATAACACAAACTCTCGGGCAGGAATGGCACGTCTGGGTATTTTGACTGTTTGTAGTGATTGATTAGATCCCCTCAGACCCCTGCAGGATTTTAGGAGCGCAGAGGGGGGATAGCACCGTCCCAACAGGCCTACTCATCGATGGGCTGATTGCTTCCTCATGGCCTCCTCTGCTGAGGCCTCGCTCTGGAAACCAACAGCCAAAAGCAACAACACCTCCCCCCAAGAGGAGCCCGAGAAAAAAATCTGACTTCTTGAAATAAATAACTGTCAGTAGAGTTTGATACTTGAATCAACTATTTGTCACTTTTAGTCTCATACTTGAAAGTCTTAAACAACCTGAAAATGGCATAGCTGGGTATTTCAATCACGAACCCCATCCCCCACATCTAGCACCTAAAGGGTGTAGGCCCCCAGAATCATCCCCACCACTGATGGCACTGATCCCATCCCATCATTCTTGCACAGCACACACAACGCACACCAGCCTCGCAGCGTGCCTCAGCACTCACATTCCTCTCCTGGTGAAATCATATTTTCTAGCCGCCGCTGATTTGTTTGGTCACAGCGGCGCCTGCATGATAGATGTTTTTCTGGCTGTGAAACATCTCCCGTACCCCTCGCCGCACCCACTCCTTCACTCACACAGCTTGGAGGATGATGTGGAGGTATGTGGGGCTGTCCATCAGTTGAGTAACAGCACCAGAGCCTCTGCAGTCTCAATGAAGTACGTACAGATGTTGGCAGCAAGCTCTTCGAGCTGCTAATGCTGTGCATGGCAGGCCGCCAAACATTATACTCAGAATAGTAACGCTGCTGAAAAATGCCTACCCAGCATGCTTAGCTCCAGGTACTCCTCTCTGCCAGTAACAACATACAGTAGAAAGGCGAAGTGGCGAGGAAGGTACATGTATGTATGTATGTTTTCAAGGGGTAAAAGAGCAGAATAGTGCACAAAAGAAAACATCTTTATATGTCAGATTTGTTTCTCAGTTCTGAGATGTTGATATGAACTCTACGACCTCTACTGTCAGTCAAATAGTGTAGGCAGGGTTGATGAAGTATTTGTTTCTGTAGGTTGCTCTTTTTTCTGTGGAACCAACTGCTTATGCTAAAGCTAAACTCATCAAAAAGTTTTTATCATTTTACTAAAAATGATCACTCACATCAATCATATTCTGTATATAAAGTGAACATAGACTCTGGGTCTGTAAAGTGGAGCCAATGATAAAGAATCAGAATGTATTGAAGTCTATGGGAAAATAGTGCTACTTCTCACTTGATTTATTACCTCAGTAAATTTTTTCCTCATGACTTTATGGTCTCAGTCTCTAGTTTCAAGACCATAAAGCAGGGTATGTATTGTGGCGTAGCTGCCCCATGATTGACAGTCAGGATAGAGTACAGAGTACAGAGCAGGTCAGATCCACCCCTCACTCCCCTTCAGCTCCACCTTCTCCTCCAAATATGGTTTCTTCTGGTTTCAAAAAACCAAGATGGCAGTTCACAAACCAATTGGTGACGTCATGGTGGGTTGGCAGTTGGTAACAACAAACCCACAAAGAATTATCACCTGACTCCAGTGTTTTCAACAATTTTTGTTGAAAAGTAACTAGACTGATCCAAAAAAATCACCATTCCCCCAGATGATAATTTGCATCATTTTAAATTTACTTATTTGGCAAATTCTTTTATCCAAAGTATCCTTATTATTTAAATAGTACTGATTTTAAGAAAACAATAAAACTTAAAAAGTAAAGTTGAATCATTTAGAGCATTTAGAGGATCACTGATTGCTCATTCATGTTTCTGTCTGGTTTATGATTGGAGGACTGAGGCCAAATCCACACTGCTACATTTAATTCAAAAACTTTGGTAAGTTTAACTAACACTGGAGTTCTTGAGCACCCAAAACAGAAACTTTTAGAAACTCTGCTAGACCTGTTTTTGTTGTAGTCTGGATGGACAGAAATGGAGACCTTTGGAAATGATGACGTAGACACCCAAGGTCGCTCTCCCTCATTAGGTCTCATCAGCCCAGACTACCAGTGGTGAAGGCAACATAATAATAGTTAGTGTAGTGCAGTCAAATTTTGCATTTTAATGCTACAACTGTGTAAAAGCGTGAACATAGCCTGAATGGTATGCTGCCCTTCTCCACTCACTGAGCACATTCACTGAGAAATACTGATGACTGTCTTGAAGGTGGGAGGATTAAGGTCTGACCCTCAAATTACTAGATTTATTGCTGAGTTCTTTGATTTGAATTGACAACACTTAACATTCCCTCTCTGCTTTCAGCAGCATTTTAGTTAATTGTTTTGGTTTTATGACCCACCACCTAACTGGTCCTGGTTCTCACAGCTCTCATCCACCTCATTTTACAGCCATAGCCAGCAGCTGTTTTCAGTGATAAAGCTCTGATTAACCCATTGTACACTACTGCTGACAGACAAGGTGAGGGACTAGATAGAGAAAATAATGGTTCCTTTAGAGGCAAAAGAGGCAGATTATTTTCCACAGACGTCAATGGAGGCCAAAACAGAGCTCAAAGGGGAGCCACAATTGAAGTTACTTGCTAGAAACACGGCTCCAGATCAATGAAAACGCTGCTTTGTGTCGACTAAATATTTAAATGAGCAATTGTTTGGTAGAACTGCTGCTCTATCACCTATGTGCAGCAGGACAGAGCTGCTGGACACCGTGCAGCTTTCATGACTGGATATCAGCGTTATATTACAACAGTCATTTATTTGCTTGAAAACATTTCAGGTTATTACCTCAAGTACATCATGCATCATGTCCGACGAAGAGAGGATCTTTGGACCGAGTCCAGGTGTCGAGCAACATTCAGGTTCTCACAGCACAACACAGCAGCTTTTAGACATCAGAACAGTGTGCGTGTTGTCAGGGCCGTGCCTGTGTGAGGTTGATGTTGACGGGTGGCTGAGGGGCTCTAAAGTGGCCAGTGTTAGGGTCTGCGTTGTGTGGCCGCCGCCAATTACAAGTCTCAGAGCCTAAAACAAAATATGCGCTGTGTGAACCGGTCAGTGGGGATAAACGGGGCAGTGTGTGGAGCTCGGTGAGGAGGCCTGCCGCTCATAATTAATGGGATGACTTAGGCACGGAGTGCAGTGGCCCAGACTGATGGCCACATGGCCCACTTTTCTTCTCAATAGTTTTGCCTTTGAGCGGGTTCCTAATCCAGGACCATTCTGCTCTTGACACCAGTGTGAAGGGAAATTTCACTCCTAATATGGAAATCATTACTGATATCAATATCAGTTATCTAAATAGGAGAAACACTGGCAAACACAGCACAGATGTATTCAACCTGGGTTCAAGGTCAGAGTCTATAGGACTTTAGCCTGAGGTTTGAGTATTGATTGTAATTATCTTTGCCCTGAGGTGGAATTGCTTCTCATTTGTAACCCAATCGTCCTGTATTTGTTTGCTCTTATTAGACTAGTGTGCTTTTTATCCAATAATAACTCTGCTGCATGCATGACACACCGAACGACATGCAGACAAGTCAGTTCAATATCCAATTTAACGTCCCAATCAACCTTTGGCACTTTCCCTCGCTGACATTTACTTCACAACACACTCCAGTTCTCAACTTAATTAATGCATTTGCGTGTTTCACATGTAGATACACACAGGCAGGGATTGGACGAACACAATCTCAGACAGTCACTTTACATAAAAGACCACATAATCAATCAAGAAAATAACAACCAGGTGAATCAATAACTACAATTATCAATAGTTGGAGGCCTAGTTGTCTTTGTAAGTCTGGCAGTGCAATTAAAATATGATTAGACAACACATTTTGCATTACAGGATAGGCATTTTGAAAGCAAGTGTATGTGCTTTAACTGAAGTGAATTAGAGATGGTACAGACAGAAATATGAAGATGTTTTTGATTTTATGTGAAACATCAAAAAAAATTACAGCAGAATTTCTTTTTTCTTTTTTGGTGTTTTTTTTAATTTTTTTAATTTTTTTTTTAATCTCATTTCTGCCCATGCTTCTGCTCTGTTAGTATCAAGATTTTCAGACTCCCAAAGACATGATCTCAAGAGATAGGGACACAGTTGTGTTGTAATCATGCTAGAAATCTTGTGATGATGGTGTGTATGTGTGCCCAAACAAGGCACTAGTCACACTACGCCAGACCTCCTTCCTGCTGGGAGCCTCCAACCCCGGGACCCCCCACCTTCACACACTCACCTCACTTACCCCTCCCACCAGGAAGAAGCAGCGGTGGGTCCACAGCAGTGATAAAGAAAGCCCAGCTGTTCAAACAGTTGGGAGTAACACAGTGGGGGGTTGGAAAGGGGGGCAGGGGTATAACAGCATATTTAGGTTATATCAAGCTCCATGGTCAACAGACTGGTGAATAACCAGAGAAAGAACCAACCTCACCTCTGTGGTTGAAAGACAAGATAAGGTTATAATTATATTTTTAAAAAAGCACATGTTGAATATTAAAAATATAATGTAATCTTCATTCACATGAAGTTAACTGGGGCATAAACACAGTGAAGAAGATATTCAATTAATATAAATCCAGGTTAACGATGACAGCTCTGCTGTGTGCAAATATATTGGCATTTAAGACGATCAATCATAGTGAAAGTAAAGGTTGTCTTCGTAGAGTCACTGCCACCAGTGCAACAGCAACAAAACCACCCTCCTTGCACCCCGTCAGCACACAGGAGGGTCACACATTACAAGGGCCCATTTCTGGTTCCAGTTTATTCTCCCTGTAACATATTAATTCCACTAAAACACAGGTAAAAGCCATCATTTGCTCATCATTAGCCTCAGGACCAAAATGTGATTGATTCCTGTTGGTAAAAGAAAATATTAAAAATGTACAATCCTCATCACTGTTGGTTGAACACTGACAGAGGAAAGCTTTGTATGTGGGTCATTATATTAGCACTTACAAGAAGGCTTTTTAGATTAAATGATGTCGCAGTCAACTCAGTGATGGGTTAAAGGGTCATTGCTGAAAACAATGCCCTGTTAACAGGTTAGTTATTTTAAACAGAGCAGAGGAAGTGAACACATCTGATGGGCTATAACTGTGAGAGAGCTGAGACTCTTAGGTCTGAACTTTGTCACCAGGCCGCTTATTATTTAAATCCAGGAATGCGATGACACCCTGTTTGTAGTTGTACCTTTAAAGGCTTTAATTTTGTGCCTGCTGCAGGAACCTGAATCTTCGAGTGACGTTTGAAACTTTAAAAACCCCAAACAATTGGTTGAGATGATAAGGTGAGATTGGGTATCGCCCCCACAATTGTCACGACGGGCTGATTATTTGTTGTGTGTGCTGAGCATTGTGGAAAGCAACAGGGGGACAGAGCACCTTTCAACCCCCCGGGGACCCTTGTGACTCAACCCAGCCCCCTACCCAAGTCTTATCCCTTCACTAACCTCCTGCTGCTCATCTCCTGAGTGAATGCCCTCCTTCTCCTATCACCTCCTCTGTTCCCCCATTCTGGTCTATTGTTTGGTGCCTGACGATGCATGGTAGTCTGGCCCGGCTTGAGCTTTTTGTCTCAGAAAAAGGGAGGAGATACCTGGTCAACCTTCTGAAAAAACAAGAAAAAACAGTCATGGTGTTTATTTTTCTTTGATATTAAATGTTACAAATAACTATGAAAGTAAGGATATAAAAGAACCCTTTCTATAGTGCAACAAAACCCATCAAATGACATTTTAGACTGATCACTAACCTTCATATGCAGCACTTTACATTGTCCATGTGTGCTGCCAACAGTATGAAAACTTTAAACCTGGCAAAAAACACCAAACAAAATCAGATACAACGTGTACTGAGACAAAATGGTGTTTGGTTAAAACCAGAATGAAGCAATGGCTTTGGCTTCAAACTCAGATGTCTGCACAAACTGGCGTCAACAAACATGTTGAAGTTTTCACACAGCCTCTTTTCGAGTGACCCTCTGCAGTCGCCATGAGGTTGACAGACTGAATAACTGCATCCAGCCAAGAACTGGTTGTGCACATAATATCCCCATAAAACCGCATGTCATTTTAGCCCGTTGGTTTTTGTACAAAAGACATTTAATGTGAAAATTAATGAGGTGCTGGTAGATAGTATTTCTTCCCTCTGGATGAAGCCTTGCTAGTTGTGTACACTCTTTATGCTAAACTATGCTGACCAGTTACTGGTGGTTGCTTCATATTTATCATACACATGTGAGAGTGGGATGAATCCTGTATAGACACATATACACTGTCTTGGTGACATTTCCAATATGAAAATACTACAATTTTCTAATAGGGTAAATTATTTCTATGATCTATATGATAATAAATTTGAAAGCTCTAGAACAGCTACTAAATGGACCTCGTGGTAAGATGTTATGTCAGCTACTGTTTCCAGGGTTCAAAGTGAACTTTGAAACTAATTTTTAATCTAACATGGACAAGTTGTGGTGAAAGTGTTATCAAATGTTAGCAGACAGAGATTTCCTAGGTGCACCAGCAGATAGAGAGCAACACTAGTTTTCATTCAGGGCCATGTTTCTGGTCACATGATAAGATCTCACTCTGTGTTTAGCTCAGATCAATATCTGAGCTAAACACAGAGTGAAATCTGTGTCTTCACCAACTCCCCTTAGGAAACATCTGGACTTTAGCAGCTAAAGGCTCCATTATCTTTACTAGCTAGTTGCTTACATCGTTATTTGGTGTTAGGGAGGAAGCATACTGTTGGTTTTTGATTGCCCCCCTCCCTTCACAACAGCTGGCTGCTGGAAATAATGCTAACAAGTACATTAAGACTTACCAACAAACATTAAAGCTGTAGCTTGTCAAAACAATGAGCTGAAAGATGCTAAAAAGCCTGATAAACCTGAGGGGAACGGCCATCATGGGATAATTCTCTGTGGTTATATCAATACCAGCAACATTATATCATTTCTGATATAAAAGTAGCCTCTTGATAAATATAGTGAATAATAATAATAAAGTGTTTCAACAAGGTCAGGAATGACATTTCATTTATTTAGTTCTGTTTGTGGTTTTCTTTTTACATTTTTATACCAAATACATCAAAAACAGCTGCAGGTTGTTTCTCCTGCGTGAAGAACATCATCGTTTTAGGACCAGACTGAACGACTTGTTAAACTTGTGTGAAATGGAGCAGCAGGTGGAAGGTGTCCATAGGTACAGCTGTTGGATGTCTCCTTACCCCTTCACCTCGCCCCCTCTCCCAAACCCCACCTCAGGGGGAGGTGTATGCATGAGAATGCAGCCCTCCCTGCAGCTGCAGTCCCTCTCTGACCCAAACAGCTGGGGTCCTCTCTGCCTTTGTGGAAACAAACTGACAGGAAAGGTAAACATCAAGGTGTGGACAGAGCCTCTTCCTTCGGTGGTCTCATCAGTCACACTGCTTAAAATCAGGAGCACAGGCTGTAAACATCAGCCCACAGAGAGGAGGAGCGCCAGTTCAGTACAATGCTGCTCCTATTGTGTTAAGGAGATTTCTGGTATATAGTGACCTCTAGGGGTCAAGTTAGTCTAGAGAAATCAAGTGTCCGTCCCTGTCTTCAGCGTCTTCTCTTGATCTAAATCTCCTCTGTTTTACCTGATTTTATGTCATGGAGGAGAGAGGTTGCTCCTCCTGAAATCAGGACCGAACCAGGTTGTAAATGAGCACACAAGGTGATTCTGTGGCTTTATTTCTTGAAACAAACATCTTGTGTCCTGTTTCCTTTCTATAAAGAATTGAATGTTTGCTGTGAAGTTCACAAGCACACGGACAAACAGAAAAGTAAGGAAAATCTCCTGCTGCTGCTGCTGCAGGTTAAAACAACATCATGATTCACATGATACATGTCTTCTCTGCTTTCACTGCTCACTCATCTCACTTAGTATAATATAAAAGAAAGACCTTTAATTCCAGTTTTCCCCCTGTGATTTCAGTGTTAAATGACATTTTTATAGCTGCATTTTTCAGTACTTTGAAAACACAGTGTTCTACATTTGGAAGATTTACATTATATTAAAAAAAAATATATTTCATGCAGCTTTTATATGTCTACTCTTTAATTATGCATGTTAATTACATCTCTGCTGTCTTTGAAACACTTTGGATCTTGAATGGTATTTAAAACCTTTCAGCACAAGGTGCGCTGTAAATGTATTAATATAAGGGCTGCTGATTGTTTATATTTGCAGTGCTCTAGTATGAAACATCTCTACTGTTGGTCCACTACCACCTTGCCATTTCAGGGGAGTAGAAAAGAACGTGATTAAACTAGTAGCCCCACTATATTTGGCGGCAACTTGCTTGTAGTTCACCTATATTCAAATGTGCAAGTGATTAAATAACCTTTTGCCATTTTTGTGTAGGTAACAACTGAAATTACACATTTTTGGCAATTAAAGGAATTAAATAATCCTTTTATTTTTATTTTTGTTTCTCTCTCTCAAATGAGGCAATCCAGCAAGATGGCCACTATAGTGCATGTGCAAAAGCCAAGAGAGGCCATTGTTTAGTGACCATCACGGAGAAGCCTCCTGAATTGAAATCGGTATTTTTTTTTTTTTAAATTTCATGGCTTGTTTCTTTTTTCAATCAAATTTTGTCATAATTTTGTGTCTCATGTACCAGTGGTTTCCAACCTAACCCTAACCTTTTGCAATTGGACCATGTGTTGGAAGAGGTTGAGACCTCTGACATGTCAATTTGAACTTTTCTTTTTACAAAGTAGTTTGAACCACTTTTTCTAAGCAGCTTTAGTTAATCTAACTAGATTTCTACCTCAGGCAGCTTTGTTGGAGATGAACTTGTTTCACTGTCTTGAAAAACAATGCTTTCAAAGTAGCTCCCCAAGTACTGTCCCTTGCCTTGAATGTGATGCTGCTGTCCTGGTGCAGTGGGTCTCTACTGTATTATAAAATTAGACAAATTAAATGTGTCATGCATCATAGATTTCCCCTGTTTATAGCAGCTTTAAGCCACTTTTGCACAAGGATTTTTCTTTTATTTACCACATTGGTGCTCACAAAAGCTATATATTTTTCTACATTCAGTTGATATGACTTGATATTTTAACCCACTGCAAGGGTCAAATCCATCATGTTTGTATTTAGTGCACCTCAGTTCCCCATGGCCTCTTTCAGACTTATAATTGTAAAACCCCTGCAGCCTAAACTGAGTCTGACATATTTTATCTTCAGGGAGGACTCCACTCTGCTCGGCTAGATTGATCTCTCTCCAAACCTCTCTCCACTGGACAAACCTAAAGACACTCGGTGGTCCAGCTGAAGAAATACAGCTTGAGAAGCTGAGACATGATGAATTAATAGATGTGCTTTTAAATAAAACATTTAATGATACATCCTCGGGCAGAGTGGATGGCAAAGATGAAGGTTGATGAGAAGAAGATGGACCTGAATAAATCCCCCATTCCTCACCCTAATACCATGTTCATATGAAACCCTGTGGAGTAATTGACCACACCACCCTCTGCTGGTGGGATATATCATGTCCGCTGGTTGCTCCTCAGCATCTAAAAGCTCAAACTTCAACTGCAAAGGCTCATTCTCGCATTTCATATTCAGCCCTGAACATTGAGGTGTGGTGTCTTCAAACCACGACTGTTGCTTCATTTAAACAGGAAGAGCCTTTGTCTCCTCAGTCTCCCTCTACATGCTGTTATTGAGACATCTGGGAAACCTCATTGATACTTAATGGGCACATTCGTCGCTTTACCATGTCCAGTTTCATTTAAATTGAATTTATATCAAAAAAGTAATTCAATGTGACAGTGTCCAAACTACGATTAATGCACTGTGCCTTGAAAAAAATGGAGTTGTAGTTTTTAATCATTGAACATCTGCATCAGTACATTTGTTTCAGTCTGTGTGATTCCACTTAAATTGTGATGAGATGCTGTTTTACATTCACATCACATGTAAATTAGCTTGAAGGAAACCTTGGCAGCAGCAGCCTAGTTTATAACAATATTTTTGGGATAAACTGTCCAGGCTACGCTCTAGACCACAGTCCTCAAGATGACCATCACATATTATTCTGAATAATTTGAATTTAGATTTCATTAGTGATAATAATATTCTGTCAGCACAGACGACAGAAAGAAGTTTTATTATTCGTGTTATATCTGACTGATTTTAGTGCAGCATGCTGGCTAATGTGTGTGGTGCAAGGTCACCTCATCTATATCTACATTCAGCACAACATCTACATCTATTCATTTTATTAGGTACACCTCACTAGTACAGGGTTAGACCCACTTTTGTCTCCAGACCTTTTGCCTTAATTCTTCGTGGCATAGATTCAACAAGACTTTGGTCCATATAAACACAATAGCATCACACAGTTGCTGCAGATTTGTCGGCTGCACATCCATGATGCAAATCTCCCGTTCCACCACATCCCAAAGAAGCCATATTGGATTAAGATCTGGTGACTGTCATTTGAGTATGGTGAACTCATCGTCATGTTCAAGAAACCAGTTTGAGACAATTTGAGCTTTGTGACATGGCGTGTTATCCTGCTGGAAGTAGCCGTCAGAAGATGGGTACACTGTGGTCATGAAGGGATGCACATGGTCAGCAACAATACTCAGGCAGGCTGTGGCGTTTAAATGCTGCTCAGTTGGAACTCAGGGGCCCAAATTGTTTCAAGAAAATATCCCCCACACCCTGATTCAAGGCAGGATGGATCCAGGCTTTCATGTTTTTTTACGCCAAATACTGAACCTGAACCTGAATCTGAATGTCACAGTAGAAATTAAGTTTCTTTAGACCAGGCAAGGTTTTTACAATCTTCTACTGTCTGTCCTCAGTTGTGATGAGTGGTTATTTGAGTTACTGGTGCCCTCCTATCAGCTCGAACCTCTCTGGCCATTCTCCTCTGACCTCTGGCATCAACAAGTCATTTTTGCCCTCTGAACCACTCAGACCTGCCTGTCACCAACAACCACGCCACGTTCAAAGTCACTTAAATCACCTTTCTGCATGAGTTGCTGCCATGTATATGTTGTCATTGGCTGATTAGATATTTGCATTAACAAGCAGTTGAACCTAATAAAGTGGCTGGTGAGTGAATATCAGAGTACAGTGACCTGCTCCTGATCAGCTGTGCCCTGAAGTTCATTCAGCTTCAGCTGCTGGAGACGACTAAGGATTGTGACAACGTGGTCCAGACCAGTTCACAACGGTTTGGTCCCACCACAGCTTCTCCGTGAGGTCAGAGTTTATCTGTCGAATGACTGGAAACACACACACTGTGAAGCAAAGAAAAAAATTGAGCAGATGGAGCAGGAAATGATGACTAATTTATACCAGCTTTTAAAATATCATTAACACCACAGGTGACATGGAGCCTAATATCCTGATAAAGAGAAAAAAAGACTCCGTACAAACATTGCAATCAGAATAAACAGACAGCTTCATAAACCAATCAAAAGAGAAGTTAGTCCATGTAAACAATTTAATCTTTAACTTAGATTTCTGGCTGTGTTCTCTCTGCGTCTTGATGTTCGTTTGTCCCATGATTAAATTAAATGCATCAGTGCATGTAAACACCAGACCTGATTAAATCACCTCCCATGGAAACAGTTGACAGAAAGAAACAAGGGGAGCGTGTAATGCAGCTTATATGACGGCGACTTATCTAAAACATGGTGGTGAAACATTAAAAACTGGAATGAGTAACATTGTCTTCGTCATGTGTAATTTGTTTTCCAACAGAAAAAAAAACCCACTGAAATTACTGATGATGGGTCAGTTAAACCAATTAGTTACAAACATACATGGGCTTGATAAAACAGGTCTGGGTCAGGATCACTGGTCTGGTATCTTTACAAGGTATACATAGAATAATAGATGAATTGTCTTAATTCCCTTTAATTTATTGTAATTTCTGAATATTTAAATATTTGTTGTCTCATTATCATGGACTGAAAACTAATACAGTGCTTTGTTGTGTTTATTCATTTATGACACCATCCTCTGTCCTGTCTCAGGCCTGATATTCAACCATAGAAGATGCTGATGTTTCCAGTGTTTTGTGCAGGACCGTACACCTCAGGCCAGATCAGTGCCATAAAACAGGTGAAGCAGAGCTCGACCGGCACATCACACATCCAGCAGGTGTTGGTGGAGCGTGACGTCCTCACCCTCCCTGACAAAGAGGGAGCTGGTGATGGTGTGTGGAGGAGGCTGCTTTATGTTGTGATTGTTTAATCAACCATCGATAGTGCACACTAAGGCTACTGCATGAAGTCTGACCCATGTATTTTCCTTGGACTGCTACTCTACACATTTGGCACTAAGAAGACCTAAACATATCACCTGATTGTACCAACCTGCTTCAACACCATGAGCGTCTTCCTCTGGACATGACACGACTGTATGTTGGTGAGACAGCTGATCCAAAGCCTCTAGCCTCTAGCATGGACACCTCAAACCCATGAAGCGACCTCAACTTTACAGCAATATTTAGCTCGTTTTTTTATTTTTGTGTCTCTGGAAGATCTGTCTGTCTGTTTGAGTCCCAGCCTCCACAGTTACATACATATTAACACAGCTATAATTGAACAGCTGCTATTCAGGGGTGGGGCTTCCAACTGTTAACTGAAGCTTTCCTCGTTTTTTTTGACTGGCTTTTTCTTTTTTATTCAATTTGCAGAAACTTTGCCCCTTTTGCTGTTGTCCTACAATGTTAGCAATAACTGTTAGCCTCAGGGTTCAGCTTCAGGAGACATGTTTCTGCTTCTGTTCCTGAACTGTTGATCCACTGATTGTGGACTGTCAAAGATCAGGTCCAGTGAGCTACTGACCTGAATGAAGGCTACGCTGAGAACAATGAATTCACTGCCACAGCAGTTAGACTCTGCTCTTCTCCATTTGTTTTAACCTGTGTTTCTGTAGTGTTTCGGTGATAACAGCCACACAGTAGAAAAGATCTTTTATCAGGTGGTTCAATTCATTATCTTTCCGCATTTATCTTTATCTAGCTCTTCTCAACTCATTTCAAAGCAAATCAAATCAAATTTTATTTATACAGCGCCAAATCAAGACAAAGTTACCTCAAGGCACTTTACATATTGAGGGTTAGACCAAACTCTTTATAGAATTATTTAAATGGACCCAACAAATCTGTGTTTTCAAGACAATGAATCATCCTCCATAGGAATTTTCATTTCTTCTTTCTTTTAGATTTTGATGTTTCCTCTGCTGGTTCCTTAGATGGTGTAGCTTTAAATTACTTGATCACATGACTGATATAAGCTTCTTTTCCTCTGAGGCCCATATGTGGCCACAGGGGGGAGGTGCCGTGCCAAGTGATGTTCAGGATGTTCCTCATCACCTTTCTCCTGAAAAAGATGTGTGATTGCCCTGTGCCCAGGTTTATGTGTCCATCATTACAAAGGATGGACACAAACTGCTTGGAGAAGAACGGAGTGGAGTAATAGGCCGGTGAATTCCAGGTAGATCCCACATATACAGCTCCTGATTTAAAGTCACCACTGTAAATCTGTGCAGGCTGAGATGTGTGAGCCTCATGACTGTCTACCTCTAAAGTTACTGTATGTTTGTACCTATAACAGAGTCGGCTGGAGTACCAACTGGGCACAGCAGTAAACTGCCCCTGGGGTCCAGGGTAGCCAGTGTCAACAAACTACAAAACTCTATTTTGTCTGATGTGCAGTCCAACTATGGAGAAAAACATTTCAATTCAATCAGCTTCATTTCTATTTGATCAATAAGTAGCTAATGATCAGTATTATTTTAGCACATGGTTTCTTGTTCAAACTCTAACCATGTTGCTAATGCTACAGCTAGCAGCCAGAAGCAAACCTGTATGGTTGACTGTCCGTCCAGTAATCTGAACAAAGAACACATTTTCTAAAGTGAGCAGTGGTGAAACTATGTGTTATATTAGACTCTGTGTTTGTGACAGTGACAGCAAACACACCTGTACATATTTTATGCTTCTAGTTAGTTTTAAATGTAGATAAATTTGGTAAACTGTTTTGTCTTTCATCTGTAGGTGTGAATAAACATCAGGTTATTTCCTGCATGACCAGTGAAACCAGTCTGCCACTGTCTGATATAATGGAACAAATGACTGGGCAATGACTTGCTCTATGCACAGCACCTGAATGCCTCACTCACAGTTGAGTGAAAGCTCCTATTATTCTTATTCTTCACTACAATGTTTCAAACCTGTGACTGTCAGGTTCAGAGCTAAGATCATTGTTGTAACATGTATAAATCTCAACCAAGCAGCTGCTGGCGTTTGGATATAATAATGAACTTAAATTTGAAATACAACTGTTTGGTCAAAATGCTGCATCAAAAATGGCAGCATCAAACCATCAAACCAAGTATTCAGTAATAACTCATCTTTATTTAGCAGATTTAATAATATTGACTCAGAGGTTGAGAAACTGCTACAAAAGTAACACAAAACAGTGAACAATATTTAGATTACAATCTGTGATACTTTATCTCACGGCTCATGTTTGCCCTAAAGGTTACCTGCTTTGGTCTCGGTTATACTAAAAAAAAAACACCTTTCCCCTGGCTTCTCCTGCGGGCCTCACCTCCACCTCCACAGTGTGAGCTTGTCTGAAGTTTCTGTTTGGATTTGGGGAGCTCACACTTCATAATCTCAGCTCTCATGTTTGTGTTTTTATCTACAACCTAAAAGTCTATTGTTTATGGTGTCAAAGGGCAAGGATCATATGAATTTCTCACAGACTACAACACATGATGTTGTTGAGATAAAGGTATCAACAGGAATGCAGGGTTATGAAGCGCTAGAAAAGACAATGATTCAGTTTTATTCAGTAGAGACACTTTTATTCAATTTCCTTTTATTTGTCCTACACTGGGGAAATTTCAGATTAGATTTTAGATTATAATTTAATCTGAACTAATAAAATACCACAGACATTTACAAATCTGTCCTCTCTGTAAACTCACATACTTTTAAACAGTGTTGTATCGGATTATAAAAACATTATGTTACGTTTATATATGGAGCCCAGTAACTGACTATCAAAAAATAACACATTAATTAGTTAAATTAAATAATCAAAACAGAGAATAAAAAAAATATACTGATGGCTAAACATCCTGACCATGACCTTCCCTAGCTAAAGCTAATTTCTAATTTGTACTGTAATGTTAATCATCCACATACAGTATTGTGTACTTGATTACTGCTGTGTCATTACTATGTATATATATATAAAACCTGTGAACAGTAGCTAAAGCATTTTAGCCTGCAAGCTAACATTATCGACGTTAGCTAGCTATCTAGCTAAGTAGCTAGCTGGCCTCTACCCTTGAAACCTGATTTACGTTGTCCATCATATTTTGTAGATGTGTGTGATTTATACTCTCCTTTCATATCACGCCAGCTCAATATAATCAACTGACCTAATTTAACTGATGTATTAAGTTATTTTTGACTCATAAGCTTTTATTTTGTGAGTTTTGGGGCTTCGTTGGGGGCTATTAAGCATGAAATGTACATTATACAGTTACTGCATGACACATTCAGAAGCACAGACAAACTTAAATTGGACTGAAGGATAATGAGTGGTCTTTGTCAGATATGAGGTTTTCAAGACTCTAAAAAGGGCAAGTGGCAAAACTGTGCAGGGCTAAAAAATGTTTAATCATTTATGTCAAGATGAAAAGTGTTTCTCATAGATATTTAATTCGTCCAGGTGTGGAAAAGCCTCAAAGCAATATTTAGATCTAAGTGTCTCACTCCCAGGTCTTGACTGAAATAAAATGTCTCTGCAGGTTTTCAGCCTGTTTGGAAACTCCATTATCAGGTGGCAAACAAATGAACTGTAGTTTATGTTGTGTCAAAGAATTTTTTGAATTTTTAATTTTATCAGTAGAAGCAAAACAATATTGGCAAGTTTGGAAATATTTGAATTATTACTGACATGATGGTTCAGAAACTCATCACTATTTCAGCTCATTCTTTGCTGTTGTGTCTCAGCTATGATGAACTTAAAGCTGTATTTCTCTCCAGATTTGACAATATGACAGTTGTCGCGTTACCCACAAATCAAAAGATAATTTTTTTTAAACTTTGGACAAGAATAAATGTTCTGAAACAGGTAAATATTTCCTGATTTACCCGATGCAAATTCATATTTCAGGTAAGCTACATCAAAATGTAACAGCCAATACTCCTGACAGCAAGTAGGAAGAGAGAGCATCAACCTTGAGTTATGTTCAGCATATTCAGCAACTTCACTGTTGATGGAATTTAGGAATAAAACTTTAATGATCAACCTCTCGGGGGGAAGCTAACAGCCAGCATCCCCTGAGCTCAGACAACTGCACTTTGGTCCATGTGAAAATGATGCAATTCACCAAATAACAGCACAGAGACTCCCAAAAGACCCCAAACACAAAGCATTATGGGTAAGAAAGAGAGAGAGAGAGAGAGAGAGTGAGCGATACAGTTCAAACATAAAGAGGCCAAACAGAACCAAATGATTCGAACTCAGCAGTTTTTATTTTTGCAGACACATCCCAGCTTAAGATTTATTCTGACAAGAAGCTACTGAACCGAAACAAACCGACTTTAAAAATTTAGCAAAATAAGAGGCGACAGATGATGCAGGATTCTTTCTGCCCCTTTACAGATTTTGTTTTTGACATTTACAGTCAACTAAAGCAGTAAAATGATTCACACAGGGAACTAGAAATGACTCAGCAGCTTTGGTTTGAAATTTTTTTTTTTTTATTGAATGGATCGTTATCATTACCAGAATCAGTTTGAAAGAGACAATGACTGAAATCATCTTGACGCAAGCAGATAGTCAACTAAAATACTAACTGAGACAATTGTAGCGTGAAAATGCAGAATTTAACTACACAACAGAGCAAAGATGTGTCGCCTTCACCACTGGTAGTTGATGCTAATAGGACACAATCAGAGTGACTGTGGGTGGGAGTCTACGCTGCCGTTTACTGTTTCTACACATCCAGACTAAAACAAAACCCATATTTGAAACTAAAATGGGTCCAGCAGCGTTTGCCAAAGTCAGATTTAGGGCCTAAAAACAAGGAAGTGTGGACGTGAGGAGTAAACGTGGCAAGAGTGATGCGTTTTAAATCTAAAATGTAGTAGTGTGACTGTGGCCTTAATCTTTTGATTCATTGTCATTTATTTCAAGCAGCATCTGTTTTCTGCACAAAAACCCACTGTACACGTCCTGCTCAGCACTGAGCAGCTGTCTCTCTGTTTATTTATAAGGTGATTGTAGCTGTGTCCCAATTCAGGCCTGCATCCTTCTAAGAAGGCCCTTTGTAGGTGTTGTAGACTGCTGAGGCCCAGCTAAAATGAGGTGGTCTGGTCTACGAATGTTTTTTGCTTTTTGCGTCATCAGTTATTCCCGCCCTTACTATTGCATTGCAAGCATGGCTCCTGTTGCCCAGCAACCGAGATAAGATGCAATTTTTTTTTTACGTTTGGTTTTAACCATCAGCTGCTGAACTGAACTGAAACACAATACTTACATTTTAAAGTGTAATCAGGCAGGCAATGAAAATAATATGGCAACCAAAAACAATTACACAATACATTTGTTAGCTGCATTTGAAGCAGCCTTGAAATGGAACAGCTTTGTCGCACCGACACCTGACGCAAGCGTTGTGGTTATAGTTTGATGCATTGCCTCAAAGTGTTCAATTACTCAATTAAACACTTATTTTATTTCAACTCTATTTAAAATCAATATAATATTGCTTAGGGAAACAACAAATACTGTTGAAAAGCTGATATTTTGTGTTTACTGCAGGATAAATTGAGGATTAAGGTTTAATTACGCTGCAGTATAAGGCTGCATATAAACTGTGTATATGTGATCCTCAAAATGACTTGTGTTACATTTGCATTCATTCTGTTGTTACCTCCTTAGTTCAGTAGTGTCCATCAGTCGACTAATTTTTTCTCATGTTGTTACGTCATATACAGTGCAAAAATCTTAGGCAGCCCTTAGATGTGTTGTTTTATCAATGCTATAATGACTATATATCATTATTTCTCAATGTCTTTGCTTTAATACTACCAGAATATACAGGAAATGTGTAGCAGGATTAAAAAACAGGAAAAAAAAGCTTCTATAGGCTAAAGTGTCAATTATTCAGTGTGACCTCCCCTTACACTTGAGCAATAGCAGGAACCGGCTCTTAAACCTAAAGAGAATGGATCCACAATTAATGTCATTGTTAATGATGCTGTGAAAAAGGTCCATTAAACCAGGTTTGTGTGAGACATGCTTGAACATTACAGACACATGTTGTATGAGGTTAACTCATTGGAAGCTGCTAATATGTATAAGACCATTTTTTCAGATTTATTTAAGTTTTTTAATACTGCATACACATTTCCTGTGTTTGTATTCTAATAAAGAGACTGAGAAATAATTACATATGGTCATTATAGTATTGATAAGACAACGAATCTAAGGACGGCCTTGTCACCATATACACAGGCTTCACTGTGACCCCTTTAAATTAATCCCATGGATTGAGCTCAAATGACCCAGTTTGAATTTGTGTGATGCAGCAGCTTGGTGCATGCAAACATTTAGGAGAACAACTCCATCTGAATCCAGATGTATCAGATGTGGTGTTTCTGACGAAGACAGCTGATCAAAAGAAACTCAGTCTTTCCTTCTGTCAGTGACACTTCAACTGCTTTCAAGTCAGTTTTTTTTTATCATCAGCCCAACATCACGAATCACTAAGCGTTCATCTTTCAGCATTTATATCACAATTAGGGTTTAAACAGCAGTTGACATTTCCACCGCTTTCAGCACGTTCACTTCAAATGGTACCTCAGCTTCTCTCGTGCTCACACTTCACATTTCAATTTAAATCAGTGTGAGCAATTTCATTTGTAGTTAATTTCTTATTTATTGTGACTATTTTCATTATTTGCAGCCACTCACTTCCTGCAGTGAGTACATGGAAATTTTCTTCAAACAATTTAGCAAATGTGCCACATTTTTTTGTCATTATTATTTTGATTATTATTGGTTTGTATTAGTAGTTGTGGCACCAGACAATTTCAGAATAAAATGATACTGCCATAAATCAACCACCACTTCAGCTGCTTACATATTATATTATTTATATTACATTTACACTATTTAACTTCTTCACACACTTCTTAATTCCTCACTCGCTGAGTGCGCTAAGCCTTTCAGTGCTGCAGTTAAGGTGGAGACACAGCTTCTTTCAGCTCTGTCATTTCCACGTACAAAAATAATGACATTTAACAACTTAATGGGTTTTATTTCTGCTTCTCAGATCACGCCACATCCTGAGTTTTTAGACTTTAAACAGTTCCTGGTAGATTTTTCTTTTCGCCAACTGCTTTAACTTCTCTCTTTAAAGACAAATTTAGCTGCTTTCAGTGTTAAAAGCTAAACTGAATCACCTATTATTAGTAGTAGTCAGAATAGTGTAACATTAATAATTTGATTTTTCATTTCTCTTGTGAAAAAGTTTCATTTGTAGATTTTACTCTTCAGCTGACATTTGAATTCCTGTCCTTTCTCTTTAAGTGACATTCCCACTCCTTTCAGTCAGCACTAACATCGATTCAATTGATAAATATGAGTTGTTTTCTGCTTTATGAGCAGGGGCGGACATTGAGGTCTCAGTCCTCGTGTTTCCTGCTGCTGCACCAGCCTTATCAGATGAATGTTCACTGGCTGTGGGACACGCTGAGGAGGAGAAATGCTACAGGACCCCGGAGCAGGGTGAGGCGACGGGACTGTAACGTGTAACATCGGCTGCAGGACTGGGTCAGTCCTCTGGAGCCGCTCTGGTTTAAAATAGACGCGGAGGCAGCGCCGCCCTCTGCCGCCGCAGCGGCTCCACGTCAGGCGGCGGCTCACTCAGGGAACTTAAACGCGGCCGGACACGACGCCGACAGACACGGGCATCTCTCTGCTCCAAGGTCACCGAGCCCGGGCAGCCTGCACGGGACGCGCGCACACACCTCCGTCCCCCCTCCCCGCCAAGGTAAAGTAACATTTACTGCCTGTTTGTCGGAGGATCAACCGGGCTCCCGCCGGCACGAGGCTCGTTGTGCGGGGATGAATGAGAAACATGTCAGGCGAGAGGCAGATGAGGGAGGATGACTGAATTCATTTCATGAGGCGTTCAGGAGCCCCTGGACAGGGGTGGAAATCCCGCTTCTGCTGCCACGCGGTCAGTTCCTGGAGGAGAGTCAGTTTGAAAATTATGTTTAAAAAAAAAAAACAAAACAACAAAAAACCAAGAGGAATAGTAATAACACTCCTCTAAGGACGAGCGGGCGGTTTAGCTGATGCAGGCCCTGGGCATTAAGACTGGCTTGATCCGGTCCCTGTCCTTACATCAGCAGCATCATATGATTAGGCTGCAGTGCTGAGGAACCACTCTGCTGTTACATCACCCTTTCAGCTCTAGTTTTCCTGATGGAGGTCCAAGTTTTAAAGGTTTTCTCAGACTATGGCGTCACATTGACTCTATTATTACCCAATGATGTGATGCAGACCCGGCTCAAGCGTGGGGATATCTGACTCCCGGTCAGCCGCTGAGCTTTATAAATAACTTCACATGACACATTGTGCTAGTTTCCTCTGGGAAGAGTAACACTGCACTTCTTTAAAAATCATTTTACTTGAATACACCAGTAAGACCTGTCATTGGTCTTCAAGCCTCACTGAAACTGGAATAAATCCATTTGTAATGGCCTGCGTGACTGGTTTGAAGCAGAGCATCACAATGCACGCATGGGGAAGAGAGAGTGAGCTGTTAGCTGCTGTGCTCGGAGCCTTCGTGTCAGACGCTTTGGTGGGCAATTGTGTGTTTTAAGCCTATTTGCAGCTCAATTTGTGCGTCCGCGAGCACAGAAAAGTCCAATTGTTTCTGTTGTAATACAGTGGCGCCATGTAGGCGATGGGTGTGTTTTAATGTCTTCACATTAATGCCTATTGGAGCTGGAGCCCATCCTTTGCAAAGTATTTGACCCAGTGTGAATGTAGATTGTGGCCTTTTCCATAAGCGTCAGAAGCCACATGTCATTGAGTCTAAGTGTAGTGGTGGTTTTATGTGCTAGATGCAGCACATGTCATGTGTTGGAGCTAAACTTATAGGCCTCATCATAGTTTTCACAGCCATGAGAGCTTTATCTCTTTGTCTAATTCATCCAAAAGTGATAATAAATGAATTAGCATGTTTCCCAAAATATCTAAGTACTTTGTGGAAACAGCACTGTAGTTGAAATATAAAAAAGTTTGTATCAGCCTTTTTTCAAAGTGAAAAACACAGTGTCCTTTGCATCTTTATCTACTTTCTGTGACAGTAATCTGGTGGCAGAAGACTTGTCACGACACGACGGCAGAGAGTGTTGTTGTTGAGGACATTTTGGAGAAGGACCCTTTGGAAGTACAGGAATAACGGGAGGAACAGCATCCTGTGGCTGTTTAGAAGTTTAACTGCGATGCCTTCTGGTCAAACTCAGTTAACACTGCTCGTGGAGACCGGTCTTTCAGTTTCGACGTGGTCTGCATTTCTTTGATGCTGCAGGTAACCTGAACATCCGTCCAGTTCTTGAACATCTACACTGTTTTACAACATCCTTCAGACCAATATAGTGGTGTTAGCATTAGTTCACATTTTTGCTCCAATAAAGTTGTGTTGTTGTTAAGGTTGCTCTCGGACACATGTATGACACTGTTGACATATGGGCTTGTGCTCAGGGAAGTTTGTTGTGGACACAAGTCTGCTGTGGGCAAACAACAGCACCCGATTCAGGGCAAGGCTCAAACACTCTGCTCTGTAAAACAACTAAACATCCAAATCAGTTGTTCAAGATTTTTATTCCTTATTTCCATAGAGAATGTTTCTAAACCTGAGGTGATTGGGTTTCTTTGCTCTAGAAGAACAGTGCCCTCTTCCTGTTGTGTAGCAGATTTCCCTCCAAATTTGACCTTATAAAAAGGTGAATGAGTAAATTAATGAAATGCTGAGGCTGATAGAAGCTGACAACCATAAGAACACGCCTAAATCTGTCAAGATAAAAACCTTAATTTTAATAATCAAAGTCAAATATATCTTGTCTTGTGCTGCACATACTGGTTTTATAGCCTGCAGCTGAATTTTTTTTGGCACAATCTCTGAAGTGATGGATGTATATTTCACATATAAGCAGATACCTATGATTTTGCCTGTCCTACATGCACAAACACAAGATGGAACAAGACTCCGCGTGTTTGACCTTCACGCCGTGTTTGGAGGTGTGGAGCAGAGCTAGAGCTTTGGATTGGCTGCTGAATGTGGGTGGTTTGTGGCCCACATGGAAAAGTGAAGTGGATGAACTTGCTATTGTGTCCACACAGGTGTAGCTGTGTGTAAGCGACAGGTTGATTGATCCATTTATTCTGTGCTAACAAACACAAAAGATCCAGAGACGACTTTGTCGCAGGTCGGGAGAGTTACTGTGGATGTTTTAACTCCAGTTTCAGTGGTCAGATGTGTTGATGGGAATTTATGGGACCACTTATAGGTTTTTTTTTTTTTGTTTTTTTTTTAATCAAGGCTCATTACAAGCTCAAGGGCTTCAAAGTACATAGTCTGACAATTGAGTAGTAGGAGCATTAAAGTCCTGGTACAGTTTATGGGAAGACCCCTTGGCTGGTGGCCTTTTTGATCAGAAAGCAGCTTTTAGAGGGTGAAATTGTTTCTGAGGTATTTCTCTCAAGACCAAGGGCAAGAGTGTTTACAGGATCACTTTAGAGATTAGATGTCCTGTTGATAAAGAGGAAAGAAACATGGTTTAGTTATCATTTAAACAATGGCTGATTGGGTTAATGATGAACTATTTCAAAAACTGAAGTGAGTTGTGTTATTTGGATGTTGCCTGGAGCTAATCTTGCGTTTCCATAACCTGAAGTCCTGTGAGGCCGGGGTTGGGGTGGGGTGGATGGGGTCGTGTTGGCAGCCGTTGACTGTAGAGATCAAGTTTCCTTTTGTAGAGTCTGACAGGGCTTAGCAGCACCAGTCTATGTGAATGGCATCTAACTGGGACTATTGAATGTTTCTGCTGTTCAAGGTCTCAACATGTAGTACTATACTTTAGGTGGAGGCTGTATTTTTAAAGATGCATATTGTATCTTCTACCAGTTAAACAGAAATGCCCTATTCTCCTCTAATTGGAGGCTGGAACCCAGTTAAAAAAACATTATTAAGTTAGTGCTTTCCAACCTTTCATTTGCAGTGAAAGTAGAAAAGGAAGGCTTTAATTCAGGGGTGGGGGAGGTCCGGCCTCAGATAGTCTGATCCAGCTCATGAGTAAATACATAAATACATAAAAATTGTCATGACAGTTACCTTTTACTGTGGTGGAAGAAAATAATATAAAATAGTAGACTACCACATTTGATATAAGGGAGGAATTTCTGTATTTGGAAGCCATGTATGGCTCTACTAAGGGTGAGTATTTGTTTGAGCAAGTAGTTTTGGCCATGAACAAATAGAAAAGTTACGTGGCCACAGCTTGGCCACAAAAGGGTTTTAGTACATTGGTTAGACCTGTGCTGGTGAGACTTGGCCTTCATGGTGGATACAATCAAGGACCTCCCAGAGTTGGTCCCATCCAGTTTCTCAGCTTCTCAGCTTTCAAATGTCAAATCATTTGAAGCAAAAGTAAAGCTCTAGGAAGTGTGGTAACATTGAGCATTTTTCAACTCTCCAAGAACAAAAGCACGCTGTGACATCTAAATGTGTTGGTGAGTTACTACTTCAGGCTCTTGGCACGAGGTTTGAGGACATGAAAAGTAAATTAAAGGAACTGAACATTTTTGCCGTTTAATGTGGAAGCAGCCAATGTGACCAACAAACTACAGCATGAAATCATTGAGCTGTAAAGTAACAAACCTATGTACAACAACTGCTCTCTGCTCGAGTTCTACGAGTTACACAAAGTCTGACTGACTGACTGCAAACCTGCAGAGAAAGAGGAGCAGATCTACCCACTATAATGGAGAGGTTAGTGTGAAATACTGTTGAATAATTAATTATGGCCCCTGAAGAATGTTATAAAAATGACCCTTGATGGGGAAAAGGTTCCTGTCCCCTGCTTTAATTAGAGGGGAATAATTCTTCCTCTGAGTTGGACCTTTGCTGTTCTTTTCTTCCTGCTTTAATGGACTGAGTCCAAAGCTGTTATCCTTTCCACCACAGAAATTTTTAATGAACTAACAATTAAAAAAATGCTTAAATTCAACAGACATTAAGGCTTAAAGCTGCATTAGTCAATACTCTCGCGTTAAATTTGGACCAGATGACTGTGTAATGTAAAGAATCTGCACTTCTCCTCAGCTCATGGTGCATTTTAATATTCCTCACCCTGTAGTTTTATACCTCAACAGAGGCAGCTTTGAACATGTCAGTTTATTTCAGTATGCCACATTGTGTGCCATACAGGAAGAAGGAAAACGGTTGTGTGAATTCAAGCAGAACACATGATCCAACTGCTGCTTGTGTAAAGGTTTGATGCTGTGGTTTAGCACACAAGCTTATCCTGTTGAGAGAACGCACAGCATTGTGAGTGAACAGCGATAGTGTGTGGGCCCACAGTGAAATATCGTATCATGTGGTGGTCTTTAGTGGCTGTTTGTCCCTCCTCCAGGCTCCAAATCCAAGTCAAACTCAAATGCAAGTTTCCAGAGTTGTGTTTGCTCCTCTTGACCTTGAGAGCCACGCCCCTCCATGCCTGCTTCACTGAAACTCACCTGAAATCCAACACTGAGGTCTCAGCTTGGCTCTTGTTGTGAATTAAACCTGAGATCTAATGTCTACAAAGAATGGTGTTTTTTAGGCTTCCTGCCAAGCTACTAAGTGATGTCCTTGGAGGATACACACACACACACACACACACACACACACATACAGTATTGTCTTTTAGTCCAGTCCTGAGTAACCCAGTCGGGGTTTCCAGTCAGATTATTTGATTATAGAAACACTTTTGGTTCCTGTCCCTCTGCCCTCTGCTGTTTGGATAGACTCACCATGGTGAAGACGACTAGTTACTCCAAGTACATGTAGGGGACACTGGACCAAAACAAAGTGTGTTCCCATTCCAGCAACACACAAGGATAAAGCTGTATGTATGTGTGTGTGTGTCTCCGTGGTTCATGTATTTTTAACTGTGGTGTCTACACACGAGGAAATGTGAGAACTCTTGTGTTTCACACAAAATGTATTCATTTTCCTAAAATTTTTCAGTTTCCCAATACAGATTTTGTGTTGAGATGAGATTGGAAAAAAAATGTGTAAATTATAAATAAAGTGTAAAGGCTTAACATTGTCATTATAACATGTGATTAAAGAATAATTAATTCTTGTAAGAAGTGAAACCCACCATGGCTGCTTGTATTTCCAGGCACCTTGATGTCTCCCAAGTTCACTTGACTTGGTACTAGGTTTTTAGAAACTTGCCGTCTGTGAATGCAGCCTGTCAGTCATTAGTCTATCAGCTGTTAGTGTTACGTCAGGTGAAGGACACAGCAGAGGTGGCACATGATGAGGATGTCGGCTTTGAATCTCAGTGTTGACATTGTAGTGACTGAGCGGTGACTTTGCTTTGCTTGACGCCTTATGTACTTATACGGCTGATCATAAATTTGTCAAACTGGTCTGGGCTTTTCTCTCCACTCCATAGCTGCTCTTTTATGGCCGGTCTGTTTGGAGCTTCCTATTCCAACCCATTAATTTAAGCAGCTTATGAGTTCTGAGGCTCCTTCGTGTATTGTCGTCGCGTTCAATCAATCAAAACCAGTATCTAAAACGAGTGCTGCTGTGGACAGCCTGTAATCTGATTATCACAGATTAGACTCACTGTATGTAACTCTGGGAAAAAAGGCATAATCTCTAACTTTGATTAAAGGGCCAATGCAAGGGGGATACACAGAGGATTATATTTCCACCCAGCCAGTGGTTTTTAACACCACTTAAAGGCAGTTTGTTAGTATTCAGTCATTCATCAATCCAGGTTAATTATGTTGCAGTGCTGCACTCCTATGATGTTTATGTAACCACTATAACAAAATAAAAGGTCCATGTTATACATGTTGCTCCTATTGTTGGTGAAACATAACATTGGTTCATTACAGAAAAAACATAACTTTACCCAATATAATCATCTTTTATTCATCATAAATTTCTATTTGTTTGTTTTTCTTTGAAACATATTCATTTGAGGTCATTCACAGCAGCAGAATATTTAAAGCTACACTAATCAATTTTATAGTGGATTAATTGACTGTTTAATGTGAAAGGGGTAAGTTATAGTTGGCATCACACACAATTATTACTCATCTCTGCAGTTCCTGTCATCTATGGGGAACAAGTTGTGTCTACACAACCCTCACACCTCCTGCCAAGCACTTGACAGTTGACAGAGAGTAATAGTTGGTGAACAAAAGTGAGTGTTTAGCTTCTAAAAGACAGATATGTCCTTCAGGAATTGGTGGAAACCAAAACAGAGCACCAAGTCAAATATTAAACAGGGTAGCCTCAAACTTAAGATAATGCTATGTTGCTTTGTGTCTGCTAAATGTGTAAATAGACAGTTTGCTGAGAATTATAATATATAATGTAAACAAATAAGTAACTTAAATTAGTAACTATAATACAATTAGACCTTGAAATAAACAAAAATATGTAGAAGAATACATTAAACTATTAGAAAGAAATCTTGGTCATAACAGCATAACATTTAATCACTCAAATGGAAATATATATCATCATTTTTTGAAGAATAAAGTAATAGGAATTTCCATGTTTCTTCTACCCCTCTAAAACTATAATGACAAATGTATTCATGTTTTAAAAACTGTTTATGAATCATCGGACTAATTGTTTCGTGTTGACTCTTGTGACTCGTGTGATTCTCTACAACATTGCAATCTGATCTGGTGAGAACAACAAGGAAGGAGCGCAACACCATTAATTGATATTGGTATCTGATGTTCACGGATCATTTACAGACACTCTGCAGACTGAAGTGTGCTCTCCACTTATGAGCAGTGGGATGCTCTTAAATTAGGCTTGCAGCAGTAAAATGTAGACTTCCACCAACAAAATCCCCAGTGCTCTTGCAGAAACTTTGTTTTTGCACCAGGTTTTATTCTGCTGGAAATATAGTGGCTATAATAAGTTAATATCATGTGTATATATATGTATAGTATAATAAGTAATCAATGAAATTGTGTGTGTTTTTGTTTGTTTGTTTGTTTTTTTAAATTAAGTTAGTTTTGGTAGGAAAGGTTTGGGCGGGGTATTGTTTGTTTTTATTGGTGGGACAATGCAGACAAAGTTGACCAGAGACTTGTTGGAACAGATGAACAGCAGAGGGGAGGTATGTATGTCTGCAGGTGATAGTAACAAGAAAATAGTGATAAGCATGTGAACACTACAGGGAAGATGTTATCAGTGGGAGTGGTACCTACCAGAAGAATAGAGTAAGTTTATATGTACCAATGGGGAACAGGAAGCTCCCTCAGACATAATGTGGTATATGCTTCTTACAATCTGATATAATCATGAGGAGTAAACTGACCTTGATGTGATAATTAGTGGAGTGACCCTTTAAATTGTCTCCGTTTTAGCAGATGCAATCACTGGTGTCAGTTATTCCACTGCCACATTCAGTGACCCACGTCTGTCTTTGTTGATCTCAAATAATTGCTCCCTGGTGAGGCTGCAGTGCAAACACGAGGAAACTTGCTGATTTCTTCCACAGGCTGCTCATTCACGTGAAACCCTAATCTCGGCGTGAACCGTGAGATAATTATGCAGCTGTCAATTGTTCCTGGCTGATTTTAGAGAGGTGAAGCTAATGAGGTTAGAGAGAGCTAAAACATAACAGCTGACCTTTTTGTTCTATGATGTGGCCGTAGTGTGTGTGTGTGTATGTGTGTGTGTGAGAAATGCAGAAATGCGGCTGTGGACAATTGCCGCTGTTGGTTTGTCACACGTAATTAGGGTGTGTTTGCTTTGTACACAGAAGCACCTGGTTCTAAACTGCCTCTATATATCTATCAGTTGACACCTTGTTTTCATTTCTGCCTGAGGGCTGGGGGGAGGGAGGTGGTGGCGGGGGGGGGCTCAAGGTGAATACTGGGCGGTTCAGGTCTAGTCTTCAGTGAGTGCCCGCCCTCTGGAACATATGATTACTACTGTGAGTGTGTGAGAGAGTGTTTGCACACGTCTTCTCCAGGATACAGACCTCTGGTATGTCCTTTTCCCTCATGTCACATTACTGGCAGTTGTTCATGTAAATGGCATATGAAGGACAAAGCTTCTGACGTCCTTTGTAATCCCACAGCCGTCTGCATACTGTCAATATGAGCTGCAGCTGCTGGTCTGATTTATCTCTATATTGTAAGTAATAATTTGTGACATTTTTCTGTAAGCAACTGGTTAGGTTCAGGTTAATTTATTTCTAACCCTTAAGTCCCCAAAGACTTTAGAGAATTGAGAAAGCGTCTGCCTAGATCTGACTAATCGATAATCAATCACAGGAACAAAATGAAGTCATGAATTATGTAAGAAATAAAACACAAGAAGGGAAGCAGTAACTGCCACGAAGCTTCCCATGCTGTGAGTTTTAATGTCCTCTCTGTCCTTTTCTTGTTTGTCATTGCAGTGAATTGTCAGTGTTGAGCTGGGTCAGTGATGCCGCCCCCAGCCACAGGTGCCCCTGCCGTGCCCCCACCAGACGGCGGTTGGGGGTGGGCAGTGGTGTTGGGATCTTTCATTTCCATAGGCTTCTCATACGCCTTTCCCAAGGCCATCACAGTTTTCTTCAAAGAAATCCAGATCATCTTCGACGCCTCCTACAGTCAGATAGCATGGATCTCCTCCATCATGCTCGCGGTCATGTATGCTGCAGGTGAGCTGTCGGTTCATTTGAACCTGCATCCAATTTAAGGTCTACTTTATTCCCCTTATAAACATTCAATACCCTTTTCCCCATTTCCTAAAAGAGAGCATAACAATCTTTGAAAATATTGTCTCACACTTTCAAGTCTGTGTCAGCAGATGAAATCAGATAGACATGCTATTAGCTTCTGTGATGCACTACTGGAAGCGCTAATGTAGTTTTTGAATGATAAAAAGCATTTCCCTTTTTTTTTATCAAGCCAATTTACATTAGCTTTCAGCTAATCATGCTGATAAGTTTGTATCCCAGTTGGAAGCTACCAAGCCAGGCTCACTAGCTTCCCTTCTTGAACAAAGCAGAAGCTAATTCACCTAGCTTGTTAGCACTGGACATTACTTTACATTCCTGTAATTTTGATTTATTTTTTAAGCTCAAACTAAAACTCACAGTAATGATTGGTAGTGTAGCCTCAGCACTTTCTCCTTTACACTGTGCTAATGCTACATGCAGAGTCACTGGGTAACATACGTGAGCTTAAATCACAGATGAGGCTATTAGCAACAGCTTAGCCGCCTCTGGGCCTGTTGTGGTTTAAGTAATACTGTAAGCTAGTCCACAGTGAAAATGCAGCAATCAAATAACCTGTAGCAACACTGTCAGCTAGTACCAAACCTTCATGACCTTGTGGAACATGAATTGATATATAGATATACTATCAAGGTCAAAACAAACATTAAGGATGCGTAAATTATTTTTAAAATCTTATTTCAGTCCACTCTTCATCTAAAGCAAATCAGCTTCTTTGAAAGTGTGAGCTTAGTTTATGGAGCATCTATTATAATAATGATGAGGCTGCCAACCTCACCCTCCAAATCAGTGTTACACTGTCTCTTTAAGACTTCATTTGTTACATGATGTCATTGTTAAGGATTACATTCGTTGCGAGGAGATGGTGTGCTATTTCCTGATTAGGTTTTTTTTTTTTTTGCCTTAAGAAACAGTGGCCAATAACGGCACAGAGATAGAAGTAGGTTGTGTCCTCAGATCATGACCTAATCTGAAACCACAGTGTCACAGGATGAGAGCAGTGTCACATGTTGATCCTCCAGACAACCAGAAAACCACCATGTTCTGCCAAGCTACAGCTACAAATGACAATTCATTCGACTATCAGTGACAAGCATACGACATAAATGTTGATTACAATGTAATACAAGGACACAACTACTACAACTAAGGAAATAGGAGTGGCAACAGGGTTTTAGTTCTGTATCTATTATAAAAGCTTTCAAAAATTGTATATATGTTTCAAAAAGAGATTTTTTACACTTATGTATCTGTATATATATTGATATCATTTATCAGAGCAGAGTCACTAATGCAAATCAGTCTTTTCCTACATGACAGACAGACTGCCTCAGTGCTGCAGCCAGACCTTAGTTCTGTGTTGAATAAGGAGCCTTTTGAAGGGTCAGAATATGTTTTCAGCATGTCGCATTTTCCACCATATTGCTCTGGTCACCTGCCGTGTTCCTCACATTGGCTTCAGCCCTGCAACCTTCTGCTTGCCAGGGCCAAGGCTGCCATCTGTCCACACTGTAATCCTCCTGTCACTCTATCCACTGCTGCTGTCACCATCTGTACTGGTCGTCAGACGGCCTGGAAAGCTCCTCTCCTCCTTTGTATATTAGAATCAAGAATTTAATAATTACCTCATTCATCCTATTTTCTTCAAACTAAAATAAGTCTAATATACATATCTTGCACACACTAAGGTAACATATATTTTAAATTATTATAATGTTTTGTATTTTGGGCAGTCAGAAATAATTGGGTTTTCTACATCAGGTGCTGCTAAATTAAGTTCATTACAGCCGTAGTCTTTTATTTTATCATTCACATTGTTTTTGCATTTGTACAAAAAAAGCTTGAAATTGTAAAAAATAGAGTATTTATGTGACAAACATTATATGTATATTCTGTATCTGGAGGAGAAAATGTGCCTTGACCTCAGACCATGAGGTGTCTCTGATCACTAGCTGCTGCTGTACCTTCAGTGACTGTCTCATTATCCTGTGACGACGATATCAGTATGAGCAATCGTTCGTCATTCATTCCTATTGATTGCACTCATCAGCCATTCATTAAACACCTGCTCTCTTGTTCTGTGTCTTATGCTGATGCAGAAATAGCTATTTGAATGTTTAACACCTTCCTAATTCCCCACTGCTGTGTCTGTGTCTGTGTGTTTACACAGCTTCGTCATCACTGCCTGATAATGAGCAACAGCTCCAGACACCAAGAAAAATAATAATCCAGTCAATCCAAATTACACAAATCACTATTTACTTGCCATCTCAAACCCAACTGCCAACCACTTTACGAACTACAAATAAAAGTTCAAAGTTTCATGAGCCTGAGGTGAAGGAGTGTATAATCCTTCCATTTAAGTGACGACAAAAATGATCAAAAATACAGAGGCAAAGCCAAGGATAAAAACAGGAAGTTCATCTTTTGTGGAAGAGTTGGTCAGTCAGACTGCGGACTGAACTATTGTTGTGCCTCAGCAAGTAAAAAAGGTACCAGTCCTGTTTATGTAGGAGCCTCATAAATGTGCAGTAGATGCTGCACAGTAAATACTGGACATGTTATAGCAGCATGATCGTAGGGATGGGAGGGCTGATGCACCGCTTTGGTTCAGACTTAAATATCCTGGATTTCCTTAGAGTTTTGTTCAGAGAAGTTCATGACAAAATACCTGCAAAACTAATGGCAGCTGCACTGTGTAGTGCTCTTATATACTCTAGTAGAGTACGGAGTTGTCTATGCTGATATGTAAAATACATCCAAAATCATTAGTTAATAAAAATATAGATGTATAGATTAAACAATAATGAATGGAATCAGTAGTTGCAGCTCATAATTGTATACTGAGCCAACACAGCTGCCCAGTTATAATGTAAGACTATAAGAAGCAATGGTTCCTTTAAACTAATGTTTTACTACAACATCACTTGCTGTAGTTCTGTTCAATGAGTACAGTGTTATCTGCAAACCTGAGCATGTTTCCCTTTTTCCTCTGAAGATTTACATAGTGAAGTGACTCACCAACTATGCAAATCAACTGGAAAACTGTATGACTCCTTCATGAATACAATTTACCACCACCCACCAGATTAGAGTGGGACCAACTCTGATCTGCGTCCAACCTGGTGCCAAGCCATGTGTCTGTTAAAGTCTTAAATCATAGCTACACTTCAGTTTTTAGTTTTTCTTTCTACCAGTTGTCTCTTTGAGAGGAGAAGATATTCTCTCCAAGGCTCTGCTCTCGAGCTCCGTCATTTAGCAGCCTTGACATTTGTAGAAGAAATGAAAGCAGAGAATTCAACCCCGTAATATTTATGTTTCTCCTCTTTGATATCATGGGCAAAAATTCAAATTTTCTTTCAATTATTTTGCATAGATAAGGAATTTACAACACAAATATGTGATATTACTGGCAGGATGAAACATTTGCAAAGTATACTATGCAAGTGTGCTGACATAAGCTCCATTCACAATCAGGCAATGGGAAAATTACATTAGATTGAATTGTTGATTAGAACATCAAGAAAAACTGTACAAACAGACAAAGAAGAAGAAAAAACAATTATTCCCTATTAACTCCATCCTCCACCACTCATCACTAAGGTTATTAGTCAATTCAAGCTGTTTCATACGATGAGTTACATCATAAATGTAAATACATCAGTGTTTGCATACATGCCCACACACCCTTTTTGCATACCTATACACATACAAAAGACACACACACATATATATATATATATATATATGTCGTTGGAAATGACTCAGCAAATAGTTCTTGGTTCCAAAAACCTTGGCACAGACAGGCATGTTGAGAGCAGGACAGCAGCAACTGTCTCTATTTTTCAGGAACAACTTGCTCAGTTACACACAGTTCACATGTTGAAGCACAACCACAGTCTTATCTGCTGGCATCTAAGCAGCTTCACAAGAGCAGCAGCAGCGCTAACTGTCCCCACCCAAATTTATCTTGTCAAACTGGCAACCTTTCTGTCAAGAGCCTGCCTTCTTTAATCCTGAGGCCACCATGTGAACATTATCCAGTTTGCTGCCTACTGTTAAACAGCTTTAAACTCTACCTCAAAGCGTCATGTCCACCCAAAAAATACCTATAAGCTTTTATCAAATGAATGAAGTCAGTTTAGGCTGGTTTTACTGATCTCCTTTTGCAGCTTTTAAAAACTTTCTTTACCCTATTTGAAGTGTGATGGTTGGTCGGCATCCTCACACCATGAGCTGTAACAGCCTCTACACTGCAGCTCACATTAAAGGGTTGGGGGGGGGGAACTGTTAGACACATTTCTATATGTGTCATTCCCTTTTGGGATCTAGGTGGTTATATTTAGTTTGGGGTTTTGTCCACTGTGTAATGAAGTCCACGCTGCGTCTGGCCAGGAGATGATAAGCCTTTTTGCAGGAGAGGTAATGTGCAGGCTCAGGGGCTTCCTCATCTCGACCGATTCGGGTCCCACAGAGCCCCTGAGAATACTGATCACTGCTGTGGATGCAAATGAGGGGAAGTTTCCTCAAGGTCGAAAAAGATTCATGCAGAGCAAATTAAGTCAGATGACTCCTTGCCCGTAGTGGCTTTTTAAATTGCACTGGGCCTGGCAGAAATATGATATATCTTCTCGCTGGTAATGAGAGCATTATTTAAAAAAAATACATCTTTCATTACTTTTCCCTCTCCCTATTTGATTTATACCTCCTGTACTTAAAATGCAGCTGAGGGATAGGAGACAGTGTCGATTATAAGATGCATGGATTCCTAAAAAATTTAAAGCAGCCACATTCCTCATAGTTACAAAAAACGGATCAAATGTTCTCATAAACCTCAAGTGTAAAAATGTAAACAATGGAACATAAAGTACCACAGCAGCAATATAATGTAAAATGCTGAGTCAGCCATATTACTTAAATATTCGGTGAACAGAGTCACAATTCAAAACATATTGAGTATCCAGGTATAAAAACCACTTTACCCACCTCAGTCAAACATTGGCCTTGTTAAAAGATTGTTTAACATTTACACATTTAGTGTGGAGGACATCATCATATATCCTGTTGCTGATTTTAATGTGAAGTTATCTGAAAATCTATATATCTAAATCTATATATATAAAATCTGCCCTAAGTTGATGCCCAGCACCAAACAGCAGACAAACAAAGTTAGCTGTTAGCTGCTGAGCATTTAGCTGCTAAAGAGCCGCATATTTTCCTTGGACTTAAAAGAGAGCAACTGCTTGACTAACCAGAAATACTCCAAAAAGGTGATAATGATGCACCTTAATTTCCTTTGCAATTCATGACATACATTTAATTAATTACATTTTATAGCATCATAAAAGTTTGTTCATGATAGGAAGTAGTTGTGCTTGGCTTAATGGACATTTACTATGGAAGGTCTGGGTAATAATATTAACGTTGACCCTAGTTTTCACTTCTAATTAAGTCATTTAGATAATATGGTTAAACTGGGATTTGGTTACAACCTAATTAACCTGACTTGTACTGCCGGCTTTCAACAGAAACACGTCTGACACATCGCAAGTGCCTGAATATAAACCTCACATGTTCAGACCAGGTGATTCTTACATAAGTTACAGAAGGAGGACAGTGCTTTGTCATTTGCTTCTCTGGGCTTGTGAATGAAAAGTATTCTGAAGCAGGATGCACGTTGAGAAACTGAAAACACAGAATAAAGGATTTAAAAAAATCTTGCTGTACCATAATATATACACCGTACTATTCATTAAACACATTATATAGAATAGGAAATTATATTTTTATATGCATGTTTTTTTCTGATTTATTACATTGTCATTTACTTTCCTTAAAGTGATGTGTTTAAAAATTTAAACAGCACTGTTGCTGCTATAAATAGAAGGGAGTGCTCACTGGCGTGCAGCACTAATGAGATTAAATCATTATGCACTCACTTTCAGTGATCCTGTACTGTAAACATGCAACATGCGTGGGTTGATTTTTCTGTTTTCCATTTGTTCCAGGTCCCATCAGCAGCATACTCGTCAACAAGTATGGCTGCAGGCCCATCGTCATGATGGGGGGCTGCCTCTGTTCCACTGGCATGATCTTAGCTTCTTTCTGCGTCAGCGTGGTGCAGCTCTATATCTGCATAGGAGTTATCGGTGGTAAGTCCTTCTAAATCCACTTAAGTTCAGTTTCAGTTAATTTGATTAGCCTCTACCTCTAAATAGCAGGTGATAAATAAAACAGACTCAGCAGGAAGTGTGTTTGCTTTGTGTATCCAGTCTATTTTGGTTTTTTATTATGATGTATTTTTTTTATTATTTGCTGTATTTAGGTGCAAACTTGCTCACAGTGGGGGTTGGTAAACATCAGCCTATCTCAACCAATATTACCTGGTCCTGTGATCCTGTTGATCGTGGGACCAGTTACAGTCTAACAATATCAATCCATAATAGCAAACCATGATGGCAAACCTATAACATAACAATAATAATGTATTGTTCCGCACCAAGACGTTTTAACAGCCCCCACTGTGGGAAGCTCCTGCTGACTTACTATTACATTAACTTAGCTTAATAATACAATATTTACAATATTGCTTCATGTGCCTTTTAATGACAATAAATCATATGTAATGGAAACAATACTTTATTTTTTACTTACTTTATTTATTACTCACTTATAACAACTCCTGTCATCACATGTAAAATCAAAACACGGTTGCTTAATTTTTTTTCATATTGTACTAATTTCATTGTGAAAAAAGGCACCTAGGTCAGGTTATAAGTGAGACTGGTATACATTGTACCTCTTGTACCTCAAGCTAAATGCTAACACTAGCATGCTAGTATGCTCAAATTGACAGTACTAACATCCAGATATATTCTAACTAATATTAATAAATGTAACAAAAAGCTAACTAACAATCATCTGTGGATATCTGATTGGGAATTTCATTCATTATTTGACAGATACTTGGTCACATATCCTTTTGGATAATCCTAGTGCCAGTGCTGCTATGAGCCATGGAACCAAATATTATTTTGAAACCTATTTAAATAGAGTAGCTCTAAGATGCTCAGCTGCTTCTCATGTTGTGTTATTTTCACTTGGTTTCTTATCTGGGTGAGTAAAAAGTGTTTTGTACCAGTTATTACATCAACAGTTGTAACATGACTGCTTGAAGTTATAATTACCTCTGCTATTTGTCCTCATAGGTCTTGGACTAGCCTTCAACCTGCAGCCAGCGCTGACTATGATAGGCAAGTACTTCTTGAAGAAGCGTCCCATTGCGAACGGGCTGGCAATGGCAGGTAGCCCAGTATTCCTCAGTACTCTGGCTCCTCTCAATCAGTACCTCTTCAACCAGTTCGGCTGGAGAGGCAGCTTCCTCATCCTGGGTGGTCTGCTGCTGAACTGCTGTGTGGCTGGTTCCCTCATGAGGCCTCTGAGACCTCCACCCAGCAACACCAAGAAAGACGAAGAATTGCCTGTGATCGCCACCACAACGAAAGAGAAACGCACTGTCTGGGAAACGGTCAACAGCTACCTAGACTTGACGCTCTTCAAACATCGTGGCTTCCTCATCTACCTGTCGGGCAATGTCATCATGTTCCTGGGCTTCTTTGCACCTATTGTCTTCCTTGCGGCCTATGCCAAGGACATGGGTGTGGATGAGTACTCTGCTGCTTTCCTGCTCTCAATCCTAGCTTTTGTCGACATGTTTGCCAGGCCGTCCATGGGACTACTGGCCAACTCACGCTGGATTCGGCCCAAGATCCAGTACTTCTTCAGCTTTGCTGTGCTGTACAATGGAGTGTGCCACATTCTCTGCCCATTGGTGGAAAGCTACACTGGTCTGGTGGTGTATGCAGTGTTCTTTGGCTTTGCCTTTGGCATGGTCAGCTCAGTCCTTTTTGAAACACTGATGGACCTAGTTGGGCCTCAGAGGTTCTCCAGTGCTGTGGGACTCACCACCATTGTGGAGTGCTGCCCGGTCCTATTTGGTCCACCACTGGCAGGTACGTTTTTTGTTATTCATGTCATGTGCCCTGTTTGCCCTGCTGTTCATTAATGATGTTTGGTGTTAGGGATCTATGTTGTGATCTAAATTCACAACATTACTAAGGCCTGGTCAGAACAGAATGGTAAATACTTGCTAGCACTCAACAGTCACAAATTCTTTCTTGCTGATGGGACAATACAGTCGCACACTTTGTTAAAAATCTCATTTATATCATTAAGTCATTTCTCACATCTGTCTGCAAACCATGCCATGTTTTACTAGAGGAGGTAAAATTGCAACACAGCTTTTAATGATGGCATTTCCTGTTTGGGTTCTGTAGCCCTTAATGCCCTTCAGTGGGCAACACTTAAGATAGTTTACTTAAAGTTGAATTGGATATGAAATACCCCCCCTCCTTACAAACCAACCAAAAGATTCAGCTGAAATGAATTGATCTCAGGCCATTTTTAAATGCACATACCTCCAGGCCTTTATCCAGATAATAATAATCTGCAATAGTTGACATTTAGAAATGTTTTCAGTGTAATATATCTCAATTCTACTTGGCAAAGTTTGTGCAGATACTAACATTGTGAAACTTTGTGTTGTCTTACAGGAAAACTGGTTGATGTCACAAAAAACTACAAGTACATGTATTTTTGCTGTGGAGCTATTGTGATTGTAGCAAGTATTTGGCTCTTCATTGGAAACTTCATTAACTACAGACTCTTGGAGCGTGAGCGCAAGCATGCAGAAATGTACAAACGGACTGAGACAGAAGATCCGGACCAAGTTCAGGGTCAGAAGGAGGCTGATGGGGAAGCCCAGGCCTCTGAGGAGCTGGTCAACAAGAAAGACGAGGAACCTATGCAGCGGGAAACCAACATCTAAATCCTTTTTTTCTGCCAACAGCTCACCCTCACCTCCAGAGCAACCTTGCAACACTTTCAAACAAGATCAAACTGAGCTCCAAGCCAAGAGGTGCCTCTGGGTGTACAACCAGGCTCAACTCGGGGTCCTCTGCACTTCTCTAATACTAACTGCCAAAGCACCAACTGTGTTGTAGGAAGCTGAGAGGAGTAATATCTGAGCTTTTTGTTTGTCGGAGCATCAGATGTGATAACAGAAACAGAAATATTAACCTGAGAGGAATGTGTAAGATACTGTATGCATGTGAAGAGGCTGAAAGTCAGAAAATGTTTGTGGTACTACTAACTTGAGTTTCTTTTTTTTGCCACATTCACCTCATATCGGATTTACTATGAATATAAGACTGCATCTGAGGGACAAATGCTTTCATGGCTGAGGCCTAGTTGCAGTTACATGCAACCCCACTCTCTCTGAAACTCTGAAATTGTGTCAACTGAAAGCAGCAAAATCCATAGATGTTGGCAGATAATTGGGAAATCAGTCCCACCAAGACAATCAACTCTGCTTAAGAAAACTATTATCTGCTGCAGTTTGTCAAAGCTCAATGTTTAGCGATCTGTCCATTTAAAAATATTCCAAACTGCAGCAGCGAGCATCATTCCACTTTTCCTCCACTGTTTTCCGATATGACGTGAATGCAGCCTCAGCGTGTTGCCAATGTTCCGACAGCACCAGCAAACTGAGTTCACAGGTTCAAAACACGATCTCTTCACAACACACTGAAGTCTTGGTAAATGAAGAAAGTTTCAATTAAGAAGTGAACGATTTCTTGGTGGTTTAGAAAGACCTTTTCTCTGACTCAAAGCTCCCTGGGTTTTTCATTGACGAGGGCCAGTGTCCGTTCTTGGGGAAGTTTCTTAAGCACTGATCCCTAACTGTGTGTTCACATCACAAGCAACAAGGTTTATGTGTTACATTTTTTTGACAGATTGTCACTAATTAATATGCACCAACTGAGCAGTTTGAATTTGTCAGTATAGAAGATAGAAAAATGAAGTGTCAAACTTTAAGGTATGCAGTAGTCAGAGACTCTTCAAAGTTCTTCACAACTATGAGTCTTTCAATGGATGGAGTCATGTGCTCCTATAATTTTGCTAATGTTCCTAAAATCATATTAATAGGGAACAGCGGTGGAGCTGTGATCTGGCTCGATGCTGGCAGCTGTTGAGAAAGGCTGAGAAAGGAGTTTCCCCGTTTGGTCATTTCTGTAAAACATCTTATGACTTGGCCATTGTTTTGCTTGTGCTGTGAAAACAGCATTAGCAATCTCAGTGCACTGGAAATGCTTGATCCATGCAGTGATGCATGTGGAGCAAGAACGCAAAATCCTAATTGCTGTGTTTCATATGGCAATTGGGCACCCTAAAATTCCCACCTCCATAAATAAAGAACAGATGTGTTCACAGCTGGTGCCCGTGTATTATGCTGCCCGCCTGAGCACTGTAATGTTTTGTAGTAAAACCTGCACCAATGTCCCACTTTAATACTTTCGATCAAGTCATAAAATGTAAGTTGTCACATGCTCCGTATTGCACTCATATACAGTATGCTGCACTAAAAGAAAAATGGCCATACTTACTCCCCAAACATCTTTATGAAACTGCTGCAATTCAATACATTTAATTATGGTTGAATGTAATTTCCTCTGTGGGCCTTAATAAGGTATTAATGACCAAAAACCATCTGCATAATAGTGGTTTTTCTACACACTCAGCCCCATGAGCAACATATTCTCATATTTAAATGCAGATATACAGGGAAATGTATTTCTTGTGGTCAGTTTAACAGCCCATTCTCTTATACATTGCCTTAAATGTGATGTAATGTGATGACAGTTGTACAGTGAATACTTGATAGTATTATATGAAGCTGATACACCTCTATGTTAATGTGACCCACCTTTTGTTGCTGTTAACCAACAAGAAATCAGTGTAATCTGCTCCATTTGTCTCCTAACATGTCTGTATTGAAATGTTAAAATAATGACATGGTGTTTTTCTGTGTAGTCTCTCCGTTAACTAACACCTGAAGGAATATTACCGATACTAATGAATGCTAATCCACCTGTATTTACAATCGTGTTGTTCGCATTCACATGTGCTGGGTGAACATATCGTGTAACAGTTTAACTGCTTTAAATGTCAGTGTTGTTCAGTATTCTATCCATTCCACGTGTTCATTTTTGTAAATGTCACCTTACTGTAAACTCAAGCTAAGCGCTGACCGAATGGTGTCCTTACTCAGATGTCCTAGCAAAGCCAGACACATTTTAATAACAAATGTAGTATTTCAAAGCAATCATGAACAGAAAAAACATGTTATCGTCATTTTTTCCCCTTTGCTTTGAATAACTGAATGTGTGTCAAGACTCATGAAAATAGATGTCCAGCTGTGCAGCGGTGGCTCTCAACAACGTACCATCTTTACCGACGACACAGAGTCACAAAGGAAATCCTCCAAATGAGAGCAATCAGCTTTGTCCTCTGGGGGTTTGGTGGGACACTGTTGAGAGAAACTGCTCTGCTGTTAACTGTAAATGAGATCATTCTGAAAGGTTTGCACACTGTGGTGTTATTAGTTTTATGAAGCACTTGATCTGAGCTTGCTTTTGGACCTGGACTAGGTCTCATGTTTCCATATGGAGATGAGTCAGTCTGTTTTGAAGCAGCCCCAACAACATATAGACAAACGCAGGTTGTCATTACTTTATTAGGCCTTATGTGTTGAGGTTACCTCTGTTTAGACTCTGACTAAACCTGTTCATGTAGCTACTTGAACTTCCAATACGCACTTTGTTCACCAGCATTTCATGCCGATCTTAGTATTTTAATGTCTCTACCTTCCTAATGAATTAGATTAATACCTTCTGAATGTCGACTTATCCTGCTTGCACTTAATTAGTGGAAAGAGGGGCAACTTTCATTCACTATGCTCACTGTGCATGATGACTCAATGAGGAAAACAGACTGCTGTACAATCACTTTCTACCAAATAACGCTGCCCCCTGCTGGTGTAAAACCACATAGACCAAGGTGAAGGTGAAGCCAGGCTCACCTTTCAACAGAACGCTGCTGTTCATAGATTATTTCATGTCACACCCATAAAATGTGTCAGTTTCATGGGTAATGTAAATGCATCTGTGCTTTTTTCTTTTTTCTGGTGGGGGTATTGTCAGTATGAATATGCTTTCTTGCTATTTTTATGTTAAAGTATACAAGTAGAACAAAACACAACCCTGTAATGGTTTGATGGAGATAAGGGGAATACTACTGAATTTCAACATTTATTCTTCAAGCCTGTACAGTTTTGTTTTATCTTCAAATCACTAATAAGAACTTGATTAACAAAAAAAAAAAAAAAGGGTTATCCCTTTCGTAGATGAAGCAGCAATATATTCTCCAGGAGAATATAGAACACCTGCGATGGTACAAGGCAGCAGCTCCCAACCTGACTGTCAGGATGCCAAATGGGGTCAAGGGATAAATCTAAGAGAGATAATTAATACCACAAGAGAGAAGAGAGAACATGTTTGTTTTTTCTGTAATTGCTGTTTTCTTGTGAAATACTGAATAGTTTTTCTGCTGAGGCCTAAAAGATGAGGCCATATTTTAGGATCTGTCCATGGTAAATCTGTTTGTCAGAAGTAAATGCGTTGCTGCTTTTGAGCTCCCTAACATTGGCCCCCTCAATGTCTGCCAATAGAGTCATTTCCATAAGGGGCATCACATGACATTCAGTAAATTAAGTGGTATTCTCCTTATTATACATAATACTGCAGAACCATGAAGCATTGTCCAAATCTAAGCAATACATTTCTATGTATTTTGGTACAAAGTGTTTATTGTAACAAGAAAAGGAAATATGTTGTAATAATTGAAATACAAATAGAGATAATTAAGAGTGGATTTGACATGCACCAATAGCCTTATTAATTATATTGCTTAGGATTGCATTTATTTTGAGCTTCTTTTCATTTTAAATATATAACTGTATTTAGAAACCATCTTTGATGATTGCTTAAGACCAAATTTAGCAGAGATTAAAATTAATTAATTTATTTACTATTATTATATCTGTAACTGTTATTTAAAAAGGAAATGTATGTTCACTGTCTGAAAATTGTTTTATGAACTAATATATAGCTTGACTGGTTTATTGTTTCGGTTTTGTTTTTTTCATGGTGTGTGGAATCAGAACACTAAAGGATTTTAAGCTTGTGAAGGCCTCAAACAGGCTGGAAGAGATGTGACTTTGTTTGTGTTGGATACATGCAAATGCCAAGTCAAAAGGTGGCATCACCATTTCTGTTAGAAATTTTTGTTGGAAAACACTTAGCAGCTAACACAGCCTGTGACTGAATTTGGCTGCTATAGAGATGGCAGACTGGAGTCTCAAGCATTTATACAGTTTCAGTCATGACGGAGACTGATCATCTTATTGGTTGAGTTAATCATCGTTAATCAGGGCAGAGCCAAAAAAAACATTTTTTTTTTAACTCGATGTAAAAAGTGAGGTGTCTCACAGACATGAATTTCATTTCATTTCATTTAGACATGATTTCCAGATTCAAATTTCAAACCAGGATGTACTAACAATATTGAATGTTTTTATTTATATCAAAATGGAATTTTCACAATTTTATTTTATATTCACTTTCAAAACTTCATTTTGAAAACCATTAATTTTAAAATCTCCTGAATCTATTGAGCCAATGGGATCACTGCTGCCTCTCTAAAGTGTTTTAACAGAAATTAAGTTGAACAAAATTCCAGTCTGCAGGATGAAATCTTCCAACATATTAGATTTTCATTTCCTCTCATTGCTGTGGTGAGAGGATCAGTGTTGGTGTTGACTGTATACATGGTGATTTGCTACTGGGAGGCTGTAGGACTGTCAGTAACATCTCTGGCTCTTAAGCTAACTGTGCCTTACTGTGCTTCACTGACCATTATAAAAGCTTTTTGTGAACATGGTAAACATGATACCGTGTTGCTCAAACACACATTTCACACACATTTAAGCTGATTAATTTGTCCCTGGTCGTGCTCATCTGTATATTTACAAATCACTGCATTCTTTCATTTTATGTAAATAATCAACGTATGTAGCCACTAAACCAGAATTCAGTCCTGTCTTCATCTTCACACTACATTAACATATATGAACAAATAAGCTCTAAGAATGTTTAATGCCAGATGGAGTCTAATTATAACCAAATTGTTAGGTCTGTATATTGTGCTAATTGGACTTGTACACATTAAGGATGCAAATTTCTGTGTCAACACATTTGAGGACGGTTGTGTTCATGTGTTTGGACCTAAGTAGTGTATTTTATCTCAGAAGTGAACTCAGTCTATTATGTTCTTCCAGTAGCAGACACACTGTGTGCTTTCTCATCAGGGCAAATCTACTGTATGGCATTAAAGCAATTTTTCAGATTGTGTCAGTCTTTCCACTACCTCTGCAGCCGTCATGTCAGAACGAGGAAAAGTACCACACGGGTATAGAAAACTGATAAATGTTTTTGTAATTGTAAAATGATGATATCACCTATCACAGTAGTCAATAAATAAAGTATATATCCAAATAAGCCTCTGCCACATGACTGGTTGTGATTTTATTGTTTGTTTTATTGGTGTCTTAAGTCTCAATCTTGTCCTGCTCCTCAGCACATAAAATCATGCTTTGTCTCAGCTGTACTGCCCAGGGGTAAAGCTGCTATTTTTCATTATTAAGTGGACAATTAAACAAGTAAAATGACCAAGGAAAGGTTCATTTTATTCTTGGTGTGTCCCAATGATAATAATAGATCTCTATGCTTGTCCGAAAAACACTTTATATTTCTAATACTGTACATCTTATACTGTAGTCTATTCGCCTTCTGTCTCTGAACACATGGCTCTTTAAGATCATCAATCCATTATCTATATTGCTAATCCATGCAGGGTCGCAGAGGGGCTGGAACCAACCCCAGCTGACATTGGGCGAGGGTGGGATAGACGCCGGACAGATCACCAGTCCATCACAGGGCCAACACATAAAGTCAAACAACCATTCACTCGCACACTCACATCTACAGGCAATTTAAAGTCACCAATAAACCTAACGTGTATGTCTTTAGATTGTGTGGAGAACCTGGAGGGAACCCATGCAGGCACTGGGAGAACATGTAAACTCCACATAGAAAGGCCCCTGGCCCGGGGGTGACAGTGTGTCACATCACATTAAAGCAATGTTAGTTTATCTTTTCTCATTGGTGATAAATTATCACCTTACAAACTTGATTTGGCTAACATATTAGCATTCATGAAGACTAGCATTTCTGGGCATCTGATGATTTGCTCTCCTTTTAGTTATTGTCAGCACTGACTCCTGACAACTTGAGCTTTATCTGTTACCACTAGCCACTGAAGTAGAGCTAGCTAGTTGGTAACTGTATGTGTTGTTTGTTGCACAGTATTTTTTAACAGCTACCTGCTACATCTGAAAATGACTTTGACAAGAGCAGTGAGAGTGAAATAAAACAGTTGTTATCGGAGGCTGTAAAACCAAAACAATGAGCTTAAAGACACTAAAATGCTCCATAGAGCTGAGCAGCGATGCAGAGGTGGGATAAGGGTGAAACAAACCCTTAAACATTACACATAATCATTCAAGCTGCTATTAATAGAGAAATGTTAATGGTGCAGCTTTAATTATAATAGAAATGGAGAATATTGTATTTTATTGTTGCCGTTGTGTGTTTCTGGTTGATACTAACACAGGAGGAAGCTGAAGCTGGACAGTTTCAAATTCTAGTGGTAGCTTTAATTAAGATTGGTTACAGTTAAGATTTTTAAGTCCCATAGTGCTACTTTATGGCCACACAGACAACAAACCAGGAAGCCGGATCCAAAAACACTGTATGCATCTCTACTCAAGCAAATAATTACAGTTATACACTATAGACCATTGTGGCACACCACAGAATAAATCTGGCCAATCTGCCCACAGAATTTCAAGCCTCACAGGTTTTTGAAATAGCCTGCCGACAGAGAGGCAAACAAACAAACCACCAAATAAAAACAGAACCTCTGTGGTGGAGATAATAATCTTTTAGCAAGTCAGCACAAAGAATGATCATTATCTCTGCATGTGTTTCCATTAACAGTCAGCACACAGGATCACCTGGATGGGACCAGCAGCTCTCATTACACTAAAAGTGCAACTCCTCCTGCTCTCTTCCTGCATCAAATCCACCAATAATTAAGCACCAGTCTGTCATTAATTATGCCTGGTGTTCAATCCCAACCTATATTTTAAAGATGCAAACCAGCCCCCCCCCCCATCTCATTAGTATGCAATTCTTTGGTGGAGCTATGCGTGCCAATGACGGCTGGAGACCCTCAGGCAGAGTTTGAGGCTTGATTTTAATGGGACGGTAAGGGTCAGCGAAGAGGAGAGAACAATGAGCCTCTCCAGTTTCCTATGATCGGTGTTTCAGCGGCATCGGACCCCATGGGGGGACCTGTTGGGGTTTGAATGCAGAAGAAGTTGACCTTCAAAACAGTGTCAAACTCTATTCCCTGTAAAGCTGCAGAGTTTCAGGTCGGCTGCCTTTGATTCCTGGTGGTTGGCAGTTGTTGGTTGCGCTGGCGCACAGGCAGACCATACTTCACTAACAATGTTGTGATAATAGGCAACACACTGAAGGGACGCAGGCGGCTCATTGGAGATGTTGAAATTCTTTTGATGTGGCAGTGAGCTGGTAAAAACATTACATGTACCTGCTTCCAATCCCTTTTACTCCTCTGATTTCCTGTCACATGTGCTGCCTAAACTGTGAGTAGGCTTCAAACAAAGGGCACGATTCCCTTGCCTTCAATATTGTTTAGATGTGTCGTGTCATTGTTGCAGCTTTAGACATTTAATCATTTTTTCCCTCCTGTCATGATGAACTCATTGGGCTCTTTCGTATGATGTGTCTTCAGATGCACCAGAAGGTTGCTGGTACAGAAACTGGCAAAGCTTGTGCCTCCCTTCCAAATTACAGCCCTGCATATTTTTGTCATACAGAATTTCCAAATTGCTGACATATTGGTAAAAACAGAGGTGGGTATGAGCAGAATAATACAGCTCACATCTGTCTTTTAAATCTGAAGCTGCAGCTGGCGGTGGTTAGCCTAGCTTAGTGTTAGCACTCCACTGGGAAACCTGAAGCTTGACTGTGTCTCAACTATTTCTAGGCCAGTTGCAGTGACACCAAAAAAACTTTGAAGTCAATTTTCTAAAATCTCTAAAATCTCTGAATACTTCATCAATCTATAACATTACAACAAAACCTAAACCTGCGTTTCCAACCTGTTTCTTTGAACTGACAACCATTGAGGTGTTCCTTTCATATCAGAGATGGGTGTCCACAACTGTCTGCCTGGTATTACAGAATATGAAAGAAGCGATATCAGAGGATAATCTGACCTGGAAGAAAGCTGCTCTCCAAGGATCATTTTAAACCCTGTTATTGCTTTGCACACGGCGAATGTCCGAATGAAACCAATAAACGGCGGCCCTGAGGCATTCTGACCCAAACTGGACCTCAAACCGTCATGCCCAAAAGCTACAAGCTGCTCTAGTGTCTCAACAAGACACACATTAACCTTTCCGGCGGTATTTTTCTATGGAGATCTCCCACTTTGAAGTGCTTCCATTTAACCTTCATTTAACTTTTGTGTCATGCACTCCCAGGCGCCCCATTTTGACAGCGGAAGCCTTTAGAAGTCAGAAAAGGCCTGAGGCTATAGATGGCATATCAGCACATCTGTCTGCTCCAGCGCCAGGTTGTGGAGTGAAGCGCTGGCTGTTCGTTCTGCCGCTCACTGACTGGATCTCACTGAAGCTCAGTTTCGTTAGGACACATTAAAAAGGCATAATCTTAACCTGACTGGGGCAGTGAGTCTTATTTTTATTAGAAATTATTCAACAACACTATAAAATCACTAGACGGAACTATATATATATATATATATATATATATGAGCTACAGCAGATATGAAAAAAACTTTTCTAACAAGCTGATTTAAATATGCATTGATTGCTCTTTTCTCACTTTGGGCTGAGCAATTATCATCTTACACTAGTTAACACACGTTATTTACATTGGGTTATGTTCCTAGTCAACTAACAAATGTAAATGATAAAATAATACATAATAATAATAATACATATGTAATCGTAATCTTCATTGTCTACCGATATATAAATTTGCCTTTGGTTTCACAGCCTGGTTAAAACACATTATTGTTAATGACAAACAGCAACAATAATAAAATTAGCAGAATATACATAGTACAGACAACAATAATGAACGTGATTCCAGTGTCAGTGATTCTTATCAGTTCAACAGAATTATTGCTTCTGGTATTAAGGACTTTTTGTGAACAACCTTCCTTGCTGTTGCCGTGCTATAGTAGCTTCCCTTTTGTGAATTCTTTAAAAAGGGGATGAGCCAGTTTCACCTGGCCCTGTTTGTAACCCTGGTCAGTCTGTTTGTCTTTAAATCCAGTATTCACTCTTCCTTTAGCTCTGTTTTGGTCTCAACCCTGATTTAATGATAAATATCTGGCTAGCTAAATGCTATTGCTAATTTTGCCTGTGTAGTGCTGGACAGGTTGGTTTTTTTCCTGCATATAACTGTTCACTTGCCAGAGATCAGTCAGGTTGAGAAAAGTCAGTCACCCTTTTAATCAAGGAACATTTGAATTGCTATTCAAACTGACTCTCCAGAAACTTCAGAAGTCGTTTGAAGTCATTTGGCCTTCACTGTGTTATTACAGATTTTTTTTGTGCATGTGTGTTTTCCTCCATTCTCTCTAGTTGCTGCACCTTTCTCATGTCTGTTTTTATTTTTTTTTTATCATGTATGAAAATACTACAAAAATATGAATTCAAACAAATGAGACGAACGCAAACATATAACTCTGCAGATACTGTGCTCATACCCAAGTGTTTTTGTTTTTTTTTTAATTGCAGCTGTTTTCCCATATTTCAAATTTTATTTATTATGGCTTGTAATTAATTTAGCATGTCGGTATGAATCACTGCATGTGACAGACCCTGTCTTTGCTTAATCTGATTGGAGAAAATCAGGTGGGGTTCTGGCACTGACTCCAGATTTTCTGTCTAATTGCGGTTTTTATGGCTCTCTCTAATAGACTTATTATCTGAACAAGTCTTTGATTTGGGTTACACAGCCGTGACTGGTGAGTGTAGCCTCATCCGGCGCTTGAGGGAATAATGAGTCCGGAAAGGAAAATGGTTTTTGAGCATCTGAGGTTGTGACAGGGTTTCTTGGGCTTTGGCAGAGATAAAGTCAGACAGTGAAGATCTGCTTTACTGCTTTGATCTGGCCTGCCTTCCCACTTAACTTCTGATGACACTGCACTTCGAGGGGGCACCAGGAAAATGAAGCATTTCCTCTGACTTTTACCTGAGATGCTCTTAATATTGAGCCCATCTGGAAATATATGTCTCAGCTGCTTAAGAGGCAGGTATAAGGGGAAACCTTTCACTGATCCAAATTTAGGAAACTCATCCTCTGTGAAAGCAGCTGCTACTCAGTATCTGTGAGACATGCCTGATTATGTGCATTCAGTGTATAGCCTGAGCAGCTTTATATGACTGTCACATTACAGACACAGAGCGACAGCCTGCACGTAGAGGGCACTCTTAGCCTGGTTTTCTCTGCAGTCCCTTCATGTAATGACACTGGGAAGTTATTTATAGAGGATGGCTTCAAAGGAGGAGAGAGCAAGTTTTATTGAGGTGATTTTGCTTTTGTGCGAGATAGAAAAGACGATGGTGTCTTTTTTCTTCAACCTTACAGACTGTCCTCACATTTTCTAATCTCTGTCATTTAGGAAAATTATAGAAAGCTAAATGCTAAATCTGAAAAGCTCTATAGGGTTTGAAATGTTTCTGTTGCAGTGACAGCAGCAAACATTCGCCCTGAAGGAGGCTTCTTGTTTGATTTTGGACAGTTCAGTCAGAAGAGACTCATCATCACACACAGGCTTTCTCTGACTTTATTGACAGTGAGTGGGAGGCCAAATGTGTGGACTCTTGACAGTGCTGAGGGTGATTTTTTTTTTTGTTTTGGTTTATGGGAAAAACTGTCAGCCTGACTATAAAATAAGCCTTAGGTATAAAAGCTCAAAAACAGTAAGTTAGCTCTTTTAAATCAATCATCGTCAGGCTTCATGTCACTGTCAGGCCCTACAATCATTGATTTTAATCCTTATCAAGTTGATCTGGTTTATTGATTTTGGGAAGAGTCAGCTGTCCAAAGTTCCTGATAAGATGTCCAAGTGTAGAAATCATCACAAAACCACTAACAAACAAGGCCATAGACAAGAAGACTGGCAGCTGCAACTAGTGAAATGCCAAACTTTATACTTAAAGTTTTCTGAAATATCTCTTCCTGACAGCATGTCCTTGTTTTGTTCTCAGTGTAAGTTGTTTTCCTGCTTCACTGGTAAATTACATCTTTATAACTACAGAGCAGACTTTACACCAGAGTCTGACACATTTCTCTTAAAGTCACTGGCTCCACCTTGACCGGCTGTAACATTTAGTGAACAATAATGATCCAATGGTATAACAACATGGCATAACACTGACACACACCAATCAGCATAACAATCCACATCCAGCTGGCATGAAGCATAGAGTTCTGTCTCTGTACTCCTGATGAATAAAAGTCTTTGTCAAAATGAATGGATGCCAGCAGGTGGTAGGGAGAGAGTTAGCGAGCACATAGGCCAGGTTTTTAAACCAGAAGGCCCAGGTGAACTTCATCAGTTGATGACCCTCCCATGTCAAACAATTGCATGCTGAGGTTGACCAGGAAAACCTCCAAGATAGTGACAGGGGCATCACACACTGCCTTTTAAGATCAAGTTTCCCCCTTGACATTTAAAACACTAAAATGAAAACACCAATGCCAGTCAAAAGACTGTCAGTCTTGAACTGAGATCTGCAACCACTGCTACTTGATCTTACCAGATTGGGTCCCCCCCCAGCAACCTTGGATCCAGAGGATCAATTTTAGGCATTTGTGTTTTTGTTTGTTTGTTTGTATTCAATGACTAGTGCTAAGAGTAAGAGTAATAAGAGTCCAATGTTCACTGTTGTTTCATCTTGATCTTTAGTCTCCTCTACCCCCTGAGCTGAATATCAAGCTCTTTAGCTGCTAAATTCTTCAATGTGTTAACCAAGTAGTCGCTGACTGTTTGTTGCTGAGCAGGATGCATACAAAGGATGTTGACATTTTTTTTCTTGGATGCTGCAGTTGGTATATATGATCAGAAAACCAAAACAATAAGCTTCTCTGCGAATTTATCACCACAATTGACCCTCTTTCATGCTACCTATTCATGCGGTCTATGAACAGCTTTGAAGGTCATGCATATGAGAGTTTGAACAATAATATGTGAGTGAACAGCTATTTGTATCTGTAGTGGGGTAATGGCATCCTGAGCAGGAGACAAAGTCACATTGTATGTGTTGGAAGCTTTGCTTGTGGTAAGTGTCTGAGCTTCTTTGTTTTGGTTTCCTGGTCTCCACTGAGGAAAACACCTTTATGTCCAAAAAAGCTAAATCAAATCTCAGCCAGCCAGCAGACGATCAAAACATCAATAATGTTTTTAAAGGTTTTACCAGCTCCATCGGTGTCTTTGTCTGCTCTGCCAGTGACATTTGTTTGTTTGGTCCAAGCGAAAAAGTTCAAAGCAAAATTTCTTTTCCAGTCCAGTTGTAAAGGCAGTACTGGTTTTACTGAGCTGGAAAACCCTAATGCTAATGTGTTCCAGTTTGACTTTTCTTCTCCTTCAAGCTTAAGTAACTTGATGCCACATGAAGTTTACATGTCTATTTTCATTTGTGAGCAGCTACAGTAGCATGGTAGCGTTAGCTGACTTGCTGTTACCCACATTATGAATGCTTTTAGCAAATGTTGCATCCCAAGCTGACTGGCATTGCTATGGAGCATATCCCAACAATGCTAGTATTGCTTAATGGTTGTGTCTGCATTGTTTTTGTTCGCCACATGGTCAATCAATCAAGTTGTGTTTCTTGTTGTGTGTTTGACAACATAGACTTATATACAAAAAGGACATTGACTCTGGGTCTGTGTCACAAACTGGTTCAGTAAACGTGACAAGGGACTTCACACAAAGTTACACTCACATAATTTACTATGATCAAAGAATAAGACAAATAAGCAATGGCATTTGGAAATCAGGGAGTTAATTTATGAAAGCAGTGCATAGATGAGTGGCATGAGTGCTGTGGAGGTGTTGTATGTGTGTTGTGAGTAAAAGCTGTGCCAAAATAAATGGATGTCAGCAGGTGAAAGGGAGAGAGACAAGTCAGCTTTTAATGTCCAGAGGGTCCAGGTGAACCGCATCAGCTGACGACCAACTGCCAAGACCAAGAAAACCACAAAATGAAAACACCAATACCAGTAAATGCAAAGAAATGACCTATACAGTAACTACTAGCAACCAATGTTACCAGATTGGGTCCCCACCCAGCAACCTTGGATCCAGTGGAGCAAGTTGAGGCATTTTAAGGTGTCTAGGTGTGGGGGTGTGTAGGGAGTATGATGCCCTTGTCACTACCTTGGAGGTTTTCCTGGTCAACCCCAGAAGGCAATTGTTTGACGTGGGAGGGTCGTCATCTGATGCAGTTCACCTGGGCCTTCTGGACTATAAAAGCTGGCCCATGTACTTGCTTCTCTCTCTACTTTCAACTGCTGACGTCCGTCCATTTTGGCATTGGTTTAATGTCCATGTGTTGTACATGCGACACCTGATGCCGCACATTGCGTTCGTAGATAAACTTCCTGATTTCCAAATTCAATTGCTTATATGTCTTTCTTACATTCACTGAGTCAGTTTGTGACAGTCTGAAAAGTGAAGCCAATGCTGCTTTAAACCTTCATTCTATCTAATGATCATCAGGGGGCGACTGCACTGGCTGTTTTTAAAAAAAAAAAAAAAAGTCAGATTGTACTGAAGTCTATGGGAAAATATCCCTACTTCTCAGTTGATTTATTAGCACAGTAAACGTTTTTCTACTAATTAAATGTTATTTGCAATAATGGCAGAGAAAAAGGTGAAATGTTTTAAAATATAAGGGAGGCCAGACAAGGATGCTTGACAATATAATAAAACAATCATAATATTGAAGGAGACAGTAAAGTAGGACGTGCAGGGTGGCACACACCAGTAACTGCAGAGAGCAAACGGCATAACAAATAAGATGAGAAACTAAAAGGACAAACACACCATTAAGTATAAAGCTACATTATCCGCTGACACGACAACACCAGAAAATAGAAATTCATTTGAAATTGAGGCCATGACAGGAGGTATAAATATGTCAAAAATCAAAGTGGGGAAAGTGAATAAAGTCATGATAACAACTATTGGATTTTTCATTTTTTCAGTTTGTTATTCCAGCATTTCACCATCAAATCCACACAGACCACAGAGGCCGAACGTCGCTCTGCTTTCTCTAAAGCCCCATCCCCAAAATTAATTTTACACCATCACACACAACTGGAAGATAAATCACAGCTGAGACAAAAGAAGGGGAGAAAATCAACAGACAAACAAAAACAACAGATGACAAAGACTTTTGTCTGCATTTTGTATGCTGATGTCATTAATCATGTCCTTCAACCCGACTGTACGCAGATAATTTACGCGGCTGTCTAAGCTGGGTGAGAAGTAGGGCACCGGTTTTGGTATTTAATTACAATCAAACTGCTGACGTCCAAACTAATACGCTGCAAGTCACAGCAGTTTCTGTGATGCTTGTCTCACCAGCAGCCCTGCAAAGACACCTCGTACTGTCTGTTTCTGCTATAATTTACTACTGTTTTACATAACCATAAAAAGAAACTGTGATCCAGCAAAACCTTGACTCCCAATGTGTCCTATGCATGTGAATTAATGTCATTATTCAAGTAATTAAGTGGTAGCAGATGTACAAATATTGAAGGCTGAATCATGCACAGATCTTGGCTGAATTCTGATCTGTCTCTCATATAATTATAGCCGTCCTCCCTGCAGGAGCGTCACTGCAGGAAGTTCAAATCTGCAGGAAGAGTTCACTTCAGGCTCAGGTACCAGCATGTCTCCAGCCCTTTCCATATCGCTTCTTTTCACCTCTCAGCTTGCTAAAAACCTATCCAGCTTCACTTAACGTCACTTCGCATCATCATATGGTGATTCCCGACCGTGCACTCTTTGCATGAATTCGAGAAGATTTCAACTGACGTTTCCCACGCGTCCTCCTGAAATGCAAGCACAGGTTTAAGCAGGACCCAAGGCTTTAATCACATTTGTCTTTTTTTTTTTTTTTTTTTTTGACGAGCGGGCCGCATCCTGACCTATCGCACTGCAGGCAGCTATACTTAGGCATGTCCTGTCTACGGGGCAAGGTTACCCAGGATTCATGCAGCAGCAGGTTGCATCTTTCATGCCATGACGTGAGGTAAAAAGGTCACCTGTCTGGGCACCCAGTCAGACTGTGGACGAACAAACACCAGGTTTCTCTAGGAAACGAAACCGCAGCAGATACTAATGGACCTCAGAGGTTGTAATTCATCACACGCCCGATATTCTGTCTTCTTTTCTTTTTTGTGCAAGGTAGCTGTACACCTGTGGTTCTTCACATAACAGTATTTTCAAGTATTGCACGCCCCTGAAGCCTCTGAAAACTTAGTGTTGTCTATTTCTTTGTGACTTCAAATATTTACAATTCAAATTCCAACAAAGGAGGTTGTATTATCACTATCATTAACTAACCTGACCTGAGTATATGCTTTGTGTTATGTGTTTCAACGCTATGTTGTTAGTGATGTGGCTGTTTATCCAGACCCAGCAGTGCATTGATTTGTTCTTATGTTCACACATACGCCTGCTGGGTGCCATAAACCTGGCAACATTTTTGCTGTTTGGTAAACACCATGGTGTCAATCCACCATGACGTCACCAATTGGTTTGTGAGCTGCCATTTTAAAGCCTCCAGTTTGTAATTTGTCCGTCAGCATCTTGGTTTATTGAAACCAGAAGAAACCATATTTAGAGGAGAAGGTGGAGCTAAAGATGAGTGAGGGGTGGATCTGACCTGCTCTGTACTCTGTCCTGATTGTCAGACAGTTCACTGTCTGGTCTGTCAATCACACAGTAGCCACACCCTAATACATCCCCTGCTTTATGGTCTATTTTCATCATGGATCATCATTTAAAAAATGAACATCATGTTGTATTGAAGAAACTAGAGACTGAGACCTTGAACTCATCAGGAAAATGTTTACTGAGCTAATAAATCAATAATTCAATACAATCTGACTTCTTTTTACAACTAGTGGAGTCGCCCCCTGATGGTCATTAAGGCTCTTCAGCATTGGCTTCACTTTTCACACCTGGAATCTACGTCCAGTTTGTGTAAAACTTGGTTTTCAGTGCCTCTGAACTACACACTAATGTTTCACGACACTGGGAAACTGTACACTGACCTTCTCAGGACCATCTGCATAATATGAAACTGTCAGTGTGAAGTGATTTTGAAGTTTTCTTCCCAAAGTAAGAAGATTTGTGTTAAGACTAATTCTGAGCTGCTGCATGAACCTCCCGTCTGTTGGAGACATGTTGTCTTGCAGTGGCACTGAACGTTGGTACTGAGTTGCAGAATAGTTCAAAATGAGTGTAATATGTAGGGATACTGGGAAGTGAAGTTAAGAGGAGCAAGAACAGCAAAGCCGAAGCTTTAGGGAAGGCAGGTCAGCTTAGCCCCTGGGAAAAATGACATCAAGGACAAATGTTACCACGAGACTCATGGTGAGGAGGGGAGCACCATCACTTCCTTTCTCAGAGAGAATTGAATTTGCAATTTCAGCATATCTCTTTTCTAATCGTCTTCCTCTAATTGGCAGCAGTAGAAGCCATTTCACTGTAATGAACACCTCTCTGCTCATTATATAAAGAACAATAGAGCATAAAAATGAATCACTTTCAGCATGTTCCCCAAATTACCGCACAGATAGAACATTTTCTCTGCTGCTGCACTGAATCCTCCAGCTCCCGCAGCAACATGCTTCTTAATGGCAGAATGCGCCAGCAGCTTCAGGTCAGGTAGCATTGATGACTCGTCCTCCTTCAGTTTACTCCCTGCGAAGAGGAGGACCAACTCTATCCTTGAACCCTCTTTGCCTTTTATGGATCTGATGTGCTCTTCCTCACCCATTAGCTTGCCTGACCTCCCTGCAGACCGTCCCCACGGACCGGCTCCTACTCAGCTCAGCTGAGAGAGGCCGACTGTGGAGTGAAGGTGGAAAATGCAAAACCATGTATTCACCTGCACTCTGTTGCAGCAGGATGTGTGTTACAAATTTAAAAATACTTTTACACTGTGTTTGTACATTGAATGAGCATCTTATTAAAGTTTAAAAAGCAGCTTTTCTCCAGCCTGGACCAACAAAGTGGAACATGGAGAGCAGTCATCTTTCAAAATAACATCAAAATTACAAACACCAAATATAAATGTATGAACATATTTAAATGCAGACAACATGCAACAGAGGTGATATTTGGTGGTGAAAAACAGTTGTGACACTGAATGCTCAGTGAGGGTGTGAAGCAAAGTCCAAAGAGTAACACACTTTAAGACCCAATACTGTCCTTACATAAAGATTAAGAGTCCTGTCCTGTATTAACATACCTGTATACCTATATATACTAAAAATTTGCACCACATTAGGAGGAAAAGCAGCTTCTGTCTGTCTTTCCTTGCAGGTGGTCCACCCTCAAGAGTCTCCTGCTTTATTGGGGCTACTGCAGGATGTGTAAATAATGACTTATTCAGCAGACACAGAAAACTCAACTGAAGGATCTCACCTCTGTTGTGCAGAATTAGAACGTATTAGCATGGAAATGTCACTCGATTGGTCCAAGAAGAAGAACAGGAAGACCTGAAGAGAAGATGATAATTGTAATATTTTTAGTTCTGACAGGAAAAACACATTAAATTATTTGACCTGCCACAAGAAGCTGTTGAGCTTTAGTTCAGACTGAATCGCTGACACTGAATTTCTGTGAGTTACTGTAATATTTGTTGTGTTTTACTCCTGATGAAACTCCACACAACCTTGCTGGTGGCTGCAGTGATTTCTAAACTATGTGCTGTACATTTCAGTGGAGACTCAAAGTTCAGGCAGCAAGTTGCTGCTATTGTAACCAACGTATTTGCACTGCAACTGCAGTGACAGTGAGGTAAGTGACCACAGACCATAGTAGGGAGCCTTGTTAGTGTTGTAGCCCGTGGTAGTTAGACAAACTCAAAGGACAGGCTACACAGACAGTGAAAGCTGCAGAAGAAGAGGTTTAAGATAAGAAAGCCGTCTCTCTCCTCCCCTCGAATGATTCTCATTTTGTTGTGGCAGAACTTGACGTGTCCACGAGCCAGAATAACATTAAGCTACACAGGTTCCCTGAAGCCAAAGCTGAGGCCACACTATTCCTCAGAAAGTCTTTCTCTGCTCTGAAAGGCTTCAGCTGTGCATTGAAACATGGAAGCATACTTCCCATACCCTCTCACCTTGCTAATTTCCATTTCACTGAAAGACATTCCCTCTTCTCAGTCCTGTTCTCATCGACAAACACTCTATTGCAACTATTCTCTTATTATATCTCATGAATAATTTAGGGGAAACTGCTTTGTTTCCAACACACAACAGTTGTTGTGTGGCTGTGCAATAACTCATCTTTCAGAGCTGATTCATGCTAATGTTATGCTGGTGTTGTTCAGGCAAGATTTGTGTCTGGACAAACTTTTTAAGTCTGATGTGATGAATGGATCTGATTCAGATTGAACGCATATATTATTTTACTTTTATTTTACCAGGCAAGACAAGAAGAACAATTTCCTTTTTACAAACACAGCCTAGAAAGTGTCCAAAGACACTTTTTCAGGGAGTTTAATGTGGTAGTTGCAGTGAGAGAGAGACAGGAAGGTCAAGGAGAGAGAGGGGATGACATGCAGCAAAAAGCCACAAGCCGGACTCGAACCCAGGCTGCTGTGGTTACAACTGAACCTTAAAGTGACAGTTTGGGTTATTTGATGTGGGGTTGTGTGAGGTAGTCATGCATAGTCAGTGTATTACCTGCTCTAGATTCGTATATCAGCACACTGCCAGGAGAGGCAGAAAATACAGCGAATACAGGCAGAGCTATGTGCTGCTGTGCACGGGGCCAGCAGAAAAAATGTGTTTTAGACCACTGAAACAACCCAGCATCTGTAGAAAAGTACACTTCATTTTCAGCGCTTTATCTTCCCATCAAGACAGCACTTTTCTTCTGGTACTACATATTTCTTCAACAGCTGAACTGCCATATGCACTAATCCCATTGCATCAGTATGTCAGCTCAGTGAATCAGAAGGTGCTAAACTTCACTTTGTTTTGATGAAGAGATATTTATGTCGGCACCAACTGACTGACTAACCAACATTCCTGCCCCTGTAGCCACACCACTAGCCTGGCAACATATACACCAGTCTTATTTGCTTTAAAGGTCCCATATAGTCTAAAGGTAGATGTCCATATCTTCTTTGATTGTAAATCAGGTCTAGGTTCTATATTAATACAGTAAAAGTTTTAAAGGTCTCAGTCCACAGAGAAATGTTCACAGCCTGTTTTCAGAAACTGAGCCTTAAAACCAGCTGTCAGGATTTCTGGAACTTTGTGATGTCACAACGAAATAGTCACCTCTCTCTGCCCCTCCCACCTGGACCCACTGTCCAGGATTCTCTGAGTGTTTTCCTTAAATCTGCTACATTTTTATTAGATCACTCAGAAAATAGTCCAATCAGCCAATCAGTAGAGAGACAAAGATCCTTTCTTCTAATTGGCTCAACAACCTGTTTACTAGAGAAAGATGTAAAACTACACTGAGATGGTTTTTGGTTCTTAAAACCCCAAAGTGTGAAAGTGTAAAATATGGGACCTTTAAAGCTGGTTTATTCAGGGTGCTTTCTTACTGCTTTTCCTGCTTGTCATTCCCCTTCTCTCTGTCCCATTTCCTGTCTCTCTATACTTGTGCTATCAATTAATGAAGGCATAAGGGCAATGGGGCAACATTGTGGTTGTGAAGAAGTGAACAGGTTCAAACAGTTTCTCTCACTTTCTCCGTGGAGATTTCCTCTCAGTCTCCATGATTAATCTCTCAAACCAGGACAACTTTGGAGTTTCGTGTTGAGTGGAGACGAGGTGCTCGTCCACGTGGCAGCAGCTCTTTGCCATAAATTATTCTGACACAGTTTCTGTAGGTTCTCTACTCATGAAATCACAGTAAACAGTATATGCAGGACTGAGCTCATTATAACTGCACATGACAGAAAGTGTGGGTATGCACAGATACAATCACACACACACACACACACACACACACACACACACAGTTTAATAACATTACCTGTGGCAGAACTTCATTTTGCGTTTGGCGTTTGCATTTTCATGCAGCATTAGCTGATCGCTAAACCAGACATCAATCAATGCAATGTAATGGTTGCTGAAGCACAGACAGAGCATCTCTTAATTAAGGGATTCAATTTAAACCATGAAAATTGATTTTACTGAAGGGCCTGCACAGCAATCAGATAAACAAGGTGACATATTCATGTAATCACTGTAATTAGTTTTGTTCTGTGTATTTGTAATAAAATTTTACCTCATCATGGAGAATACTTCATCTCAGCCGTCATGTTGCTTTTGTATTATTTCACAGATAGGAAGTTTACAGCTGGGTACAGGAGTTTCTGCATTCACAAACTTACAGTTGTGTTGCTGTTGTTTGTACTTGTGAGACAAGTGAAGTATAAAGAGGTGTTGTGTGTTAGAGTTGCGCGGCAGGCAGCAGTAATGACCTTCACAAGCTTCAGGCAACAGATTTCCTCACAACTGGAACAGGGCGCTGGGGGCAACACTATCACGGGAGGGGGGTTGAACGCCTGACGTAAAGGGACAGCTGGCAATAACACTAAATGAATATATCAGCCATGTGGGTACTGTCAGCGCAGGAACAGGACAAAAACCTGTAGTATTTATATGTTTATCTGAGAAAAATGCTGACTCATCGGCTTCAACTCTCACTGTGAGGACTCCCTCACCATGTGGGCACGAGAACCGGGTCCCCAGAAGGGAAACCATTAAAAAGATGTGTATTTGGTTTATAACTGATGTTATCACAGGATCTGGGTCAGGTGTAAAAGCATGGATAATATGTTGCCATCAGAACAAATGAATTGATCTCAATGTGCTCTTTCCTGTGTGACCATATTCTTCAGAAAAGGAAGAAAAAAAAAAAAACAGACCCAGAGCAAAGCTTTGAGGGACTCTCACTGGATTGTCACAACATGCAAAGAGAGCTAAGCTAGTTGTACTGCTAGCAAGGCTCTCCACTGACAGTTTTACTCTCTGAATACCCTTAGCCCAGTTAGCGACGCTACAGAAAAGTAGTCTATGGATTCATTCAGCTGTCTCCGTGGCATGGCGGTCCGTCGACAGTACTGAAAGAAAGCTTTACTTGACCAGGGACACAACATGAAGGCCTCAGCACCAGGAGCCGAATCAGAGGATCATATGTTTAATCACTTGAGTCCAAAACTGGAGAAGCTCATTAACTGTGTTGCTTTTTGTTATTTAACCTCCTGTGTTTGATTAAAATCTGCCCCACGGCAAAGTAGGAGTTTTTGTAGAAAGTTCTAGAAGATTAATATGGAAACTTGCCCCATTAATGACAAAACTAAAACTAAGAGCTAACAAGCTTGCTAGCTGACTATTAGCTCAGATAGCTTTATTTTTTATGAATATTAACCCTATAGAACTGGATGTGACGCGTCTTTCTCCCTTTAAGACCGGATGAGACACATGTAGTATATGATAACAGCCTTTTTAAGACATCATGGGAAATGTATTGTTGGTTCAGACAATAGCTAACAACGTGAGTGAGGGAAGCAATAATGAAGCAGGTTACAGCAGTTACCTGAATGGAAACAAGAAAGCGAATTAAATCTTTGCCTTCACCATAAAGTGCATCAACGTCTTTTAAAAAAAAATCAATACATCTTAAAAAAGTTTAACTTAACTGACGATATGTGCTTGTTTTAGAGAGCTGGGTCTGAATGGGTTCATTTTACTCTTTCTCTAATTCTGCAACAACATATAAGACAAAAAACAAACAAACAAAAAAACAAAAAAGAAAAAAACAACCCAGCATATCAGGGGTGAGATCAACTGATGTGTGATTGAAATCTTTCAATGACTCTGTCAATATTTCACAGAGTGATGGACAACGGCAAGGTCACAGACTTGCATAGGTAACCAAATCTGGTTCAGGCCTTTGGTGCAGAAAGACAGACGCCCGACTCGTCCATTAACGGTGCTTCGTAATCTGATCGAGTCACAACTTAACATGTCAAGACAAATTGGCGTCTCGCTCTCTGTGATGTACAGGTCGCTCTGTCACAGGAATGTGAGAAGCTAATGAGAAGAAACGAGGCCCTTTTTGATTTCCTGAGCGACCCAGTTTATCTTCATGTTTTTTTCTTTTTTCATCCCTATCTCACTTTGGCTTGTGTAGCTGTGCGTATGTTTGGGTATGTTTGGCTCTGTGGCCCTTTTGATGCGAGAAGGTTTCGCCTCTTAGAATTTTTCTCTCCCAATCTGTTGGTTGTTTCGAAGAAAAGGCTTCTGCTCAGATGGAGCGAGTTCTTCATTTCATATCCAATTACAAAGTTAAAATAAACAACAACAAAAAAAAAAAAATCAAGTGAAACACCTCAGATTTTTATTGCTGAATAAAAAACACAATCAGCTTCAAGAGTTGTTTGAGATTCAACTGTTTAGAAGTTTGGGCTAAAAGAAATTACCTCAGACATCAAGTCCAACTATGTAATGAATGATAGTCAGATAGATGGTCTGAGGTAAGGATTTATAGCTTGATGTTCAAACTGATTAGACCTTCTTTTGCATCCTCACATCAATCATTTTTTCACCAGCTGAAGTAGTGATGAAGTAGTAGATTCCTCTCTAACATCAGGCGTCTGGCCAGTTCTAGCTCTGTTTTTTCCTCTGACCTTCAACTACAAGCTTTTAGATCAGCTGACAATCTGCCACAGGACAGCAGCACACGTGTCGACTGAAACCAAAACACACTGCAACTCTAGTGCTTTTTATTTCATTTATTGCTGATTTTGTAAATCACTTCATGGATTAGGAGCGACAGCAAGTGGGACGTGTTATATCCAGGTGTAGTCTCCTTTGAGACAACCAGGCCTGTGCTCGAGTTAAAGCGTCGAAGACTGAAACCAGTGGTCAGGCGAGCACCTTACATGGTAGTCGGCTGCCACTGTTGTGCGTCATATTATAGGAATAGGAACAGCCCGCTTGTGCTCTGAATGCTGCCAGTGATGTGATGCAGATGTTGCAGGCTCCAGTTTCTGACTTCCTGTCAACTTCTTTTTTTTATTCTCCACATGATAAATACATAAAAAGTAAACGAAATGCATGAAAATGATTTGATAATTTGAATTCTACATCTCTTCCTCTGTCACCTCATTTTAATAATGCTACAGGGCTGTTGTGCATCTTGATCAGAGTTTTACTAATTTTCTGAGTGAGGTGGTGCTTTAATGTTGGGGGAATTTTTGGAGGGAAAATTCTATTTCTCCAAAAAGCCCTGCCACGTCCTCCATCCTGAGTTAACCTTGAAAGAAACTCTCCAGTGTGACCATTTCAATTGCATCATGCAGCATGTGACAAGTGGCGTCTGTAGTGTGTCCCAGTAGCTGAAAGCTCCCCATGGGACGAGGTGTAGAGACACTGGAGGGAGAAAAAATGAAATCATTTACTTGGCAGCCATATGATTCAGAGTTCTGCTTAGAGCTGAAGAATTAATCTAAATATTATTGAAATCACAATATGGCTGAGTGCAAGGAGCTGCAGTGATAAAGGTAAAATGTGTCATCACAGGCCATAAATCAATCATTCAAATCATTCTCCAGGTGCAAAGGGACATACTTGTTTGGCCCCAACAAACATCACATTTTATAATAATTTTATGAAAATGAAATATAAAAATATATATAAAATATTGTTTGGCTCTGATTTAGTTATTATAAGGTTTTGTGTCCAGTTGGACAGAGCTTTCCAGAGGCAGAAACCAATAAAACATGCTTAAAGAGAAACACACTGTTCATGTTCTTGATGATTTAAATACAAATCAAATTTGGCTCCTTTCATTGTGACCACAACAACACAACAGGAGGCTCAAGGATGAATCCTGGATCACTGCTACAGCTGCTCATAGAATATATGAAACTAATCTGTTGATATGAAATATCTAACATTAAAGCTCATACACTGGAGACTCTTAAGGGCCCTTGGGTGACCTGGGGCCCACGCATAAATGAAACACACGCAGGCACAGGTGGTTCAAACCTAGTGAGATGTAAATGCATAACATAAATTAACTTTCTTTACGTGATTGTGTGTATTTACGTAAAGAAACACACACCCACTCAAATCCTGTATAACTTGCACACAGTTGTTGCCTGTTCTGTATGTCCTCTCTCATTTTTCCTTTTCATATACTGTACTATCATTCTCTCTCTCTCTCTCTCTCTCTCTCTCTCTCTCTCTCTCTCTCTCTCACAAACACATACATACACACATTCACACAAAAGCAGTGCACCACTCTCCCTGGCCCTGACAAGATACATGATGAACGCATCCACAGTGATTTATAATAACTCACTTCAGAGCGATGCCACTGCAGAGGAGGAAATTGAACAAACAGGCCATGTTATCTGTCACCAGATGACCCAGTTCAAGTTCAAGAAGCTGCCTGTCAAGTACAATTGACTGCACAGCTGATATATTAGACCTTAATGGCAGCAGAAAAAAAGAACCTCTTAACGATTGCCTTTGCTGGGCATGTGAAGGTCCCATAGAGGGGTGGATTGCAAAAAGGAAACAAATGATTTCCTGAAGCTGCATCTTCCTTCCAAAAAAAATCCATCTGATACAGATGCTGGTACAGCACAGTGTGAGAGGAGAAGGTTGAAAGCGAGTTAGCCTTCAGTGGATTAAAGCATATCATCTGATGACAGGAAGAGGTGAGAAATGGTTTATGGCCTCACTTTAATGATGCAGTGTTTCATTCAGAGTAAAGCATTTTGAGCTAAAAATAACTAATTACAACAGGAGACTGTACTTAAAAAAAAAAAACAAATAATAAAAACATAACAAGCCCATTAGTTACTTGTGCAACAGCTCATTACGACCATAGACTGAAGGATGTGACCAATTGGCTTCCAATGAGCAGTTTTAAATCTCAGAGTGGGCTGCTCTGTTGTTGCCATCTTGGCACTGTCTGACTTTCACTAACTGCAACTGCTAATTAATCCAAGGAAGTGGGACTTGTATGGAGCCAAAACTTCAATGCATACCCGATTGCGGCAAGCAGACGCTCACCCACATGTCACTTAAAGCAGTAAACCCTCAATCATGCATGACTTTAAACCTTCATGAAATTTAAAAGGGTGAGTTATATAGAAGTTCACCCCCTGTACAGTTGACATGAGGGAGGAAATTACCTATAAAGAACAAAACCATCTTTTGTACCAGGCTGTAAACATGTTTTTTTCTGATGTAAAGTTGGACATTTTAACATGGGAGTCAAAGAGGACTTATTCGGCACTGGACGTTGCCACTTAATGATGACCCATATTTATATTTTATTTAGGCGACTTCTAGTGGCCGGAGGATTTAAAGCAAGAATTAAGGTGGATGGTTGGTTCTGAAAAAGACAGGACTTTCACAAAACTGATGTTCATTTCTATGACGGTTTCACAACCTTAACCATGTGTTTATTATAGTATAGATGATAGATGAAGTTGCAGTGGTACTCTCCTATGGGTCCTATGACCTGTATGATTGTTTAAGTTGGAGAACAAACATACTAACAGCTAACATACGAGTGGTCAGATTCATTATCTTTTAACTAGCAATACTTTCTTTGTCACATTCAGACAGCCAGCTTAAAATGTCAGGTTCATTATCTTCTAGCAGCAAAGTAGCATAGGACATTAGCAACAAACATATACATGAAACGTTTAAGTACGAACACCTGCTATCTTAACTGCTACTTATTTAAACATCCAGGACAACATTAGCATTCATTTAGAGTCGTGTTTCTGGTGAGATGATGAATGTAAATTCAACGTCGTCGCCAGCTTTGTCTGCCATGTGGTGCTACGCTGGGAGCATATTGTGAGTTTATCAGTGACGGGGCGTATGAGAGCAGACAGACAAACAGTAACGTTGCAAGTGAAGAGTCACAGCAGTGACTGATGTGTTTGGTTTGTGTTTTATTTCTGATCCCATCGCTCTTCACAAAATGTTTGCAACACCAGATTTGAAGCTGACAGTTCAAATGTACAGGTGCTCACAAAAGACAATGCAAAGTTTTTCAGGAAAAAATACTCAAGGTTCTTTATGTAATCAGTCCAGTAAGAGGAATGATTCAGCTGCAAGTTATGCAATGCACTTGTCATGGACAGTTTCTCTTGTACTGAGGATAAAGGGCTGGTGGATAAGATGACAGCAACAAAACAAAACACAATGTATTGGTGTTATCAAGAAGCCTGTGAAACATATGTTGCAGCATATGGCCCAGAGAGGAGATGGGGATCTGATTTGCTGTCAGACAGTAAAAAGTTTGAAAAATTTCCCAGCACACGGCTGCTTGTGGAAAACACATTAACCTTTTCGTAGAGTGAGAGGGAAGTGAAGGCACAGCTGTGAGGGCGAAGTGAAGCAGTAGAGGTGCATTCAGATTTGCAGCGTTGCCCCCTCAGCCCACTGCTGATGTGACTCCAGCAGGCCCGGGCCTTTTTTAAGATTTCTTTTTGTCACAGTCAACCTAATCATATACAAGCATATCCACATCGGGGGCAATCTGCAGTCGCCTACAATTGCAGTGGCGGTAAAATTGCAGCGGGCTAGCATCCCCAGTGGTCGATTCACAGTCTCATTAGAGGAGCAGCAGAAACACTCCACAGCGATCTGGTGGACTAAATTATCTCCTATTTATCTCACAAAACATACCGTGGGCCCTCACTTGCAGGGCTGAGCTTCATACTTTAGTGAAGACACTTGTTGTACAGTCAATACTCTGTGCACTCAGATGCCCTGCCAGAAAAGCTCATGTTTAACTGATCTGTTTTCTATAGTGAAGCACTCCAGTGAGTGTCGCATATGAGTATTAAAAGCTCATTCTTGGTCTTTGAAAAAATGATGTGAACTCAATGTCCACTTACTCTTGTTGAACCTGTTCTTCATGGGGAAATGAAGTGGGCACAGTCGTCATCATGTGATCCAATAAATAAAATCCCAACTCTGTGACATTAAGCTAACTTCAATGAGATGACGAAGACCCTGAGATATTATCACTTCAATTCACATTATACTTTATAATAATATCAAAGCAATGTAATGAGTTTTTAACAAAAATTTACAACTATTTTCCATTTATGTAAGAATAGCAAATAGCTCCTTTAAGAAACTTAGAAGTTGAATTGAAGTAATTGAAATGAATTGAAATCTACTAGACAATATCAAAAAATGAAAGACTGTATCATCCAACCTGAGAAGATTGGAGACTGTTCCTTACAAACTAAGCCCATAGGTCGTCTGTGCAGCAGGTTATTATGACCCATAGTTACATTGATGTTAGGCGACATCTAGTGGCTGCAGTAATTATGACTTTTAATTATCTTTTCCTCAACCTAACCAAGCCATGAATGTTGTAACCATGGCGACAAAGGTCTGGTACACGTACGGCCGTGGTGGCGCTGTTTCAAGAGACACAACTATAGGTTGTATCAGAGGTTGTTAAGGTTGGCGGCGTTTTTAGAAGATTGGCATGAAAATCAGGAAACAGTGATTATTAATGGTGACATATGGGACGCTTAGCAGTCAACAACATCGCAGATTGGTGTTTTTGCAGAAAATCTGAGTTTGTAGCAACTGTGATTCAAGCAGCTGATAAAATTGATAAAACAGAAACCATGTGTATACACATGAGCAATGAGCCAAAGATAGTCCTTCAAATGAAATATTTTAATATATAAGTCAGTGAGTGTCACACTGAAGTGATGATGTTCTTTTATAAATGTTTTTCAGCTCACTAACACCTCAGTTGTGTGTGTAACTGAATATTTTCATGTGGAATTTTAACACGGGATGATTTCTAAATCTGTTAAAGTTATTAAGAAAAACCTTATAATTAATAAGTGCACCAGTGTTACAGTGATAAACACTCATAAAGCTGCGACTCAGGGTTAATGAAGCCATTTGAGGATGTGTGAACACGAGAGTAATTTCTACCCATTTTGAAGATAAAAATAAAGATGCAGCACAAAACCCATTTTTTGTAAAGCTTTCCAAAGTCGGATCAATAATGCGCTTAAAAATGAGTCAAGCTCTCTGCAGTCAGCTCTCATCTTGTCTGTCACACATTACTCAGAAAATAAATACACAAGACTGATGCTGCTGTCTGTCAGCGATGTTGGAAACACAAGCTATAGGCAATGATATCCCTCTTACATTATTTTACTGTAACGCTGCCATTATTGCAGTCATTAGTCTAAATTATTGACTCATAACGCAGCATTTGTGTGCAGCCAAAGCTGGGTTTAGAGTTTAATTTATATGTAAATGCATTTGTACCCTGTGTATTATGTGTCAGCACATCATTTGCTGAAATGACATGTGGGATGTTTGGTTTGGGGGGGGTGTTGATTACAACTAAGATGGTTGAACTCTGAAGAATGAGTCTGATTTCTTCAAGTTGGAACAAAAAAAGGAAGATTTCTTGGTTGACACCAAGACAAATGTGTTTATATTTATCCTCACAGTTAACCTGTAGACATCCTGAAAATATGAAAATGCCTCAATTTTTTGCAAGAAGTAATGAAAGAGCCCATAAACAAAGCAATTGTACATTTAAGACAGGAATATTTATGTGAAGTTTCAATATTTAATCATATACCTAATTAAGCAGTTTTGTTTGGCATTATTCCTGCAACAAAAAGAGGCCCGAGAGATTGTGATTACTTTGAGTGAATCATTAGTTGTAACTGAAATCTAACTTTGACAGCCCGGTGGCTGTGAGCAATTAAACATTTTTGAGTCTTTAGAAGTCGGTGCAGAGGTGTGGAATAAAAAACAAAGCTATAAAAGCTGTAAAAGCTGCAACAGCTCGATAAACGCAAAAAACAAATGATGGTCATGTGCAGTGGTGTCTTCATCTTAAAACCTCCCACAATGAAGCTAAAATCATGTCTGAAAATATAATTTAGGATTGATTCTGATTGAAGTGCACAGTGATTATAATGCTCTGTGTGACCTTTAATCAAATTTAAGTTCATCATATTGTTGGTTTTGTTTTTCACTCTTGCCTCTGTTAAATAATGAATGTGTTTTCTGTACAACTGCTCATCTTCCTTCATTCAAGGCTGACCAGCAGAAATTTGTGACTTCTCTGACATAAATTCAGACTGTACGCACAAATAAGCTTAAATGTAGTTGTACTTAAAGCACGTACTATAAAATAAAACTGTTTCCACCATTCTAAAGAAATTGCAGTAACATGTTTAAATAGTATGCAGAACAAGGTCTTGTGTAATTGTTTCGCAGTGAGAGCAGTGTCAGCCAGCGTTTGCCCGTGACTCAGGGCCGGGTGTTTATTGTGAAAAGCTGGATGAATGTGGCTTATTTCTGAACTGGAATAAAAGCAGAGCAGGCAGGTGGGCTGAAAAATTGAAACACTTCACCATGAAACCCACCAATGATACACAAGCCCCTTTCAGACAGGCTCCTCATTATGTCAGCTCTCCGGCCTCGTACTAACTAAAGTACTAACTACTAGTACAACTGCTAACGTCTAACACATTAGTAACATATTATAGAAGTGACAGTTACAGTTTGGTCCCTCAGAAAACGCATTGGCCAACAAAGGGACGTGTCAGCTTGGTGCGGCTAGGGGCTGGTTTACATGATGTGTCTTCGAGCCATGGGAAAGTCTACATTCAGGATTTACTTGGTTTTGTTGAGAGTTGGACAGGGCGTGAACCCTGTGTCTTTTCCTAAGCTAACATTAGCTGTTAGCTGCCAGTAAAAATACCTTTAGTTGTAGAATTACTGAAGCCCCTTTGCCACTCAAAAAACCCACTAAGACCACTAACATCTGGGTTTTGTCGGCAATGGAAAAGGCTACAATCAACCTTCTTTAAGGGACTATGGCTATGATTTGCAGTGACGTAAACACAACACCCCTTTTGGCCTCCTTTCCTGCTGTGATGTCTTTTGGACACCTGTCCAGGTGACAGGTCATGGTGCAGTTAAACCAGAAAGACTGCAGCTACACAGCACAGAGTGAGTGAGTCCACTGTTTTACCTGTATGCAGAACAGCTATCAGCCTCTCTCTCTGTGTGTGTGTGTGTGTGTGTGTGTATGTGTGTGTGCTATTTTGAACTGATTTTAAACATAATAATCCTTTACCACACCATCATCATAATGAAACACACACGCACAGATGTAGAAGTACTTCAATTACATTAAATAAAAGATGAAAATCTAATCAATACGACAAGCAAATAACCAACTGATGTTGGAAATAATAAATTCACTTCATTAAATAATAATAAAAAAAAAATCTCATCAATTTGTTTTAATTTAGACAATTTCAGTGGAAAGTTTTAAAGAATAAGGTGTCTACAGAATAATCTGACCCTCTAAACAGTAGAAACAGTAATAATCATTGGACATGAAACCTTCCAACAAAACCAAGTTTTAGTCCATCAAGCTTATTTAATTACTGTTAAAATAATAAATTTTTAATTTACAAAAACAATGTCCATCCTATTTTTCTGTATCTGTAAAGAGTGAATCAATAGTCTCCTCCGCAATATTATGCAAACACATATTACAGTTTCTGTGATTCTGTGTGGGAGCAACTGGTCAGTGAAAGACGTGACCTTCTCACCCAGACAAGTAAATATGAAGGGATGTGTTGCCCACACGCAGGCTTCCTTCCTTCCATCCTTCGTACCTTTCTTTATCTTTGTTTTTCACTGTGGCTGTAGGCTCTGTGCTTAATGCTCAGACGTGACCTTTCAGGTGTCAATACACTGAGGGCGTAACGTGGCCCGACCAGGGAAACAGATAAAAGTTGCGTGTCGTCAACTGCTGCACCATTAACCCACAGAACTTCATCAACCTGACTTCACATACACCACTGCAGCTCACTGGCCACTATAAACCAGCTCCTAAGTTCATAAAGCAACGTATATGATTAGCTGAACTGAAAAAGGTTGAGGGGCTTTCAAAATCAATTCCTTATTGTTCCCTCCCTGACGTAAAATCGATGGATGGCCCATCATGAAAGCAGCGCTACAGTAACATCGGGAACATCGAGAACATTCGATTATCTGTGACCAGGTGAAGGACCTTCAGGAGGCTTCTTAAGGGTGGAGGTGCTCTGTAATGAAAGCATCTGAAAGGATGAGTAAGCAGCTCAGAGCACGGAGTAAGGCAGCATTCACTGACAGTATGATCTGATTGCTTTGTGGTTTGCTTTTGTTTTTACAAGAGGTTTTATTTCAGGGTCAAGTACAAAGCAACTTTATAGATTTCTTAGGTCTAAAGAACATTTACATGGATTTCTCAGGGAAATGACATATAACTATTGTAGACAATAACATGAGAACACAAAAATACTATTTAAATCCTGGTGGTAGAAAATAACAACACTGAGTGTGTATCTGAAGCACGGTCACATAGCAGACATTCAGCTGTTTACACAGACATATATACCCAATGCTTCCATAAGCAACCTAATTTCTGTGTCCAGGAGGATGTGGTGGATGAGGCCAGGGGACCTGTGTTTGACTCCTGTGTGCGTTTACCTATTTTTAGATTTAGTTTCATCCGTCCGTGCATTGTCATTGTTGAGGGCAGGGTACATCCTGGACAGGTCACCAGTCCATCACAGGGCCAACACAGGGATGGAGAACCTGGAGGGAACCTTCACAGGCACAAGGAGAACATGCAAACTCCACATAGAAAGGCCCCACTGCACCACCATGCCTAGATTAAATTTATTTATTATCAATTTTTTATATATTAATTTTTCAGTTGCAGTTTGGTTGGCTATCTACCACAGAGGCAACTAGTATTGTTACCTACAGCCGCTAGGTGTAACATAATATCTCCCAGATTTATTTTTTCTTTCAGAGTCATTGTCCTTATTATTTCGATAATCAAACCACCATGTTAAGTTCATAGTCTGGAGAATGTACCTGAAGGGACAAAAGGGACCATCTTTTGTCTTTTTTCCAGTAGACACAGCCCATCACTGATCATAAGCTCTGCTAAAGGAAATGAACCAGGAAAAGTAACATCACAGTTCATCTCTATTTTTCATGGGCACAGAGGTAATTAAGCCCAGACAAAGAGGTTGTAATGTTGACTCTCAGATGGAAGTAGAGACACATTTTGGATATGTCTTTTTTTTTATATTAAAATTTATTTCCAAGGGGCATGAATAAGCACATTACAATCAAGAGTTTTTATAGTGTTTATGATTTTAATATCTAGATTTTATGGTGTTATACAGCTCAGTTATCTGGATTTGTAGTGGTTTGGATGTATTTATGTACATTTATGTATTTTCATGATGGCTTTTGTATGATGAAGTTTTTATGTTGCATCTTTTTTTCTTTTTTTTTTTACATATTTACATATTTTTTTACATATACAGCACATCATAAAGTTTTTTTTTATTATTATTCTTTATCAGCTTAAAATGCTGAGAATAACAAGCTTAATGTTACAATCAGTTTGTGAATAGGCTTGGACTCCTGAGCAGATTCAGACACAGGCAAAAAATGGAAGAAGTTTATTGGTTTAACCAAGGCAGATTTGCTGTACACAGTCCTCTGGAAAGAGACTGCAGGAAAGCCAGTGAGTCCGAATATCCGAATAAGGTTTTGTCGGCTTGAATTAAAACCAGGGCTTTTGAGCAGGACTTAATGGGTGATGAGTTGCGGGTGTGTCAGGTTGCCAGGGCTGTGCCCAAATAAGGAGGAGACAGGGAAAGAAGGGAGACAAAGACAGGAAACAATGGGGAGTCGGCTGAGATCACAGCAGGGCAATGACACTTAATTCCACTCATTTCTATTTGGGGGGTAGAAACCTCATAGACAGATATGCCTCCAAACCTCAGCAGATAAAACTAAAACTACCTGCATGGGAGAAAAAAAGTGAAATGAAATGAAAAATTAAACAATAAAAATATTCAAGGTGAATCGAATTATGAGATGCTACCATTATAAATAAGATTTTTGACTTAATGCTATAAGTATCTTTATTTTTATCACTTAACTTTTCATGTACCTTGTCTCAGCAGAAAATGAGCTTCCATAGCTTCAGGAGGTCAGAAAATCAGCTGTTTGTTTTTACCAGTAGATACAGTCTTTTGTTCACTGCACTGCTGCAATACAACTTTTCCTGCTGCGGCATCTGAAAACTACTCAGTGTTGTTCAAATGGTGCTTCGAGACTGTTTTAACCTCATTAAGCCCACAGAAGTGTGTATGCTTCCAAAAACCATGTTGTCTTTAGAGCCTTGTTGCTCCGTGATGTTTTGAGTTTGAGACATGCTGGGGGTTTTTTTTCTCCTTAAACTAGAGAATTAGCTCTTTTTAACAAGCTGATTTGTTCTCAGGGAAAACTTACCTCCATTGATATACTGGTGAACGAAGGTAAAATTTGGATCAGTCTGAGCCTTTTACTGGAGCATTGCTGCTTTACTTCTGCGTGTTTATTGATCGATTCTCATCCTCCATCTTTGATATTGACGTCTAGAGTCACGTCTCTACAATGGACACTCCCATTGGCCCCAGTGGGTGATGTCACAGCCAATCAGAGTGTCTCATTCAGAAGCCTAGCTGTCAGTTACTTGTGTAGCCACAGTCAATGGGATCAATCCTGTTTTTTTCTGATCTCAGAGTGAGAAGTTGGTCTGAGTTTATTGTAGTGACAGAATAAAGACATGGACAATAAGATAATTAGAGCATTAGAGGCTTTTCTTCATTACTGCTCAAAAGAATGAGCAGAAGTCCTGATCAGATAAAGATAGAAACTTCAAATCAGCTCTAGAACAACACAAACACATGTCTGTGTCTGTGTTGAAGTTATTATGGTTTGTAGTGTTTTGTCTATAATAAAAGGAGAACTTAAATGTCATCCCTGCCCTCTATTACAGTGAGTCTTTATTGAGTCACATATATGATTCGCTGAGGTTGTGCTGATTCTGAATATGTGGAGACTTGGTGAAATTTTTTAAAATGACAACTTTTTGTATGTAAACAAGGTATTAAAAGACAGAAAAGCCTTAATGTGGCTCTAAAAGGGTTAATGGGAGTAAGTTCAGGTTGACACTGTGACTTGCAGTTTACAGAGTGTTTCAGCAGCAAATGTCAGCACATACTGTAATCCCCAGGAAAACAGAGGAAGAGCAAGATTCAGTTCACACACACAGTGAAATGAATGAACAACGAAAATGAATACATGAAGAAGAATCAGTGTCCAACCAATGTCCAGTGACTCAGATGATTTTACAGGTTCAACCCAAGATACAACAAAGAGAGGGTGAAGCTCCCCTGGAGGCAAAATGGCTGTTTCCACCCTAGGAACCAGCCCAGTTTATCTCCTCAACAATCAAATGGTAATAACTGATGGAGTTTGAGCTTGAAATTTGCAGCTCCATTCTGTTCAGCCTAGCTTGGGTTTATTCAACCATGAGCCATAAAAAAAAAACAAAAAAACACAAAGCTAAAACAAAAAGCTCTAACAGCTTCTATCCATCCTCTGTGGTTGCTTTCTGCCACACAGTCCCTGACTGTCCCTGACCCGCACAAGGCTCTTGTCACATCTCTCTTTCAGCCCAGAGAAATGGAGTTTGACTCAGGCTGTTCTTGCCGTGAAATCCTCCGGGGGCTGTATTAAAAAGGCATCGCAGCAATGTTGACAGGAATACATTTATCGGGATTGTGTCTCCTTTCAAGAGGCGGCTGGGGGTGGCGCTGGCTGCCACAGGTCGCTGTGGCTGGCTGGTAGGCCATTTGATCTCCATATCACCTGCACCGGCTCATACCGCACCGGGCTGGCACTTCAGACGGAGCCTCACGTTGTAGAGTAGATAGAGATCAGATGGATGATGCTTTTTTTTCTCTCTCTCTCTTCGAAATTTTTTTTTTTTAAATCGTTGAGCACAAAGCTTAGTTTTGGCAAATAAATCTGTGAGCAGCAGTTACTGTTTCTCTTCTCCTGCTCCTTGTCAGGCATTGCAGTAATTGCCCGGCTGTGAGACATTTGGAATATGAATGTACTGTAGAAGCTAATGACATCGGCAGCTTCATACCTCCAGCACTGCTGTGTTTTAAAGCACTGAAAATCTACCTGGGATGTCATTGTAGCTTTCTGCATCAATTCAGATCAGCCAGCAGTGGGACATTTCACTCCTCTGTATTTCTGCCCCAGCAAACTCTGTCATGGTTTACAGCTCCTGTAAAACCTCATAAAATGTAAGAATCCTTATTGTGACAGTGAAACTATCAATCCTTATTTTTACTGCAAATGAATACCTCTACAATCCCATTGACAACATGGGGAGTATAAGGTTTGTGGAGCTGCACCTCCTCTCGCTTTCATTAGCTCTTTTAACAGGTCATGAGTGTTCAGCGATGTCTTTAACCCGACTGTTACTTCGACATCATGTCCTGTGTAGCAAGGGAGGTGGCAACAATGCTATGCTATGCTACCAATTACTGCATCACTCCCTATTATTCTCTCCTCTCATTTACGCTGTTAGTCGGTCACAGCTGGGTAACTCAGACATCTCACAACACTCTGTGGTGTGTTAATGGCAGAACTTCCACAGCATCAATGGCGGTCACATGTCTCTTCCCTGGGCTGCTGTGAATCTGACAACCCAGATGTGTGACTCAGCCCAGGATGAGAAAGACAGGAGCCGATTGCATGTGCGTCTCTGATTTTGTGTGTGTGAGTGTGTTTGTAAATCACAGGTGCAATTTGTGGTTTCTCAGAGACCTGGAGGTACAGTGGTACTCCAGGCAGTAAAATCAAGAACATGGTCTGGTTGGCAAGGGTCACTGATCGAAACACTGCTTAATCTTTGATTATTTATACATTCACACACACACACACACACACACACACACACACACACACACACACACATAAAAAAAATCCATATACAGCATACAATAAAGACACCCTGAGTAAAAAAGTCTTCCATATAAGACCCCATGAGTGGACCAATATGAAAATGATATGAATCATTTAGATGTTGTGTTTTCACTTTGTGACATTGTTGTAATTTGCTGTTGACAACAGTGTGTTTATGATACTTTACTGTCATGATATCAGAAGAATATTGTGTGCTGTACTCAGCTGCCATTGCAGTAGGCTGAGTCTGAACAGAGAGGGCAGAATATTTTTACCACACTGAGGAGCAGAAGCAGAGCGAAGCAGAAGTTCCAACAGTTAAATAACACTAGAAGACATTATATATATATATGACCTCCTCCGTATATTTTTGTTTTGTGTTTTAACAAATTATACACAACACATTTCTGTAATTCCTGCAATTTTTAAAATCATAATATTGATGTATTGACGATAGCCTAATACCACCCCAATGGCAGAAGTCCTCAAAAAGTACATAAGGTACCAAAAGTAAAAGAGCTTGTCCCCTCTGACTGTTAATTATCATATGGCACATTATTAGATTGTTAATATTAATGCATCAATGCAGGGTAGTCTTAGTTTTAACTACTTAATAGACTTCAGTCCAGTGCTTCCCAACCGAGAGGTCAGGCCCCGCCAAAGGGTCACAAAATGCATCAGATGGGTCGTGAGATAATTAATGGGTCAAGGGAAAAAAATTGTGCTTCAGTGCATGAATTGGTGAATAATTTTACCTCCTCGGGTCTCCAACAATTTTTGAATGAAATCATGTGAGAGGTTTAGAAACAGGAATTTGCCCTTTAGTGGAAATGCTGACAGTTAGTTGACATTTGAAGTCCAGGTAGATACTGCTCTTTGTAATGTAGTGTTGTAAAAAGTACAGTATGCGCCACTGAAATGTAGAGAAGTATCGTAAAATGGAAACATCCTCACTCTCTGGTTTGCTGGCCGGACTCCAACTATTACTTTGTGCCAAAAAACTGTAAATTATGAACTTTTTAAACAGGGTTTGGTTCAAATCAACACCCTCTCAAACAAATGTCATGAAGGGCCAGCCTCTGAGAACAGTGCTGGGCTTACAGTTTGACCAGGAAATTACCATTTTAGTTCAGGATGTGATGAGTTGATCAGTGAAGAAGAAGAAGAAGAAGAGGAGAATGGAGGAGTGAGCCTCAAGAGGAAATCCTTGTTGCCTCTGGAGATTTAATGAAGACCATACAAACACTACTAAAAAAACACAACATGAATCAAGTGAACAGCACAGAACCAGTTGGTTGTGAGTACACCAATGGTTTTGATTTTACAGTGAATTTTGCCATTAGGGGCATTATGCAAACAGGGTTAGGATGAAATCTGACTCTGACAGCACGGTCATTACTAGGAGATTATGAATCAAACACTTAGTCCACAGTCAGGTTTATGAGATGAACTGCTGGGGGCTCCTGGGCTATTTTGCATTTAAATAACCTCTTGTGGCCCACTCAAACACTCTGCTTTATTAACACTCACCCAGACTAATGATGTAGCACGGCCTATTAATTGGCAAAAATGTCGGCTCCGGATCCCTGCTACGTTCCTCCTTCCTACCTTTGACTTTTGCGAGCCAGAGATATATCTGTTGACACGGTGATCAAAGCCAAGCACCGATGGCACGACTTCAGTGTGTGTCGACGCGGAAGGTTCGGCTCAGAGGGATCAAGGGTCTTTATCACAGAGGAAGCTGCTGAATTCAAAGTGATGAAGGCTCTGCTACCCAAGCTTCTAATCTCTGGTTCCGCTCAGTGTTTGGTTTTGAATCAAATATCCAAACACAACATGAGACCCCATAAAAATGTATTGATCCCTGTGGGGGAATTGGGCTGCTGCAGTGGCAAGAGTGACAGTATTCAGCATGAAGAGAAGGACACAAGCACAAAAATAACACTTACAGACACAGTACATGTACACAAGCACTTGTGGTTGAAGATCGCTGCAGGGATGACGTATTTTTGCAGTTTGACCATGAAGTTAGCATCTCCCTGGTTACCTCCAAAAGAAACCAATCAGATTTTTACATTACATCAGGATTACTTCAGAAAATAAACTGTGTGACAAACACATTTTGTTCAGCAGTATGATTTTCACTAATGAACAATGTTTTATGACTTTTGAAGCCACAGTCACAAAAAGTAAAAAATGATGAAAAATTATCTACATCACAGTCACATGACTTCAGTGTAACCACCACTAAACTTCTTTGTAGTTTGATTGAGCTCTGGCCTCTTCTACAAAAGCCTTTCCTTGTCAGGGTTTAGAAGATATTTGTCTTGTTCCTTTGTTTTCTGCTGAATCCTTTCCCTGTTGTTGGAGGTTTGTCCCCAGTTTGTCACGCCAGTCTGTCCGTGTGTGTGCTCTGGGCGTGGCTGACCTACCTGCCATTCTTCAGTATAAGATCCTGGTCACCCTCGCCAGTCATCGCCAGATGGTTGTACACTCCATGGTGGTAACGTCACGGCCATCACTCTGAACCAGTCTTTGTTTGACTGCCAGTTCTGGATCCTGTTTAACCTGGATATTCCATTACTCACCTGCTCTGCTTCAGCCACGTCCAGCCTGACAGTCTTTGCCCTGTTCCCTCCCCATGTCCAGCTTCACTACTCACCCAGCCCCTGATCCTGCTCCACACCACAGACTCACCTGTCCAGTCACCGACCTGCTCCCTTGTTCCTCAGCAGCTCCAGGAAAACCCTCAGCCCTCAGCTCCCACTCCATAATCTCTGTGAAATCCACGCTCCGACACTCAGCCTGAGAGAGAGAGACTCAGCCTTGTGCAAACTCACTTCACCTCTCAACCTCCCTCTACAGATTCTGCCCCCACCTCAGAGTGCCAGCACAGTCCCCCCACCAGCTTCCAATACCTCAGTCTCATAATTCATATACAGTACCTCCATTCTCATATAGTGCAATAAACTGTTTAAACTATTCCAAATGCATCACGTCTGCATTATGGATCAAGTTTAGAAAAGACTCTATAAATCCTAACAGTCCTCTTATAAAATTAGTTATAATTTGTGAAAGTGTGAATATAAACACTAGGCATTTAGCCAAATGTTCACAACCAACCTTTATTAAGAAATCAGGACTAAAGTGTTGAGTTATGTTGTAGAATAAAACGTGAATGCTGCTACATGGGGGCTCAAAGTGCTCAGTGTTAAATAAATAGGTAGATGATCAAATCAGTTCTGATTTATAAATAAAATATGCATGTAAAATATAAATCCCAATTATTTACTGTAATTATAAAAACTAATAATATGTTATCTTATTCATTTCACAGTGTTATTTTAAGTTTACATTTTTCTATACCAATGCACCAATACCAACACAATAAATGCTGTTAATATTGATTCATCAGAGTTTACGCTCTTCACCTTATTTATGAACTAAATATATTAAATGTATTTATTTACTTGTATTGACGTCTTTGGGGTTCCATACCACTAAAGCAAAAACTGCTCAAAAGCAAATCAGATAATATTTGAAGCTGTGACCTGGTTGATTATTTGAAATCAATATGAAGGAGAAAATGTTACCGAGGTGCTGTATGGTCTCATCCTGCATCCTGATCAATATTACATCCTCGTTAGCGAGACAAATTATCCCAGTCTCCGTGTTCGGCCCACCCCTCGTCCCGCTGCTGGAGCGCTCTGCCTCTCTTCTTAGCCCAGCTCGTTTCTAATCACACCTAAAAGGGGAACTTTGATCGAGATTAATTGCATCCCTTGAAACCCTGGCTCCCACCTGCCAGTTTGGGTCCTTGCCACCCACCCCGCCCCCCCTTGGCCCCTGAGAGTATCAGTTTAACCCGGGTAAAACACCGAGATGGCTGCCAGGGAGGAGACAGGGCTCTGGATCCAAGCACAGGCTGGTGTAACAGTAATGCAGGTTGGGGAGTAATGCTGATGGATTTTGGGAATTTGAGTGAACACGTGTGTGTGTGTTGCTCTTTTCCCCTGCTACTTCATATACTACGCTCGAGTGGCTGCCAGATCTGACAGGCCAGCTACCCAGAATTCCCGTGTGGCAGACCTCTCCAGGTTGGAGGGTCTTGTTGCCATGTGAACTGCACAGAGCAGGATGCACTGCACCAGGAGCCGTTTCCCATCTAAACATCGAGGATGCAATCACACCTGCTGTTCATTTCCTTTACTCCACACCAAAGCAGAAAAGTTCACTTTTGCGTATTTATGCTTTTTTTTTTCACTTAGTTTGACTCTGGTCAGGTACAAGCCAAGAACAACAACTGACTCATTTATTGGACGGGTTTAGTCACAGATGGACTCTCCTTGAATCAAATAATCTGGAATTTCACTCTAAGTGTGTAAGTATGAGGACTCTTCACTGCTGATCAGATTTCTTATTCAGATATTTCATTGCTTTCTTTTGGCCCCTGCAGAGTGATGATCAGCTGCCAAGACACAGATCCTGATGGTGGGAGAGCTAATTAGCTCCTGAAGTGAAAGTAAATGTGTCATTGCGTTTCTTTCTTCTTTTTTTTTTTGTATATTTCTCTCTCTCTCTTTCAGTTTGATTACATTATTTATTTAATAACTGCTGTTTGTGTCTTTTTTTAAATTGTATGTCTTTGAATATCACATGTCACCATTTGCGACACTGTTTTGCTGGTTTAACCCACTCATGTTGTGCTGCAGGATCTGATCACAGGCCTCCAGACTTCAATGTTTCTCCAGAGTGAAGACTCCTGCCCACCGTGCGTCTCTGGGCTCTGCGGATTGATGAATCTGTACCAAATTAAAAATGCAAATGATGTTTTCTGTGCCAAAACCTAATTTACGCAGCAGCACATAATCAGAGCAATATATTCCTCTGCAAGAGTCCATGTGTCCAATTACACTTGAATGGATCCTTTCCAGGTAGCATCCTGATAGGTTGTTTTGTTCTGTTTGTTGCCTCGTGTTTAGCTATAATGTTTCTCAGTTGTATGCAGTTTCCCTGGTAGCTCAGTCAGATTTAAACTGCTGATCTGTGCTGTTACTCTCTGTTGCCTTCTTTACTGAGACAAAAGATTGAGGGCCTTAATTTCACCCTTGTAGGCCCAAAGATCCAGCGTCAGCAATCATTTACCTGTTTCCACAACCAACACGCATGAAGCAACAGGAGCATTTATTCTGCATCATGTTATTCACTCTCCTTTTAACTCTGGTTTTGTTCTCCTCAGGAAATAATCAGGTGTTTTAGCTGCTAAATGTTCCACTATGTTCCAGCCATTCGCTAACTTCACTGGCTGTTAGGTGTCAGGCAGGTGGTCTGGTGGAAACAAGACGGACGCTCCACAGATATTGGAAAGGCAGGTGGACTGATGCAACGGGCCCAGTGGTGGCGCCGACCGGGCAGCTGCATTTTTTGCCGCATGGAGCTGAGCTGTGAGAAGTGGGCCGGTGTAGAGGACAGAGTGGTGTACAGGGCTGACTTTGTGGTGTGAACAAAACTGTAAGTAAAGCTGATGTATAAGTCTGAATGGCTGGTTTATGCAGCCATTTGTTTGGTAAATAATGTTGCAAAGACTATGCTAGTTGTTAAACAGATGCTAATGCTAACGATTGGTCCAATCCGGTTGTTTGTTCTTTAAGTATATGCAAAACAAGAGCCAGATGATAAAACATATTGTTTTTATGCTAAGATATGAGGTAAGTTGAGTGCATTTGTTTATTTGAATGCTAATCTTGGGTTTCTTGTATTTGTTTTCATTATAGACCACACACGTGTATACACCCACCTGTAAACTCACCTTTCAGCCTTACTGGTTGTACTGTGCTGTCTGTGTTTGACCGACACCCCAAGCCGAATGTGACTATCCTCCACCATCACATACAGTCCTAAAAGTTTTACCTATTTAATAATAGCTGTGACAGAGCTAAGTACGAAAGTGGTTCTACATGACTTTGTCAGTACAAGCAACCGCCAATCATCATTTGAGCCACTGTAATGATAAGAATAATAATTAGTGCAGCTTTAATGTATTTACAAATTTGCCACTCGCCATCCTCTCCACTGTGCTAAAGACTGGGCTACCCAGTATGATGTCATGAAAATCTAAAATCTTCACCTTGTGTCTGTTTGCCTCCACCAACCAGACAAGTTGTCAGATATAATCCCCCCATCCAGCACTGAGTATTGAGTTTTTGTGGAACATTATGATGTCACAGTGAAGTTGACCTTTGAGATTAATTGCATTTTATGTGTGTGTATGACTTTGTGAGTTGACAGTGACCTTTGACTACCAAAATGAGTGCAAGTGAATATTTGTGCCAAATTTGAAGTAGTGCCCTTGAGTGATTACTGAGATATCACTTTCACAAGAAAACATAATGCCTCTAGCCCTGTCTATTGCACAGGTTAATGTTGATTGCTTGACGAACTGTGCAAAAAGAAAATTACTTTTTTCAATTTTTTGCATCCAACTCTAAGTCTGGACCTGGTGAACCTTGACCTACATATAACTCTTGGCAATTTTGTCAAAGTCAGTTGGTCTGGATTGCACCTCCACTCTAATGAACTACACCACAGTTCCCTTCTTAGAGAAACTTTAATTTTCATGGCTCCTTGTTGTCACTTGCCTGCAGCTTTCCCAGTTGGACAAAGTAGAGCGAAATTCTGCAGAGTTCAGACGTGATCCTGCCTGTGAACGCAGCAGAAGAGAGCTGCTAAAACCAAACACACACATCCAAAATAGACCCGCTCAACCCTGAATGACGCTTACAAATGTGTTCTCCCACAGGAATGAGATAAAGGGACGTGGCGGGAAACTAATATGAGATATATCCCTGCTCAGATTGTTGTTCATGTCTCAGTTACTTGTCACAGTCTTTGTAACCTCTGACCGGCATAATCTTTTAATATCTGAAGATGTGTCTGCTGTGGTGAGGCTGGGGGTCGGTTCCACTGCGATGGGAAAATGTGAGACAGCAGAGACACTATTTTTCTTCGCATTCTTATCACCGGCCTCATTTCACCCTCGGAAAATGAAACCGAAGCACAAGCAAGGAAGGCCACACACACACACAGCTGTACTTTAAATGGTGCACAAAATCATCCAGCAGTTCAGCAAAAAAAAAAACCCACAAAAAACATATTTCTTAATTCTGCTGTTTTCTTTCATTATACTACAAAGTGCTCCTGAAAGTATGAAGTAATTTGCATGTAAAGTGTCTTGACTTCCAAACCCCCACTGGGTTTTTATTTTGGCTGCAGGGTAAGCAGACAATATCTCTCTCTGCCTCTCACACTGAGATGAATGAAGTTGCCCATCCAGAAATCCAGACTGTCTCTTAAAATTTGCACATGTTTCTGTCAAACCTCTAGAGTGGGACGATGAGGACAGAGCCAGGCGGAACTGAGCAGGAGCTGCTTTCTCTAAGCCTTCATTCAGTCTGCTCATACAGTGTCTATTCTGGGAGGAAACCAGTTTGCCAGTATGAACCGAACAATGTGAGAGAGATTCACAGCAAAATGTGTCAAATCCTTTTTGTTGTTAAATAATAGTCAGGTAACCACCTGGTTATCTGTTTTCTGATTGTCATGAAGCTTCCAACTTTTTGAATTTGTACTTTATTGGTTTGGCTTTCATCTCATTTCAGTGAGATATTACTGCACCCACAAAAATAACTGCAGAAACATTGCTTACATTTAGTCCAGTGAGCGAGGAAATAGTTTGTAAATAAGCAAAAGACAGATTAATGAGGCTTTCAGACAGAATGTGATTTGTGCGGAGGGATGAGCAAACATAGGCAGAGTTTTACTGTGAAGCGTATTTAGAATATGCTGTTGCCCACCTGACCCCACTAACAAGAAGAAGAAGGGACGCAGCGAGGATGATGCTGTGGGTGACCTCAAGTACAGGGGAGTTAAGATTCAAGCACTGAACCAAGTTGAACTTTGAACCCTGCAGTCACTGATGCAGCAACAGCTGTGGCGGAGCAGAAGCAGTTGAAAATAATGGTACAATGTGTATAACTATGGCAGAAGATCTAATTTGAATAGGAAAACTATTAGGTTCAACAGTTTAGGTTTGTATTTCTGCCTCTTTAGTGTCTAATTTTATTCGCTAGCTAAACACTTCTTTTGCCTGTCTGTTGTCTGTTGCTGGACAGGTGATGCACAGCAGGTTTATCAGAGCTTTTTCGCTGCTGTAGGTTGACAGAAGTTTGATGGGAGCCGTGAAAGTGCCGCAGAATAAGTTGTCTTGTTAATAGGCTAGATGCTAATGTTAGCTGCTGCCTGACAGTGCAGCGGCTCGTCTCCTCCTCCCACACGAACTGACACGACGTGGTGAAGATTATTCTATAGAGACAAATTAAAACATAAGTAATACATGAAAGATGCACAAAATTGCACATCTTGTAAGATAGCATGTATTTTATACATGTGTACATTTGTATATGTATACAAGTGTTTCACCTCATATACAGAAATCTAGCACATAATTACACAGCAATTGAACATCCAAGTAATGTCCGTTATGTAGGCTACCGACTCCTGTCTGCACTTATCCCCTAGTGAGCCTTGTATGTAGTAGTAATAGTGGGTGATTGAGTGAATAAGTGTATAATCTGAACATAGCCTGAATCAAAAAGTGAAGTTGCAGAACAATAAGCTGAAAAGTGTTAAAAATAAACTGTATCTGGTTCTGTGGGTTTGTAACCACGGTCATTTGCTCTATTGTTCATAAAAAGGTAATGGCAAGTCTAGCTTTAAGTTTGTAATGTAAGTATCACAGCTAAAGGTGTCAAAGTGTGAACAGCTATGTGCTGTGCAGATCCCAGAGCTCATGGATGTGCTGTTACTTTATCTAAGGACCTGGAGGACTTCGAGATGTGCAACCAGCATCTGAGTATTTGAACAGTCCAAGTGGAATATTTCAGCGTTGCCATGACAATAAGTAAATCTTACGCAACTCACCTGAGACAGGGGTGGCAGCGAGCGGAGCAGATGAGGCGAGAACTGTCGCCTTTGCCATTTCCCTTCCTCTCCCGCGCCGTCATCTGCTGATGCAGTCGTTACAGCGTTGCAGGAAAGAAAATGTATTCAAGGAGCAGAGGCCCACAGCAGGGCAGAGTGAGGATTTCAGCCCAGCCTCAGTGGGAGGGGAGGAACATTTCTCACTTTTCAGCACCAGAATGCATCAGTCTGGCGTGAACATAAAATAAAACGATGTTTGTGATGTGCTGTTGTCTCCCGTTTGTCTCCAGATCTTCTGCAATGCACGGTACAAATATTTAGAGGACAGAATAAGTTTTCATCACTCGCTCTCCGCATCTTTAATGAAGACAGATTAAATATAAATCCATGCCCTTGTCAGTGACAGGAGTTTGGAGCCATGCTCTCATACCAAAACAAATCTTCTTCTTCACTCCCGAGCTGTGGATAAAGTCCGTGGCCTGAGGTCATGTCGACTGAGATGGAAATTTGTTTACAACAAGCGTGACACGTCCCGTTGAACTTGCTGAAATTAGTTATGAAGACAATATTCACTCTTATGGGATGGAGGGAAAGCCCCCTCTCCTCTGTCAGTTATTTAGATTTACGGCTCCCTTGTGCTCTCGCTTCACCTCGCATGACTAACCCTGGCATCAGCAGAACCGCACATTTTATCAGTAGCCAGGCTTCGCCAGGAAATCATTCACCTATATAATTACCAATCGACAAAAGGCAATTTGTACAGTATCTGATTGCAGGTGAAAGGAATCAATATCAATCCATCATTTCTTAAGGAATTAAGGTCTTTGCAGCCTGCCTCACACACCCATATGTTCCTGTCTTTTTCTCTCCCATTTTGTATTTGGTTTTATTATCATTTTGACCTCTTTTCAATTTATTCTTCTTACTCATCGGATTCTAACTCTGCCTGTATTTCATTGCCTCAACCCAAGCAATCACATTTCTCAGTTACAGACCTAAACATTGTACTTAAGCAGTGAAGGAACTCTGGTCTGTTATTATTTAAATACAGCAGTGGTTTGACTTCTTTTGTCCTCTTTTGTCTTTATGTTTAATCATAGCGTGCAGCTGCTCGATCATCAGTCTCATTGTTCTGGTCTTACTGCTTTTTTTCTTTACCTATAAAGAAATTTGATGTCCAGACAAAACACACCTAAGTGAAATGTGACACTGGTTACTGGCTTTGCGTTGTGATGAAGCATGTTTGAAATTACTATCACAAAGCAGTGAACCACAAATGCATTCCAGCAAGGTTCATCACTATTTTGTTTCACCTGTAAACAATTCAGTTTTGTTGTATTCGTGTTCATATATTGACAAAGATATTTTTTGGATTTGTGTTTTAGTTTTCTTAGGTCGCAGTGCCTTGAGCTCTCAGGGCCACTGTAGAGATGTGATGAATTTTGTTTGGTTTAACAAAATTTGTCCTTGTACTATGTGTGACACACGGCAGAGTAGAATATTGTGTCTGTCTGACCTGACAACATTGTGTACAGTGTGTGTGATTGTGTTTTTGTATTGCAATCACCAGTAAGCCAATAAAAATGTATAGACTGCTGTCCGATGTAACATAACATTATTGTAAAGGTAAAAAAAATGGTTATATCTTTATTTACTATATCTTGTGTTGCTAACGTTAGCCTCCTGACTAGGATGGCCCGCTTACTGGTGGGTACGGAGGCCGGGTGGAATCAATATTTCAGGGGCGGATGATTGACAGCGTAAACTAGCCAACTGTGTTTTGTGTAACGATGCCACACTGATCTATCAGAAACTGGAGATCCCACTCTCCTGTTTCTTTTGCAACACCCTGTATATGAAACATTACCAGTTAACATGAATGCACACTTTGTTTTTGCTGCACGGCCTGAGATACAGATACAGTTAAAGATACAAAACCCTGTTTTCAAGTGCACATTTTTTAATGATATAATAGTTCATACATGGAGTTACACCGCAGTTTCGGAGAGCTTCACAGAGGCAGAACATTTTAAATAAATACATTGTAAGAAATAAACTACTACAGTTTACATTCCCTCAAGCACTTTGCTGAATTTGCAATTAGATTTCAAACCTTGCTTGAAATTACCTGCTTTTCTGTGGGTGTAAGGTGATTGATACCACGCAGAGAGTAACATTATGCAGCTCTGATATGAAAACACAGAACGAGGCTCAGAGAAATCAACATAAAACAAACTCTCCTCTTGTTTACCGTGATGGATTATCTCACTCCGTAGAGGCTGTTTCTCATGCTGAACAAGAGTGTGAATATCAGCAAATGGGTTCTTGTGAAGAAGGAAAACAGGTACTCGTAGAGAAGTTGTACAGTATCTCCAGTTGTGTTGTGCAGAAAACTTCCTCTTGACTGATAAGTTTTACTGCATTTGTCTGATCTGATCCCATAATCCAAGGATTGTTGTCATGTGCTGCAGCCAATCACAGCAGAGGAAGATATACTCAAAAAAAGCATGTCAACACAATAGTTTACTTATTCGTTTCATAAAGTTTTCATAAAGTTGAATATTGTTTGGCTAATTAACTGTCAGTTATTGTGTCTGCAGCTGCTGCTGTTCCACTCCCTCATGTATGATGAGGAAACAACAACTGGACACAACAATGGCAGCGAGGCAGCAACGTGTACAATTCATGATTTATCTGCACTGCAGTAAAAAGATAAAAATGATCTGTGTTCAAGACGTTAAAGGAACAGTTCAACATCTCAGGAAAATGCTTAATGCTTATTTACTTTCTTCTGAGTTAGATGAGAAGATTGATAACACTCTCATTCCTGTGTACTAAGAAGAATGGTAGGCAGTTGGCAGGTGATTAGCTTAGCTTAGCTTAGCTTAGCATGGACTGGGGAGAGGGGGGAACAACTAGCAATCCCCAAAGTTACAAACAAAAGTGGCATCTGGCTTTCAGGAGTCTCTAACCCTCAGTCTCAGGGGATAACAAGGCGAGAGCTGATGTGAAACTGGAACTTCTGGGTTACAGAAATAAGAAAACCTCCCAGAGAGAGCAAGAGAGAGAGTGTTTTGCGTGTGTGTGTTTGTGCGACCTTGTTACTCTTGATTATGAAAGTCTCGATATGAATAGTTCTCTTTGTCGGTTCACACAGTGATTCCAGTGATGTTGTTGGTCTGAGGATAATATAAAGAATGGCCTGTGGACTATTCACACATTAAGCACCCTTGCTGTTCACACACACTCATAGGATGGAACAGTCATCAGGGGCCGTTTGGGCTTCAGCATGTTGCCCAATGACGCTTCAACACACTGGTGAAGCCAGTTGACCCAACCACCAACCTTGTGATTAGCAACCCGCGCTACCTTCTGAGCCACCCCAATATACACTGAGTATATTATATACACTGCATATATTATAGTGGGATAATATATTTGGTATACTAAACTGGGATAATACTCAACCAGGGATATTACACCAGGATAATATACTGGGATAATTTTATTTATTACCCAGACTGGGTATATTTGACTGGGATAATACACTAGTATAAGTATTGATTAAAACCAGTATCTAGTATCTACACTGAAACACCAAAGCTGAGAGAGAAAAGTTGTTTTGTAAAAATTTCCGTTTTAAATAAATAAGATGAAATATGTGTCATTTCTCATTTGGGAATTATCACATCATGAAATCACCTAATTTGTTTGTAGTATTAATTGGTTTGTAACAGTACTTTCAGCCTCCTACACAATCAGAGAGGGATTTTTCCATCACAGCCGCACACTCCCAAGCCACTGCAGCTCTGTCGTTTACTTGTGTGTATGTACATGTGCAGGTCCCCTCAGTGTATCCATGATATAAATATATAGAATGAGTATTTGTATTGGAGGTGGGCTGTGTCTCTGGCTGATGATAAGACTGTGGCTCAGGCTGTGGCCTCCTGTCACAGTTCTGCGCCCATGTTTGCATGGATGAAGGTGACTGAGGATGACGAGCAGCCAAATGCCTTTTTCACCTGCAGCTGATTTCCAAACGCAAACTGCCGGCTTTAGACAAATGGGAGTGGGAAGCGGCAATTATGCGGTGGCTGACCTTCAGCTCCAGCTCAGTGATGGAGCTGTCACACACTTCATGCTTGGCCCCTTTTACCTTATCACACTCACAGTTTCCTCCATCGGCCAAATATTTGGTTTGATTCTAAGTTAAGTGGTCAGATTCAGAGACTTCTTCACTCAGTGGATATTTTTCCACTTCAGAGTGGCGACTTCATGACCCTCTCTGCCTGATGATTTCTCAATTGTGTTCATCTATTATGGAGAGACAGGCTCTTCATCACTCTGAGCTTCCTGGGAAAATTACTGGGAAAGTTTCCTGGACAGACAAGGGGAAATGCAGCTAATAAATTCTGCATGTCATGATTAAATTTAAATACAGAGGTCAAGAGCCCTCATTATTTGCACTAAAATATTAAAATACTGTTAATATTTTATGCAGCCAAATATGCAGCACTGAATTAATTTCAAAAGAAAAATGTTTGCACAGAATAAAGTGCTTCTGGGCCGAGCATGTAAGTGAGAAACTTTTATCCCCCAGCTGAATTAATGATTGGTCCGTGCTGTGCCGTGTTGGGTTCAGAGTTGTTCCCACATGACTCGGTGTCAGTGTGACTCACTGGCTCATGAGGAAAAAACAAGTGATGTCACTGCAATATTCTCACCTGAAAGGCCCGACCAAAAAGGCCAAATTATCATGCTATTCACTGAGTTCAGACCAGGCCGTGTGGTGTTTATGTGTCTGTAAACTCCTTTAAACACCATCGCTGCAAGTAGAAATCAGTGTTTACCCCACTTTCTCATTTCTTTATAAGACAAGAGTTATCCAGCCAGTTCAGGGAACGATATTCTTTCATTTTGTGTGAAAATTAGTCCTAATATTAAGATTAAAGCAGTCACACATTTCTCCTCCAGTGCACCATGCAAATTAAAAAAACTCATTCCAGGCCTGCACATGCAGCTGAGAGAATAGAGAGGTGATTTCACATAACACAGAGGGTGTCATTTATTTGCTAACGTGTCCATCTGGAAAATCATATGTAGGAAGAACATCAGGAGAACTCAGACTAAGTTCTGCAATATTTCCTTCCTCCAGGCTGAACAACCATATTGTTTGTTTTTTTCAACCCCTGAAAAACCACCCCTACAACCCCTCAGTTGTCATGGTTACAATAATAAAAACGCAGACTGTACCGAGGGGGAACCATGTGTCTAGCTTCGTCACCATGGTTACAATAATAACAGTCATGTCATGTTAGGTTCAGGAAAAGATGGTGATTTAGGTTTAAATAAGTACTTCCTCAACATGTTGTATTACAATGGCATCAAAGTTGTTGACCCATCCATGCACCACAACCTCCACCTGGCATGGACCTCCTCGCTCTATGTCACCGCACTTTTCCTTACGCTCCTGTCGTCATATCTACAACCACTAGATGTCAAATAACAACAAAATGTAACCATGGCTCATGATAACCTGCGGCACAGACGACCTACAGCCTCCTTCACTTCCCAAGGATCCCAAGGCACAAACAATCCCATTAACTACACTTTAAATGTTTTTATCATGACCTCATTAAAACCCAGTTTGCATGTGGTGACCCTCCCCTTTGCCTCAAACTGAGCTTGCACATTTGATAATGGTGAGTCTGAAAATGAGCTAAAATGTTATAAACTGCATTAGGAAATCATCTTATATCAGATATTTGGGTATGTCATGTAAAAAGTGACAGTATCATATATGAATATCAATTTTCTGTTGTACAGCAGCAGAAGTTACAATAATACAAGAAGAACAGTATTAGACATGAGAAAACAGATCTGACACACAACAACAACAAGGTCTGGATCCTGACTGTGGAGTTTGCATGTTCTCCCTGTGCCTGTGTGGGTTCCCTCCAAGGTTCTCCAGCTCCCTCCCACATCTCAAAGACATGCAGGTTAGGTTAAATGGTGACTCTACATTTCCCCTAGGTGTGAATGTGAGTGTGAATGGTTGTCTCTATGTGCCTCACCCAATGTGGGCTGGGATTGGTTCCAGCACCCCTGCGAACCCGTACGGATAAGCAGAATGGATAATGAATAAATTATGGACTATAAAATTATGTTAAAATTTTTTTCGGAAAAGTAGAAGTAATCAAGTATCAAGGTGACAAAAACATATCTGTTTTTGAGCTGATATATATATAGATAGATATATCTATCTATATATAGATAGATAGATAGATAGATAGATAGATAGATAGATAGATAGATAGATAGATAGATAGATAGATAGATAGATAGATAGATAGATAGATAGATAGATATACATATGGACTCTTTGTAGAGTCTACGGGATCATACTGGTTCTCTTTGAGAACAATAGGACATTAACCACAGAAGACAACACATGGCAAATCACTGTGGAAAAACAAATCTGCTCAGTTATGGTTATGTTTCAGTTTAGGCACGCACACAATTTGGTTAGGTTTAAGGAAATAAACCCCTCTGTAAATGTTCATTTGGGTTAAAATAGCTGCTTCATTCATTCATTCATTCCTTCATTACCACAGTAATGTAGTCTTTAGGGAAGAGTCAGAGTTATTCTTATGTTGATGATCTGCAGTTAAGTCTCATGTTTGACTGAGACCTCCTCCCTACATGGAGACGTCATCACTATTTAGTAACATCAGTTGATGTCCTTGTTGAGTCTCTTGAGGAATTTGTGTGTTGGGCCACCTGCTAAAAGGACTGATGTTACAGAGAGAGAGAGGGTGGTGATGTTGCTGTGTATCCTTGGTATTTATGGTGATCATTGATAAAAAAGGCAGAATAAACCTCTCTGATGAAGGCCAGGTATCCAGAAATGGGTGGTGAATAATGAAAAGAGCAGTGCTTTTCTTTTGATGGACTTGCACTGTTTAGTGCCTCGTCAAAGTGAGAGAGCTGAACGACATTAACATAAAATCAAAAGAGGAAATCCAGGCTGTGTCTCACATCAGAAACATGACTGTCTGACAGTCAGGATCTGAGAGACTAATATCTCAGTCGAAACCTGTTAATTACAATATCATTACCTCTTGACACACTCAATCACTCTTGCTGATCAATTACACAGTAGACAGATGAACTGCACGTGTCTCTAACGACTTCCTATCAGCACGCTGGAGAGATTCGGGAAATAAAATCCATTCTGCTGTGCTTCTGTTCGCCACTTGCATACATTGGTAAGACGAGTCACACTCGGATAGCACAGGGGCCAAGTCTCTTCTCCGGCCTGATTAGTTCTGCTCCAGAAAGGTGGAGAGTGACGAGCTAATCGTAAGACGTGGCGGGCGGAGAGGGAAGGCCTCCGAGGAACAGCAGGGACAGATCGATGATCCATGGACCCGGTGACAGCAGGAGATGTACGGCTTCCTCCAACACGATGACGCATGTGAGGAGGACACGGAGGACAGGTTGTCTCAACCTGCTTCTATATTAAAACGTGGATGAGGATGTAACTGTTATTAACTTTATGAGCACAAACCTCCTCTTTGTTGTTATTTAACTTCCATCTATAATGCAGTTCTTACTTAAAATGGAACATGCCATGAAAAGGTCAGGCCTGCAGCAATGAAACACATACAACATCTTCATCTATTTGACAACATGTGCTGCAAATAGTGCAGCTGCAAGTAGCACAGATAACAGCGGAAGTGTTTCCAGGGGACACAAAAAGCAGCGAACCCGACTGGGGCGCATTTACATTGTTGTGATATATGAAGGTGTTGTCCTCGGTCTGTTGTACCCATTATAGACTGTGAAGGCCGAACCGAAATGAGACTGTCTGTCTGGTGGGAGCGCCTTTATCAATACATCATAAATTGTGGCTTCTGTTGCCTAGCAACCTTGGCAATGTCATTTTTTTTCTGTTTTAACAGTTGTACTGTTAGCTTATGAACTGATGCTAGCTTTTAAAAGTCTAATCTTCTGGCTCTCAGTTTTCTGCCATATTACGTTTATTATCGGCACACAATGAATCTTGGGATAGACAAAGGAAACACCCATCGGATCCTTTGTTGCTCAGGAAAGGAGGACACATTTGTCGCCGCGTATGAAGGAGCTTTCAAAATGGATGTGGCCCCTGAATTGGGACACGGTCCAAGTGTGTCCCAGTCAGGTTCATCAATTCTTAGAGTCCTTTGGACACAGCTGATAGTAAGAAGTGACCATTGTCTGTGCTATTTTCAGTACGTATGTGTGTTTGCTTGTGTTGCATTTGTATCACGTGTTGTCAAATTGATGAAGTTGTCCTTCGTCAGTTAGTTTGAGCTTTGTCTGTTTGCATGTGTTTTCATTAGTTGCAGTGCACTGGACTCTCAGGGCCACCGTACTGCGGTGTCTAGTAGAAAACCAACATTTGTGTAAAGTCATCTGCGCCCAGGCATCCTGCCCGCAGGATGTTGTATTTTACACCTTCATGGTTTTACCTGCTGGTCTCCTGACTCAAACTCTGACTGGCTGCACTTGACTCTTAATTGAGCCGTGAGACTCATTTGCTGACTGACCCTTTTTGGCCACTGTCTTTATTAGAAGGTGATTAATATTGGCTGCAGGTCAAAACTGTCATGTTCTATTATGATGTCATTCATAACACGCAGCATTTATATGTGATGATGTAAAAAAGAAAAGATAGTCACAATAAACTTTTATCCATGACAAACTGACCTCATTCTGAAGCTGAGTTATTGGAGCGAGAATTTACACTGTGAAAAATAAAACTCTGCTTTATTATTGTCATTGTTATTATTATATATTACATATAAAATGTTAGATATTAAAATGGAATTCAAGGACAGTTTTGGTCTTGTTTTATAGTTTTGGCCTTCATTCCTGACAGCTCTACTTTATTAAACAGCTTCACTGCTGAGATCAGACGACCCAGTAACAACTTCACTTTTGGTTTAATTACAACTTCAAAAGGCTCAGAGTTAGTTTTATTTTCTGAAATGATCATAGAAATGAGTGCACATGAGGAAGATGTGAGACGCTGCAAACATTCAAATAAAAGGGCACAGGAATGGGTGAACAGGTGTAGACTGCAACTATAATGTAATCAAACTGTAAAGCATAAATAATGTGTTGATGGACAAGCCCTAAATATTTAAGGAGAAATGTTAAAACACAATTATTAGCAGAAGTGAACAACACAGCTCCATTACTTGAGTCAAGTATTCAAAAGTATTTTTTTTTATGTGATAGCATTTGTTGTATCCTTCCACAGGGATTTTCTCATAAACTATGACTGTAGAATAAAAAGCTTGTATGTGCTACGAAGCTGATAGAAATAGCCATTCATTTCATTCAATTTGACCATACACAGCATCAAAAAGACAACTACTACAAGGTGCTTGTTTAAAAGTTTATCTTGAATGAAACAAACGTTACCACGATGTACTTTCTCAAGTTAGATGGCAAATCTTTCTCAATTCTATACAATTGAAAGGAATTTTTTTTATTACTAAAATATGGATGGATTGAAGGCAAGGCCCCTGATGCTCTGGTGAATTATCTTCTGTCTCATCTTTTTCTTCTGTCTCTTTTTACCAACATAGTCATCATTAGGCCACTGCCAGGTTCAAACCAAACTGTTCAAAAATGCAACAACACCACATGACTGACAGTGCAGGATTTGGCTGTAATTGTTTTTTCTCCTGTGATGAACATAGTATGGTCTATCATGTCTTAGAAAGTAAAATACTAATAGCTGCTTCAAAGTAACAAGTTCTTTGTGGAAATGTAGTGGAGTCAAAAGTACAATATTTGTTTTATGAGTGTAGTGAAATAAAACTCATAAACTTCCAAAAAAAAAAACCTCAAGAAAAGTATAGATACTTAAGTAGAGTACTCAAGTAAATGTTACTGTCCACCCCTGGTTATTACTGTAACTTAGGAAACAAGATTTAATATTTATTACATCTTTAACATTACAAGCTTATTTTATTTAAAATGGTCCAAGTAGCAGTACCACAAATCAAAGTTCAATTAATATAAACAAAATGGCACTTTAAATTCAAAAGTAATTGGTTGGAGTGTTACATTATTATACTTTACATTACTGATATCAATGCCTTAATGTGTCAGCAGGGTTTGGATACTCCAGCTGGTTATGGTAGAGGTAGTTTTACTCAATTCATCTCAAGATGGGTGGTTTAATATGCTGTAACTTGTAACATTGGCTGTCAAATGAATGTAGCGGAGTATTTTAGTATTTTATAATTACAGATGAAGACCTTAATTTGTGAAGGACATGCTTTTGTGTTAAAATACGAAATAATTGTGTTTTTCTTTGGTTTTTCTTTGGTTCATTTGATTGCAGGTTCAAATGGGGGAAACAGCGCCCCCAGGTCTATGGAGACTGGTGAAGGTTAAGGTGTGTGGACTCTGTCATGTGACCCAGTGAAGAGACCAGGTGAAGCTAATTAGAAATCATGTCATGGCTGTGAACCTGAATGAACCGGACTCTGAGGTGAACTGAGAAACACCTTGATTATCCTCTGGCCTCACAAAAAGACGACAGAAGCATCACTGTCACCACAACTTCCTTATGAAACTACGGGCAGAGCTAGCTTGTTTTCCAGGACTGCTAGCTGCTCTGCTTCTGTCAGGCTAGCAGGCTAGTTAGCTAGTTAGCTCGCAGCAGTGGAGTTTTGTCAACAAACAAACAATGGTGCAGTGGGATATTGGAGCTCATGGACACATATATGGACCATAAAGAAGGAAGAGCTTCATCTGAAGATGAGGTGAGTCACATACACCCTCTGTGCTTCTGTTGGCTGGTTCCCCCCCTCGTGGCTAAATGTCTCTTTGTGGCTGTTTGTGTGTTTAATCACTCCTCCACGTGCAGCTGTTGGTGCTGTAGAGGTTATATTGTACACTGTGCTCGGCGTGGCTGTGAACTAAAGCTGGTGTTTACTCCGCTAAGTTAATGATGTGTAATTTCTCTGGTTTGTCTTGGTTGTTTATTTGTGAATGAGCCTGTCTCATTAGTCTGATAGGAGCCTGTGTGGATGTGGACAGTCTTGATTGGTTTGGAGGTTGAGTCATTATCTTTAATAAGACAATGCAAACTGTGTATTTCTAACATCCATTGATGCCTCTGATGTGAACACCTGTCTGTTCCTCTGTATCAACTCCATAGTGCTGCATATATCAATCATGTGTCATACGTGCACATTGTATCATGTACAATATTAGGGTTTGGTTCTTTCCAAGTACTAATCTGGGTTTGTTAACTCATTTCTAATAATAATAATACACCTGTCTGACTTGACGCACAGCTCTGGGTTTGGTTCACGGTTGTAAATGTTGGACCGAACTGTCTGCCGTTGTGTTGTAGTGTTGTATACACTGGATCCAGACCTCTAAAAGTGACACACTTTAGATTTTGGGGGGTTTTCTAATGCATTGCATTGTTTTCACTAGAAGTGGCAGGGGACTGAGGGAGAGTGCATTGTCCTTGTAAAACATTCAGTTGTTAAGTTGTTTTACTTCTTGGTTTGACGTTTATATTATTTTCCCTGCAAATAATCAAAAATGCCAAAATTCCTTTATCATGAGAGCAGCAGAAATGAGAAGTGAAGTATTAGAAACACTTTAGTCACATGAAGAGACGGTTAAAGATTTTACTTGACTTAGGCTTGAGAATAATGGCTCAAGTGGATTTTACTTTTTTTTTTTTTTTTTTTTTTTTAATTAAATATTTTTCTAGCTACTGAGAAATTGCATTTTGTTTTGAAACATGACTAAGTGATTTCTAGTGTGATACCCGCAAACCACAAGGACGTGGCAGACCAGCAGAGGCCAACACACAAGCCAGTGATCAAATATTAAGTCCAAGTTTAAGGAGGAAAGAGAACAATGCACAACGCAGTTCTACATAAAGACATATAGTAGAAATCTTTAGGGTTCAGACCTCCACCAGAGCCAAACAATCCCACACACAGCTAATTTTAATGCTGATAATAATTGTAGCAGTAGGTGGCTGCAGTCTCAGAACCAGACATCATTTTGGACAATGAACTCATCCCCTTTCTTAAAGAAAGTTGGATGAGAAGACTGAATTCACTCTCATACTGAAGCCTCAAATTTGTAATTTAGCCGTCACCAACTTGGTTTATTGAACCAGAAGAAACTATATTTGTGTGTCCTACAGTCTGTCAGTCACACAGTAGGCACGCCCTGATACATCTCCTGCTTTATTGTCAATTTTCCATAATCATAAAATCAAAATGATCACGTTGTATTGAAGAAGATTTAACATTTAGGAACCATTTAGGAGGACCAGCTCATTAGGAAAACATCTACTGGGGTAATAAATCAAGTCAGTAGGGACATTTTCTCATAGACTTCAATACAATCTGATTTATTTTTGTAACAAGTGGAGTCTCCCCCTGATGGTCATTAGATAGAATGCAACTTTAAGACTCTTCAGCATTGGCTTCACTTTTCAGACCCAGAGTCGACGTCCACTTTTTTTTTTTTTTTTTTTTTTTAATATATAAACGGTATATGATCGGACCAGCAGCTTCCTGGAGTCTCTGACCAGTTACCAGGCAACCAGCAGATTGATAATAAGTAGAAACTGAGTAGGCAGGACCAGTTGAGAGCCTGAAAGACTTCATACCAAGCTGGAGAAAGCACCAGTTGAAAGAAGCTGAGACATGGTCGTGTCCCGTGGAGATAAATGTAAAACAACATGAAGCCAGCTCATCACTCGGCTGTGGCTGTCAGTGTATGAGGGCAGACTGATGAGAAGATGCTGCAGGACTCTGCTTGTCCTCTCAGAGACGTGCGTCCTGGTCCACAGCAGATCCACGTGTATGTGAGCCGTTACTGTGTCCTTCGCTGCCCGTCCTGCTTCACAGGAGTTTACACGCTCAGAATGATTTCCACACTAAACACTTTCCCGTCTCTTGTCAGGACAGATTTAGACAACGCTCCTCTGCTACATTCATTCCTCTCTAATCGTCTCTCCTCACCTGTCCTTGTATTACCTGTGCCTGCCCATCCCCCCCACCTCCCTCTCTGCGTCTCTCTTTCGGCTGACTGACTCGTTGAGATGGACGTAATGAGACAGCTCCATGCAGGGAGGGAGATGGAGGCAGGGCCATGAAGGAGTGCAGCCGTAAACAAGGTGAAAAACAATCAGGTGACGGGGGGCCTGCAGCTCTCTGAGGGCCCGCTGCAGCCACGGGCCCCGCAACCAGCACAGCCATGCAACACTACATCACCTTCTCCTTAGAAATGACTTTTCTACCTTCAGTCAGCTCTCGTTAGCTCCCTCACAGCTCAGCTCTTTTCTTTATTTGTTTTTATGCCGGTCTTGATTTACCATTGACTCGCTTTATTCCTTGTTTTCTCTGGGCTTATTTGATTATTTCTATAAATCATTTCTTACATTTCAGTCTGACCTTTACCAGTGCAAGTGTAAATTTCAGGTTCAATGTGTTTAAGCACTTCAGAGCCTTTGTTTTGCTTTTCCTGTATGCTTCTGGAGCAAATACCTTTTTTAGATTGACAATTGAAACATTAGACACCAATGAAGAGGAGGACGTGGAGTGTGACTGTCAGAGAATCTGCTCTAGTTTGCTGTGATGCTCTGCAGTGCAAACAGGTGGAGTTGCGCTCATAAGGGCCACGCAGATGATTAAACACACACACCTTCCTATCATTCAGGGCTTTCTGTGCTCTTTGTGGCAGCTGTGTGGAAGCGCTGCCTGAAATTGGAGTTGTTCTTGGTGAGCGGTCTGAGCCTCAGGCTGCAGGCTGAGGGTCAGAGAGCAGCGCTGGAGCTGTGGCGCTAACTTTCAGGACAGGCAGCGCTGTAATTCAACGTGCTTCAGACATAATCAACGCAACCGTGATGAACTGTGGAACGACCCTCTCTGCTTTGACTGTACTTTGTTTTTCTGGATATTGGAAGATTTCCTGGATAGCTGTGTGTCCCAGCTGAGCAGATGTTTCCAAGAGCTGTATTAAAGTTAGCTACAGTGAACCATCATGAACTCACCGTGCAGATGAGGTCTGTGTGTTGTTTAAAACTGGATTAACCAGCTTTATTCAGTAACATTCAAGGTTATTCACCGCACTGGACACTGGGTCAGACATTGTGTTAATTGACATCTCCAAGCTCAGCAGTTTCAGATGAAATCTTTATATCGTGTTGTTGAGTTCACTTCTTCTGTTTTTTCAATTTCTTCAGTTACTTTGGCTGGAACAGGTCATATCAGTGGTAAAGAGACACCACTATGCTTCATTAATATAACTGATTATTAGTTAACAAGGTAAATGTCTGATGGTGGAATCACTTAAAATGAATATGCCCAATTAAATTAGACTGATGCATTAAATACATTCTGTAAATACTCATGGTGGATTTCATCATTGGCTCAGTCTCACAATCTGTTTAAAGGTGCTTTGTTGATAAGACACTTTGAGAAAAAACAATATTCAAAGTCAAAGTATCAATACACTAATCTGTCGCACATCAAATAACTTGAGAGTAATAAGGGTTTAAAGTCTTGGAGAACTTGATGAAATGAAGATGAAAAAGGAAAAAGCATCGCTCATGATTTCTTAACAAGAAAAATATTGACTGTTATAAGGAAAAAACAATAAAACAAGCAGCACCACTCACAAAAGGAAAAAATGTCTGGCTGTGTTTGTTATGATCTAATGAATCAAAAGAATGTAAATGTGCTAATGCTGACTTTTTATAATTCATGCTCAACACCTGGTGAAGATGTGTGAAGCATCCATTCGTTCAGGTGAGATTTATTCAATAAATCAGTTCCTTCAGGTGTCTTTACAGGGACAGGCGTGGGGCATAAAACCAACACGCAGGTGGGCAGGCACATATCCCAGCATGCACCACGCCGGAGGACAGAAACAGAGAAAGTAAATATCGCTTCCAACCTGCATTAATTGATTTTTTTTTTTTTTTCTTTCCCCTCCCCCACTTGGTTAAGACGACAAGTTGTAAACACAACACTCACCTTATTTCACCTTCTAACAGTCAACAGTTTCTTATAAATATATTAACACTGATTTTACTACGACTACTACTGATAATGATCTTCACACTATTCATGCACAAATATAACACATTCATATTTAAGTACATACTATTTACAAAAAACAAGGCAAAATATTATAAAATGAAGTTAAATTAAAAAGATTAAATAATGTTACTTTATCTAAACTCCAGACAAATGTCTCCTCACCTGCTCATTGCGAAACTGTGTGCAGCAAGTCCTGTGTCTGTCTGTTTGGAGCAGGACAGGACGAGGACAGTGAGTCCATCAGAGCTGAAACAATAAGATGAATTACACTGAGCCACTCAGTGCTGAGTGACAGCTTTTATTTTACATGTTCACCCATTGTAAACGAAGAGAATATGGATTAAAGCAGCTTTAATAATACTGATTGCTTGTAATCTGGATATGCTAATTATGTCCTATGGCTCTGGGAGGTAAGTGTGAGCAGTGATCATGTTCCCATGGTGTTTCCATGGCATTGTCATAAACTCTTGATTCATCAGATTGTTGTATCATTGATATTATTCACATTCATCCACTCAAAACTTAGCAGGCATGAGCACCAGTGCTGAAGATGGAGGAAAAAAATCCATCTTACAAACAGGAGGTCAGTTTTACTTTCTGTCTCTCTCACGCTGGAAGGCCAAGGTGGTCTGACCAGGTCTGTGGCTCAGATCAGACAGTTTGATCTCACAGTGACAGCTGACCTGCTCTGTAACAGAGCTGACTGCTGGGTAGCTGTTCCCTCCACACTGTGCAGACTGAAGGTGGGAGCTGTGTACGGAGGCTGAGGCAGCCTCCTTCTGATGAGCTGTGAATTCAGAAATATCATTTTTATCATTATTGTTTTATTATCCAAATTAGTGGAAAAAAGATCTAGATTGATAAATTAATAATTTATAAAACTCATTGGAGCAAACTTTCATAACTAACTTGGAGGGAACAAACTATCTCATTAGACCTGCCTATTAGACTGTGGTAAAGGAGACCTAAGTGCTTGTTGCACACACATTGTTAACCCAGGGTTGATCTAAGCCCAGGGAGACGCACACAACTCACACTGCTTCTCTACACTTCTACTAGACCTTTGTTTCATGATGTTATAAACACTGTTGCAGCCCAACAACAACAACAACATGGATCAAACACAAACGCATAAGCATCAGGGAGAGGCGACAATTATCTGTTCTATTAAAACTTAGAATCGACTAGAAAACATCAATAGTTTACATCCATTAACATTTAAAACGCGAGACGACTGCTGTTGTCTTTGTGCACCAACAAATGGTTGGTAAACAGGTGTAAAATCTGCAAAAACTAATTGTTCTCTGAAAATGAGGACAATTTACATTGATTCTTATTTTATCCTTAGTAAGGGACATAGCCACCTAAATGAAGTAAAAAGACATGTGCAGGATTTAACTTAAACTGTTTATAAGAGGAGAAAGTGTCAGGATTGAGATGATTTGTGTTGCTGTTGCATCAGCTGCAGTTAAGTTGTGTAGCTATCCCTGGCATATTTCTGTTGTTTCTGAAAATGTCAGCTTTGATTTGTGTTCATTGGCCCTTATGAATAAACAAACAGCACAATGTCACATCTGTATGTAATTTGACGGGGAAAGGTTTTGATCACATTTAATGTGTTCTGTGTTAAAGAGACACTAAACTGTGAGGGCGGCTGTGCAGACGGAGCCCAGGGGAAGTTTAGAGCATTAAAGCGTCTCTTGAGTCATCACATGTTTATTTCATTGATCAGAAGCCAGGACGATGCTCAGGAGAAACACAGAAATAAAGGATGCACCTGCACTCACCTGACATGATATGAATCAACTACCACTTAAGTCAAGTCTTCTGTCAAGATCAGACAACATATGTGAGATGGTCACTGTTACCTGACAGAAAACATGTTGGTACGGATGTGAAACCGGAAGCTTTCATGTTTATTTTAAGGTGGACTCTATCTCTGTCTGTCTCTGCTGGGAGAAAGAGGGCAGTGTACTGTACATCATGGCACCCACAGTTGTCATGCTCCTGTCCTGGCAGTCAAATGGTTCCAGACACAGGAATTAAATAAAACATCATTCCTCTTCTGCAGCTGTACAGTTTCTTTTGGTCAGTCTTACAAAGCATTTCACCAAAGAACAAACCAAACAAGAATCCAAAACACATGAACATACTGGTCACTCAGTCGCGAGGTCATAAGTCATGTTCCCGTCATCTGTTATTATTCTGTCATCGGAATTTGGAAATAAGGTGACTGGAGAGTATTGGTTGAACTTTCTTCTAAGCTGTAAATGCATTAATCTGAACTTGGTTTGACTGCAGACAAAGAGTTTGGTGACTCTTCTCCAATATTGAAACATCTCATTTTAAAGTTCTCATATAGTCTAAAGATAGCTGTCCATGTCTTTTTTGATTAAATCACAGATCTAGGTTCTATATTAATACTGTGAAAGTATCAAAGGTCTTAGTCCACAGAGAAATGTTCACAGCCTGTTTTTAGAAACTGAGCCTTAAAACCAGCTGTCAGGACTTCTGGTACTTTGTGATGTCACAGCAAAGCGGTTACTGCCCTTAGCCACGCCCTCAGCCACACCACCACCACAGCAAATGTGGACCCACCATCCAACTTGCAACTTGGTCTTTTTTTTTTTCTCAGAAAAACAGTCAGCAAATCAGAGGAGAGACTCAGATCCTCTCTTCTGACTGGCTGACTGACCTGTAGTTACTAGATGTGAAACTACATCATAACATAAATGTATCTTCTTATCAACACTTCAGATAAAAAAAACTGGAAAAGTGTGAATTATGGGAACTATAAATGATTGTAAATTGATTATAAATGCAGCAACAACATTGTAGGTGTAGATTTTGACCATCCTTTATTTAGAAAGCAGTGGCAGTGATTCAGCTGTTTGAGTAGTTTCTGTGTCCATCATGGTAAATGTCAGTTGTAGGTGACTGTAAAAGGCCGATTCTGATTCACATTTATTTTTACATTTTACTGCATCTTCTGCGGTGTTATAAGATCTACAGTCAGCGTCTGCTCTCAGTTTTCTTCCTGTAAGAGGAAATCGAGTCATGTGGTCAGTTTTGATCTTTACCTCACCGCTGTACAACACCCCAGTGTAAACAATAAAGGTGAGCCCGACCAATTGCGTTGCTCGTCTCGTCCTGCTGCTACACTGCTGTTTTTCTCCTAACTTGTGCTATAATCAAGGTTATGGAGACTGGATCGATCCGCTCGTCCAGTTCTGCTGTAAAACCATTTATTAAAACATCAAATAGTCGGCCCTGGTGGACGTGTGCCCAGTGATTACCTCTGCAAATCAATTAAGCCACCGAGTAATTGATTGGATACAAGTCCACGGTTCCAGGATCTTGTGTTTTTGGAGCAAGTGAAGGTCAGCACGTTGGACCAGCTTTCCTCCGGGTTGCTCTCTTTCTATTGAAGGAAGTGGAGTTAACATGAAGGCCTGGATCAATAGAGAAGGGATTGGATTTATGTTTGTGGGTCTCTGTGGGTAAAGAAATAGATTGTGATATTGTAATCAGTGATCGCACTTTCACTCAAACAGAGCATCTCTACACAGTGGGATGAAGAGCTTGTTTCTGACTTTGAAATATTTACACACACGACTGAGACTTTGTGATTAAGACACAATCAGAGGAGGAAAATACTTCAAAACCTTGTGCAGCTTTAAAAGGGTATCATGATATTTTTGATACACAGAATACAATCCTTTAGTAAACCGTGTGCTCTGCTTTATCTCACACAAATACTGATGTGAGTTTGTGGTGAGTGGACTCGCTCAAGCTGGGAACAAATTAAGGCAGAAAGTCAATGAGCCTCCTCCATCCTGTGCTGTGAATCGCAACCGAAAAGCAGCAGAGATCCCAGACAACCTGTTCCACAATGGCTGAATTCCCTGCAGCATAAAGATGTGAGTGTCGCTGCAATTAAAGCAAGCTCATCCTCACGAGTCACGAGTTTCATTAAAAACCAGTAGCGACTGCAGCTCTGGCCGAACGTGTGAACTCAGCTCCATGTTGTAGTGGCCAGCTCCTCCGAGGCCTTTGCCATTATACTAGGAGAGGCAGGTTTTCCAAGAAGGCAATTATTCATTAGATTAGTGTGGAAACGAGGTTCTGCTGCTTGTGTACTGATGAATTACAGTGGCCAGTAATTTGCACGGTAATTAAAGATTTGAGCTCCTCACCGCGCCGTGAGCATAAATCACATTTGCAAAGATGTCGACCAGAATCTGTGGAGCGCTCCTCCTCGTTCAGCCTAACCCTGAGTTTAAACCGTTTGAACTGAAGCTTTTATCACACACTTTTCTCCAACAGCCATCTTCTAACTGCAGTACAGGCAATGGGAAACAATAGAAACCTCACTCAAGAAAGTTTCATACACTAATGAATAACTGAATTAAAAGTCATTATTGACATGTCACTAGGGAGCCCAGTGTGAAATTGGTGGTTCCTGATTGGTTAGAATAAGATGATGCTACTTGAACCTTGTCCATTCAATTAACATCAAAGACTTTGATTTAGATCAAATTAACTTTTGTTATTCATATATGAAGCTGTATACAAATGATGAGCAGCTCATCAGAAGCTGATCTGCTGTTGCCACCTTGGCAGTGTCTGATTCCACCTAATTGAGTTAATCCTAAAATGGACAGAGTCCATGTCCTCAATAATGCAGAACTTCAAACAGTAATAATTTTTTTTTTTTTTTTTTTTTTTTAAAGTTTAAAAACTATAAACAAAACTGTTTTCTGTACTAGGCTGTAAACATGTTTATTTCTGTTGTAAATTTAGACATTTTAACATGGAGGTGGCCATTTGAGGTTCATGTTCAGTCCTGGAGGTTGATGTTTGGTAGCACAACATGCATGTGTGTAACAGTTGCGTGTCTAATTGAACAATATGACATGTAATCACATTTTCAGACTTTCTGAGCTCAGCAGCTGCTGCTCCTACATCCATGCAGACAGTCCACAGCAAATGGCAACTCAGATACACAGAACTAATGGAGTTTGATTTGTATGCTTGTACTAATTTTTTTTTTTTTTTTTTGTTATTGAGAAACTTGCATCATCTACTAAAACCAATAAGGTTTTAATAATAGTAATAAGGTGACATTAAAAACTACTGGGCTCAGATGTTTAGAAGGGATGGGAACCTGTTTGAGAGCAACAGATGAACCAGAGTTCAACCTCCACTGCTCACAAACACTTTATTCTACACTTCTAATGATAAGGTGGAGCAGCTAACATTGATTGAAACATGAAGCATGTCTGAAGTCCCACAGAAATAGCATTTACTTATAGGTATCAATACCAGTATTGCACCGATGTGCAAGGACAGACTGATTGTTGATGTAGCAAGAATCAGATTAGTTATACATTTGGCTACTATGTTCATCTGGAAAGAGAATTCATTTTTATTGGTGCAAATTTTTGCACCAATAAAAATGATAAAATAATTTCAATTCAATGAATATTATTACTTCAGGAGAAAATGGAGCAGAAATGTATATATCAAGCACAGTGCTGCTTGAAAGTATGTGAACCCCTTGAGCAATTTAGATGTTTCTGTTGTTTTACTATGATTTTATTTCATCACCAGTTTTTATGTATGAAATGTCAGATATATGTTTATCAATTGCATGTACTTGTTTAGTGGGACCTGTTTGAGTCGCCCAAAAACTACATGAAACATGAAATTAGTGTATGTGCAAAAGTAAGTGAACCCCAAGCTGCATTGGTTCAGTCAAGCAGGTAACAGACTCAGGTGAAACACATTTGGTGCTGAATAAATCATTTAAACAGACCAATGAAATGAGACGTCCTTGGGAAAGGGTTTGTCCTGAACTAATTAAAAGAGAGAGGAAACCAACCAAACCACTGTGGTCCCATACAAATCAACAATTCCCAGAGCAAAGGAGATATGAAGGAGGAGGACATGAAGAAGAGGGTAGTGACAGCCCATCAGTCTGGGGAGGGCTATAAGACCATCTCCAAAAGATTCCAGCTCCATCCATCCACTGTAAGACAAATCATTTACAAATGGAGGGTCTTCACATGACAGCAACTCTGCCTGGAAGTGGACGCCCATCAAAACTATCACCTAGAAACACCAGAAAAATAACAAATCAGGTAAAGGCCAACACACACATCACCTCTAGAGAGACCTCTCTGGTAGCATCTGGGACAAATGTGCACGTGTCTACAATCAGATGAAAACTGAATAGCCATGACATTCATGGGAGGGTTGATAGAAGTAAGCTTCTGCTCTCAAAAAAGAACAAAGCTGCCTGTTTCAGTTTTGCCAGAGAGCACTTGGACAAACCAGAGGCCTTCTGGACGTCCATTCTCTGGACAGACGAGTCCAAAATAGAATTATTGGGTCACAATCAAAACCAACATGTTTGGAGAAAAGCCAACACTGCATATGAAGAAAAGAACCTCCTCCCAACAGGAAGCATGGGGGTGGAAATGTGAACGTCTGGGGCTTTTCTGCTTCTGGACCTGGACGACTCCATATTGTCCAAGGAACCATGAATTCTCCGTCATATCAACAAATTCTTTGCCAGAATCTCCTGCCATCAGTCAGGGAGTTGAAGCTGGGACGAAAATGGATTATGTAACAAAACAATGACCCAAAACTTTCCAGCAAAACTACAAAGGAATGGATTCAGAGAAAGAGGATTCGTACTCTGGATTGGCCCAGTCAAAGGCTGGACCTTAATCCAATTGAAATGTTGCGAGACCTGAAGAAGTTGGTACATACCAGATGTCCCTCCAACCTCTCTCAACTGGCTCAGTTCTGCAAGGAGGAGATCCCCATAAGCAGATGGAGAGACTGGTCAGTGGTTACAGAAGACGTTTGGTTGAAGTAACGGCTGCAGAAGGAGGAGCCACAAGCTACTGATACAAGGGTTCAGATACTTTTGTACATGTAAAATTTTCAGTTTTTTAATAAAAATAAACCGCCTTTGTTGCATTAAATAATGAAAATATATCTTGTGTGTGTCCATTATTTGGAAGGTGTGCTTTACATATTGTGATTTGGATGTATGTGTAGTAAGGTTATTTTAATGTTTTGTTTTGTTTTTTTTTAAAAAAAAAAAAAAGCAGTGACCACGTCTGGTGTGTTCACAAGCTTTCAAGCAGCACTGTATACGCACACATTAAGTCAATAAGTGTATTAGGCCTCCAGTCTGCTCTCTTCCCTCTCTTTCTCGGAAGGACATTAACAAATCATGTGAGCACTTTGTGAACTCTTCATCGCTCGGGACCAACGGGTAATTATTGTTACTGATGGTCATTATTAAAGGAAGACTAACTGTAGAGAGACGGGGCTGAGCAGAGCAGCACCACAGCAGTGAGGTGAGCTGGTGTCATATGCAGGTGGATGGATGGAAGAGGTCTGTCAGCTCATTATTATAGCCGGTTAAGTTGACTGTTCATGGGGACAAAACGACCCTCAGACCAGTGGGAAATGTTCCAGTCAGACCTTGTCTTTCCATTTGTACAATGAATAACTTGACTGGCTTTTCCAAAACATGTGCTCATGAGGAAAACAGAGTCTGGGTGTTTCATATACAAAGCTATTTGTGTGTGAGAGGGATGGAATCATTCACAACTGGTTTATAGAGAAATCACATGATTTGAACTGTGCAGTGTTTGTATGCTGTAAACAAAACAGTGATCAGGGTGAACGGTGTGTGTGTACACGTTAATGAGCTCAGTCAGTGCTGCAGCTGAACCAGACTTTTTATTCCAATGGTTCTAATGAAGAGAATGATTTGAGGCTGGTTTGGACGCTTCCTGTCTCTGGAGATCTGCTTCTGCATTGTTTGAATCATGATGTATTCTCTGCTCGATATAAGATGAGGCAGGAAAAGGATCCTGGCTGACATGAAAACTGAGACACAGGAGCCACAATGACATGATGTCCAGAGCTCAGAGTAACAATGAGCTCAGTCCGTTTCCCTGCTTAATGAACTTATATCCTGGGAGATTAGCGTCAACCTCTTTTTATATTTTCCTTTCCACCAACAAAGTTAATTTCCACAGTCTCTGTCAAACAACATTTTCAGCGCTTGCCATTGTTTAATTAAGAGGAGGTGTGCTACAGAAGAACGCGCACACTGTGGCTAGATGAAGGAACTCCTCCGCTGGGACTTCGTTCGGTTTGAGACTCGTGTGGGTGGAAGAGAGGAGATGGCGCTCCTTGCCAGAGAAACGTACAGTACTCCACCAACACATTGAACGCCCTGAGGGAGTTAAGGCAGTGAATTCCTCCTGGATTTCTCTTTCTGTCTCTCGCTCAGTCACTCCCCCCTTCTCATTTGCTTGTGGTAATTCATCACAGAATCTCAAAAGCTGCAGCACAGAAATGAAGGCTTTGGAGCCCGTGTATAATTGGTTTCCGCGAGGTGCCACCATCCCTATTGAACCTTCTTGACTCCCTGTCCCGAGCAGTGGCAGAGTGTATGATAAAGAGACAAGAGAAACCCCCTGGGGAACATGGAGAGCATGACGACAGCGCGACGATGGAGCAGTCTCCAGAACATTCAGGAAATCACAAGCTTGAGATTTATTTTGACCCGTCTCCTCTGTTTTTAAGAGCATTGAAACGACAGCAGAGAAGATGTAAAGGCAGAAAATTCAATAGGACCATTCTGACTGATTTCATCATGTGTAACTGAAACAAGTCATAATATAATTTCAAATAACATAAGCAGGAGAGAAAAAGAATTTCAGAGCATAGGTTGTTTCAGTATATAATCAAATACTGAGTTTTGATTTTCTCCATGGATCTTTGTGACAGTCATTTCCCATCCTTCTCCCACCACAGTCACAGTGTCATTATTGTATGTATTATAGTGTCAGTCTGAATGGTTGAGACTAGAAACAAGCAACTTTAACTTTAAGTCATTGGGGGTTTGATATATTCTTTACTTCTTGCCTATTTGCAAAGAAACTAGTTTTGCATTTTAGCTGAAGACTGAAGCAACCTGTGTTTCTTTTTGTACCAAACAGCTGCATCCAGCAGACACATATGAACATTAGTGCTCACATTTCTGTCACCTCCAGAAATGTAAATCCAGTGTTTACGTCCTTTTTTAGCTCTGTTTTGGTCTCCAACAACCCCCGAGAAAAAATATGAATGTGTTATGTTCCCCAGCCACTTGCTAACTGTGTCTGCTGTTCGGTGGTGGATAAGCAGCCTGCAATAGGTTTTCAGCTGACTGCTGTGGCTGGAATGAGACAAACAGTAAACCTGGCAGCAGTAAAACCAAAACAATGAAGCAAACGGAGCTAAAAACACTCCAGAGCTGAGGAAGTGCAGAGTGGTGGCGGTGATCATTTCTGGCTTTGTTACCAAGAGCAGCACACTTCACATTACACATAGTTATTGATTCAGTGGTAAAATAAAACTATTGATCAGTGCAGCTTTAAGTAGCCAAGTGAAAAAGATAGAAACTGTCATTTCCTGTCAACAAGAACAGCATAAAAACAAAAAAGACTCATCCGCTGAGTTTGGAAACGGCAGTATACAAAGTTTTAGACAATACACATAACACACATAAAAAGCTGCTTGGAATAATATTTGTACAATATTGTATGTTAGACTGCAGATGTCTGCTTCTACTTTTACTCACAATGAAGACGGTGTTGGAGCTGAGAGCTTCTTGAGCCTCAGTGACTGCAGAGTGCCAACGGCTCCGAACACCATCTGTGACTTTGGCCAGACGGTTCCTGTTGCCTGGCACAATCGCATAGATCACACACGCGCAGCACCGCCGCACCAACGCTTGTGGTCAAGATCTGATTGTCATCTCCAGCCAACAGCAGGCTCGGTTCCTTCCTTCCTGTAAAATGCTGAGGAAGAGAGGACCGACTGGGAGCAGCACTGAGATGAGAGAGGCTCTCAATTTACCGTGGCATCTGTTCATTCAGACAGTATCATCCAGATTCAGCCTGCAAGCCAATAAAGCAACCCAGTCTCTTTATTCTTATGGAAGGGTCCATGAAGTTTTAATAACAGACAACAGTCATTAGGTCCTGTGCTCAGTCTGAACTGGTGATTACTGGCTCAGTGGCAACACTTCAGAGTGGACCGTGAACTGACTGCACTGCTGAATAGTAACAAGTTGCTACTGAATATCTGTGACTCAGTAGAAAATGACTAAGGTTCCTGATGTGATGATGAGCCCATGACTAACAATTAGACATTTATGAATCTGCATATTGACAATCTTAAGAACCATTTCTGATTGACTATGAATCAGATGTGAAATGGCTCATAATCAATAATTCATCCTTACTCTTCATTTTGATCAGTGCTTTTAATGTCTCACCTTAAGAATATTGGCGTCATACAAAATTCATGGGCATTTAGATGAGACTACTGCTAAGACAGGGCAGTTGTAATAATGTGTATAATGAAAACACTGTGTTTATGCTTCTAGCAAAGACAACAAGGTCAGTAACACTTGTAATTCATTATCCATGTTGTATTCGCCACTTGTAGTCAAGGCTGATGAGACCCAATCAGGAGCAACCTTGGGCGTCTACCTCATCATTTTCAAAAGTCTGTTTCTCCAGACAACTAAAACAGGCCCAGCAGTGGCGCTAGGAAACTCCGGGTTCCTGTGGTCGCCAGGAGTAAATATAGTCATAGAAATGAGTTTGAAAAGTAAAGCGTTTCACCATGGGTGCAAGTGTATGAACCAGATGTCATGGATCAAAGCGGTGGACTGACTGACTGAGTGATGGCTCTGCAGAGCTATGACTGCAGCATGACTCAAAATCAGTTTTACATGCAGACCACTTGTTACAGTGACAAATGCCAAAAATTCAGTACAGCAGACGGCCATGACTTATTTCTACTGATATGGAAACAATTTTATATTTTTCAGATATCGGGTTTCATATTGGAACCCAATATCCCACCTACCTAACATGGCAGGGTTACTACAAATGTTATAACTATATAACTTGACCAATTGGCACTAAAATTAGAAATAAATAGTAATGGTTCATGCTCCAGTATGTACTTTAGTGAGGGATCTGTACACAATGAGGTTGAGTACAGGTAACTGGTGATAATGTCCTGGAGGTTTGGCTCTGGTCATATGGGGATGGTAAACCATGAAACTATGTCCACTGGCTGAGTTTGGTTTCCTGCCTTCAGCTAAGCTGCTGCTGTGCATATGTTGGTATTTGTGAGGATGGGGGGGATACCCTGTTATTTGGCTGACGGTTACAGGTGCTTACCATGCAGTGCTCTCGATGAGCGAGCCAGCAGGCTACAGCTATGAGCGCATTAATGTATCACAGCCAAGGTTTCTATCTTCAAAACAAACAGGCTCCCTGCTGGAGAGAGGATCAGTGCTGCAGAGCTGTGCCTCTAATAAATCCCACGGCTTCACAAACTCATGAATAGACAGCGAACAAAGGGTTAGTAAGAGGGGGTCCGGATTTACTGTCACTCCCCCATATGTTGATTGGAGCAGCAGGGGAGATGTTCATTAGCAACCCTGTTATCTAACTAACTCTGTTAATGAGGTGCGGCTGTGTTACACAGTATAACTAATAGCAAACATGGTCTCACTGGAGTGTATATTCATGCTGACTTCACTGCAGCCCTTCACATTAATTCTGTCTAATTCATGAAAATGACACATCTAGTTTCTCTGGACCAGACATGAACATGTGGTGACCTGGGTTTAAATCTAAAAGTGTGGCCTGATCCACAAAAAACAGATAGGAGACATGTGGCCTAGTCTTTATTCACAAATTTGTTTTAAACCTTAATTAAATGAGAATCACCAAGTGTTTTTTTTTTTTTATTATAAAAAAAAATTATAATAATAAAAAGATGAAAATTATGGAATTACAAATAGCTGCTATTTGCCAATTATGAAATGAAAGTGCACAAGTTAAATCTGAAATTTAACAAGTCAGTCACCTCAGTAGTGTCAGCTACGGGAAGCTAAGGCTAACAACTTTGAACTAACGGACAACCAGTTTTTAAGTCATCTGAAACAAGACAAACATGAAATCTTTTGAACAAAGTCTAAATCAAGTCTGAAAAGATTAAAGGTCAGACTATAACTGTCAATCTAATCTAAACTGTTATAATATCACACTGGATGCATTGTTTTAATGGAAGCAGGTCAAGTCTCTGCAGCTTTCGTGGCTAAACTACAGCAGAAGACTCAGATCTCAGAGCTAGATCCTTCCTTGCCTAAATCCTGGTCACCTGATTTCAGCTCTTTTCACTGAGGTTACTCTAATGTTACAAGGACAGAAATAAGCTATTGATTGACTCAAGGTATATGTCTTGTTAATTAAATGTTACAGTAGTTACCAACCTCAGGTAAATGCTGTTAATGTCAGTATTCAGGACAAGGAAACTCTATGATCTAACTATGGAAGTGCTTTACATTGTCATTGTGATGAATTTCTCTCAGCAATCATACAAACTGAAAAAAACAGTTTTCTGTTTGAGTCAGCCCTTAAATATGTGCTCACAACCCTTTCAGTAAAACTGTTTAACAAAATGTTCCTGTGTTAGGCAAAATAAATTAGCTTCCATCCAGACAGATGTTATTAACGCACTAGATCCCAGGGTACCACCACTGCAGGTAGTTTAGTCCAATCAACGTGCAGCCCTGATTAGGTGGCTCAGCCGAGAGCCATTAAATTACCACTTACCCAGAAAATATTTTTTAAATTTAATCTAATGGCAGATATTTCATTCATCATATTATTTCACATCTTTATGACATCATTCCTGTTTAAAATCCCAATCATTAACGTGTGTGAAGCAGGTTGTCGCTAGGTCAAACCTCTGCTGCCTTTGCCTCTGTTACACAACCCCCAACTCCTTTCACCCCTCCCCTCAGAAACCAGTGCTGTGTCCAAATAGAGTTGTAGAAACAGGAGAATCCGGGGCTTAAAGAACAAAAGAAGAGGCCAAGTTCGAGCGAGACGGAGAGACTTGGCAAGATTAAAGCCGTCAATCCCGGCATCTCTGGCAAGGCCTCCTTGTGGGATCAACCGCAAAGTTGTAATAGAGGCAAAGGAACTTTTCTAGTCGACCGCCGCACTCTGCTGCCCTACCCACTCGCCTCCCATCTCTCAGCAGCAGCAGGGCTGGGTTTGAGAGAGGTTTAGGCGGAGTGATCCGGTGGGTAGGTGGGGTGTTGAAGAACTTTCCCTGAACTCTCGACGGCTTTGTGTCTCCTACTTTCATCTCAGGTCACTGTCAGTAGTGGGTTTATCTCGTTAAAAGCAGCCCAGAGATGAAACAGGGGCCATTGCTGCTGAACACTAAGGGTCCAGGCTTGTGCTGCTGCTTTTTCTTCTTCACATACCTCAGAGTGAAGTTTTTGTTTGTGCTGAATACGGGTCATTTAGTCCTGAGATATAGAAACTGATGAATTAACTTGTGACTAAGGAAGAAACTAAGCATGAAAGCTATAAAGAATAAAATGTACACCAAGGCTTCAATGCTTTATTCTTAATAATTGAAGTTGCCACAAGGAAATGGAGTAAGAAAGAACTCTGTTGACACTGTTTCTTGGCAGATACAGCAGCAAGTAACACTGGGAGAAGAGATGTCAGCTGGGCCTTGATGAATCCAGAGGCAAACCGAGTCGACATGTTTGGATCAGTCAGATAAAGACACTGTCAGGAAACAAAGATGTTGACGAAACGGACAAAAGACACATTCGTTCAGTTCTGATGAGCCTCCAGAAATCTGACAGTCATTGAAATGGCTGGCTTTCATGAAAAGCCTGTGTTTTCTTACTTGTGTTATTTGGTTATTGTCACTCTCCTCATGCTGTTGTTGGGTTTTATGATGGCAAATTCATCCCTGGCTCAGATACTAAAACTGTAGCCGTGATGGGAGACAGAACGGCAAAGCACATGACTATCGGAGGCTGTGCTTTATGTAGCAGCTGTCTGCCTGTCCACGCTGCGCACAGGTAACATGACACTTATAGCTCACGTAAATCATCCTTTCACCGGCTTTGTTAGAGTGATGTGATGCTCAGCAGCGTCTAATCTCCTCCTGCTTTTACCAGTTTTTTAACCAATTTTTAGCTTCACAATAGAATCAGAAATGTGTGTCAGCATGCAGACAATGAAGAGACGGCGCTGAGGGAAAATCATTTCTACAGACACTATGCAACTCCAGATGCACTGGTGTTCATTGTATCTGAGCCTCTCTAATGTGGCTGGAGCATAATACAAAGCTGCTCACTTCTCTGAAAGAAAAGCTCCGACAAATAGTTTCCCACAAAACTGGTGCTGATGTGAATCATAGTGATTAAAAAAAATGGAGGTTAATGCTGCAGTATCTTCACTGCTTTTTCTTTCATGATTAATCTCTAAATTACTCATTGACCAAAACTGCAGGCACTGTTGGGTTCAGGTATAAGAACTGAATCTACCTATTATGTATTGAAAGGCAAAGGCGCAGGTACATAAAGTTCGAAGGTGTGATGTTTGATCAACATGATGGCAAGAAACAGGACTGAGTTCATCATCAGGGTCAGAGCAGACTTAAATCTGGATTAACATATTCAACTCTACCAGTTCCAGTACACAGCCCAGCTCCAAGGCCTGACTCCGGCTCATATACCTCCACCTTTGGGTAGATTCTGGCTGTTGTGCTCCAGTGTTGACTGGAGACAGAAGAGTTTCTTTGTGTGCACCACGGTTGGTCCAGATGTGGACGTAGCATTGGACAGTCATGCTGTATATGGACCAGAACAACCCACCATGACATCATCCATTTCTCTGTGAGATGTCGTTTTAAAGGTTCAAGTTTGGAATTTGGCCATCGCCATCTTGTTTTCTAATTTTTTAAGCCAGAAGAAACTGTCATTGAATGTGGGGCTGAGGGGGAGTGAGGGGTGGATCTGACCTGCTCTGCTCTATCCTAACTGTCAGTCAATCACACAGTAGCCAAGACACACCCTACTTTATGGTCTATTTTCCTCTCAATGGGACCATTATTTAAAAAAAAAAAAAAAATGAACATTGTGTTGCATTGAAGACTTGAAACTAGAGCCTGAGACCATGAATTCATTGGGTAAATATTTACTGTGCTAATAAATCAAGGGAGAAGTAGGGACATTTCCACATAGACGTAAATGCAATTTGATTTTCTTTTTACAAGCAGACTCGACCTTTGGAGGTCAGCAGCATTTTTTGATTTGGGACAACACAACCCTGTTGAAATTCACACATTACAGCAAAGAATATTCTTTGTACACACTACTATATATGAGTTTGACTAACTGAAGCATCTGATTTTAGGCACAGCTAGACAGGCCTGGTGTCTGCACTTGTGCACCCAGACTGTCATTTCTAACCATCATATCAATATTTGAAGTGCACATATATTTAATGGTGACAACAGTGAAAACATTGATTTGTTTTATTGTGTTTCAGTCATTTACAGGAATATATCTGTGCTGCTGTGGCCACTGACCCTCATCTTATTTTAAACAGTCGTCGCTTAAAAGAAAGTGACTGCATATGATGTGATATGATGAATACAACAAGTTTAAAAGATGGTAAACATTGCTTATTGGTCCAAGCTTGAAACTGATGTTGCTCAGTATTTGAATAAGCAGATTTATTTTTTGCTTTATTACTGAAAAAAAACAAAACAAGTATAATTAGCGACGCCACTGTTTATCGCAGCGTGGCCCTCGCTGTTGCCATGGACATGGACTGAAAAAGTGGAAAATAGCCCTGAGCTCACACGAGAGCAGTAGCAGCAGCCCTCAGCAGGCTTTGTTAGTTTTTACGTGTCACTTTGGTCTCACCGCCAGATAAGTGCATCTTTTATGTGGAGGGTTTGTTGTGTGATTTTCACCTTGTTTTTTGTTACGGTCGTGATGATGTTGAATCTCCACAGCTGAGCCATTAAATTAATGAGTGCAATATTATCATGTGCTGTAAGTATGAGATGCCCCGCTGTCTGACCTGCCTGGGCTTTTTGAGATCAGAGGTTGTTGCGATGAGATGATGAACAGGGGGAAAGAGGGTGGTGCACTGTCTTTGAAGAGGCACAGCAAGTAAAGTGTTATTATCAGTGATGAATCTCTTATGCTTCCTTTATCTTATCCACATGTAATCCGACTCGGGGCTGTGAGGGATACTTCACGGAGCTCAGGGGAACGCTGATCCATCTTGGTGCTAATTAGAGACGTCTCAGTTTTATTGGCGTGAGAAGCACCGGATACTGTTGATAACGTCAGCTCGGATCCAGCGTACGTGCTCAGGGATCTATTCCTCATCAAATTTCCGATAACTAAATATAGCCATTACCCTCCTGAGGGCAGTCTTAATGACATTAATGGGTACAACAACGATGCATCACTGTAGCACCTATAATAACAGGAAGGACTGTCCTCGGGGTGTTGCAGCGTTTATGCAGCAGTTACCACAGCGTGTGATCTGAATGAAGAGTTTTCTTTACAGCAGCGTGGCGAGCATCAGTATGGCCGACACGTCTTCAGCCAATTACAGTGCTTGGGTGAAACTACAGCACTTGTTGATTAAATGGAATAATGCCTCACACTCATTCTGAACATTTTTATTTCCCATTCCAGCCTTTTGCAGCTGCAGGAAGACTAAGACACTGTGGATTACAATTTCATTTTAAGTATTGACTTAAGTTTCTGTTTTGAACCCTGTGATTTTTTTCTTTTCGTCTTTTAAACCATAGATTTACAGAAATTCTAATTTAATCACTGGAAAGACATCATTACCCCACCTACACCTTCCCAGCAATTTAACAGGAGAATTCTGGGAAATTCAGTGCAGACACAGCAACTGTCAAAAAATGCAAATGAATAAGTAAATAAATAACAGCTCAATCAACTGTTCTGTCTGATCTAAGAAACACAACGCGTGAAAATCCTGCTCATGCCACATTAAAATCCACCTCACCCATCAGAAGTAATTAAAATGTACAAATTGGGTGCACAGTGTGTGTTTGTGTGTGTTCATTTACAAGATGGATGATGTGTAATCTTAAGAATGAATTGCCAAAGTTGTAATTTAATAAACATTTGTTTTATATTTAAGTTAAGTTATTAAGTATAAAATGAAAGCAGATGTCTCCATCACATCCATTTTCACAAGTGTAATAGGAACAAGGCCATTTATAATATTATGATGAAGTGTGTGAACCTGTGGGGGTTGTGGGTAATTTTACCTCAATGACTGGTTTGTCCCCTGTACTCACCTGTGAATGAGGCAGATTGGATTACAGGAGCTTTATAAGACGAAGACGTGATGCAAATTATTTCTGATGTTGAGTTTATCTGCCGTTGGTGAGTTTGTTTTGAGATAAACATTCTGAGATTTGATTTTCATAGAAACAGGTTTTTAATTGACAGGCAGGAATCTTAAAACCACAAATATTTATTGGCTGTTTTCTTAGTGATTCCATAAAAAATATAGCAGATTTTCAGTAAAACACTCAGAGAAACCAAATAATGCAAGGTTTAATGGTGGGCCCAAGTGGGCGGGGCTTGGTTTGTCTTAGAGCTGTGACATCACAAAGTCACAGAAATCCTGGCGGCTGGTTTTAAAGCTCAGTTTCTGAATACAGGCTGTGAGCATTTCTCTGTGGACTGAGACCTTTGATATTTTCACTGTATTAATATAGAACCTAGACCTGATTTATAATCAAAGAAGACATGGAGGTCGACCTTTAAGACTGTATGGGACGTTTTAAAGACAAGTACAAAATGTAGTGATGAAAGGCACACCATTCAATATTTTTATCTTGGTGTCAAATAACTTGTAACAATGAAACTAGAGGGAGTTATTGCCCTCAGCTCCATGGGGCATTTGTTTTGTTTTTGTTTTTTTGTTTTTTGTTTTTTTAGCTTACTGTTTTGGTTTTGTTCTGGATTACATACACAGGCTTCATCAGCTTTGCTTTCAGAAGCTTCTCGTGTAGAGGAAAAGCTCCATTAAACCCACTGTTACTATCTACCCAGCAACAAATGGCATTAAACTGGAGAACATAGTGGAGACCAGAAACGGCTACGAGGAGGATGCTAATTCTGCTCTGCTGGATGTATAAACTGACAAATGCAAATTGCAGGAACTTTTTTTTAAAAATTACTTCGTTGTTGTATCAGGCAGATGGATGGTTAGATTGTTATGTAGGTAGGTAGGACTGTAGTTCCCAGGCTTTAATTAAAAGGATATGAACACATGGCAACTGTGAATATGCAGCCTTTTCCATATCAACAGAAATATATAAATAATTCGACGAGAGCGAGTGTTTCATTTGTCTTTTGATGGCTTGATGGATGCATCAGAGGGTTACCCAATGCTGGATGTGAGGCGCATCTATTAAAAAAAGCAGCATTCATTAGGTCTATCACACCTATATAGAAATATTCACAACAGTCACATTCTGCTCACATGAACAGATGAAACATTTCTTGAATCCTGCGATGCTCTTAACATCTGTCTTCCTGCCTGTAAAGCTTGGAAAGACTCCACATCAGCGTGATTTATATTCACATCTGTAATTCTCTCTGTAACATGTGGTTCTGACGAGTCCTTTTGTTATGTAACACGATTAAATGAAATTAAAGTACAAAGCTGCTGATAGAATCGATGGTTTACTGTGAGTCTGTGTAATGAAATTTCTTTTCCCAGAGAATCGATGAGCTCTATTCCCCTGGTGGACTGTGTAATTACAAAACCCTCATTAGATTATGAAACTATACAGCATATGGTGTGAGGATGAGATTCCTTTGATGTGCTCTTGTAATGACTGCAGCAAAAAAAGAGAGAAAGAGAGAGAGACACTTTGCCTTTACTTCATTTAAATCTGTTGAAAGAAATCAAAGCTTTGAAAGCAAGGTTTTCTGTTTTCAGCTCCCCCGCCCCCGGACACTCCCCCGACTCCTCTGAAGTGACTCACACACCAACCTGGAGTCTGGCATTGACCCTGGAAATGTGTTTTGACACACCAGGGCCAGCGGTGTTGCAAACTTTTGATTCACAGCGAATGTTTGTCATTTTGCCAAAGGATGTAGAGAAGAGTGAAGCTCGATGTTTGAAGCGCTCGCTGCTCATCGAACATGAGAGCGACGCTTCAGGCTGCACTTGTCTTCTGTTCTCGGTGAAACACATGTCACAGACTCGATGTTTGGAAAAGAACAGCAGGCTGGGAAACACAGTCATTCACTGTAACCATGTTTGACAGGCAGCAGTGTCTACAGCAAGTGTACAGGGTCTGTTTCCAAAGTGAAAACCAAGGTCCATTTCAAAAAAGAAAACTCCAGAAACAAGAGCATTATCCCACTTCTGTGTCTGTCAAGCATCTGCAGCTGAAAAACCTCTTGATTACATCACTTATGCTCTGAAAACATTTTTTCATGTTATTTCCCCAAAGAGAAGCATTTAAAAAATGAGAGGCGTCAGCACTGTAACAAAAAATCATGAAAAATCCTCCACAGTAATCTGTCTTCACCGCTTCTTAAACTGTGGGTTGAGATCCAAATTGACTTACGGGGTTGTTGCTATTGGGTCCCTTTATGACAAGGATATGAAATATTTTAATAAGACTATGTCCCAGAGCAATGAGAGCTAATTTCTCACTGGGGTCCTCAGCTAAAATCATTTAAGAGCCTCTTATCTAGACAATCGAATTGTGTAATATGAAGAAATTTTTAGGTGAGAGAGTCTGATGAAGCAGCTCTTTATTGATGGGAGGATTTAAGACAGGACTGGACCAGAGATTGCATGTAAAGATGGAAATAGTTGTAGCTTTTTGAAGCTCAAAGTGGGCTGCTCCACCATTGCCATCTTGGTAGTGCCTGAATCCCTGTTAATCCAGTTTAAAGTTTTTTTTTTTTGTTTTTTTTTTGTACAAGGCTGTAAACATGTTAATTTCTGCTGTAAAGTTGTACATGATAACATGGGAGTCTACGTGGACTGACTCACTGTAGGAGACAGACTCAGTGGCCATTTGAGGAACTGCAGTTTTTGAAACTTCACTGTTGGCTTCATTTTTCAGCCCCAATAGTTTCAGCTAGGACAGGACTTAAAGTGATAGTTTGGCTTATTTGGTACAGGGCAGTGTTATCAATAGTCAGTGTATTACCTGCAATAGTTTTGAATCAGCCTGCTGTGCAGCCTTGGCACAGAAACTGAGTGATGTTTTACTGTGGATGAAGCCATTTAAAACACCCACATAAAAAAAGCTAATATCTGTTGTATGTTTTATTTTGAATATTTTTACTGCTTTATCTTAGTTAGTTAGAAAGCCCTCCCTAACACTATAGCTTGTGATCTACTATATTTCTACAGGCACAAATATGGTGGTTATGTGTAGGAATACAAGTTTACAAGCTGTCGTGGTGAAAATAGTCAAAATAAGAGACTTCAACTGATCTTGGCTTTTTTATCCACACATTTTCCATGGATGTCCCTGTCCACAGCAGCACATCACTCAGCTTCAGCGTCTCTCCTGCTGCTTTTCCAAACTGCAGCGCGCTGATCTGAAACTACTGCAGGTAAAACACTGACTATAGATAAGTACCTCTCCCAATCCCACGTCAAATAACCTGAACTATCACTTTAAAATCAGCAGCAGGCTGTCAGGACGCCCAGTGTTTCCCTGTCACTTAGAGCTGCAGGAAACAGTCTCTTGAAATAATCTTCTCTAATCATCCGACTCTCAACTCTCACACTCAAAACTGTCCCCGAACAACTAGATCTACCCTGAGAGCAGCTTCAATGTTCTAATGTTAAGTGGTTATGAAATAATAACTGTAGAGTAGCCAAGGTTACAGCATCACCGGTGTCAGGCAGAGAATCAGACATGATTTCCTGTGGCCCAGATGTTTTGATATAAAATTTTTATTTGAGCAGAAACTACCTGCTGTTGTCTCCTGTCTGGCTAGAAAATTGTTGCCAAACTGCAGCGACTGTGTTGCACCATTTCCCCTCAGAGGACAAAGCAAGAATAAAGTCACCATCCACAGGATTGTTTGATTTTTCAGAGACAACAGATTGGACTCAGACTGGGTCAACATGATAATAACAAGAGGGGTGCCTGTTGAGGGGGGGGGGGAGACCATCATCTGAAACAATTTAAAAGGAAACTACAGGAGAAGGGATAGATCTGTCTGTGCATTTCAAAATAAAGTGACTATTTCACCTGCTGATTTACATCACAGCATTTCACTGTGATTTCAGCCGCTGTGATAACAGAAGTCAGGACGGACTTCTCAGAAGTTTGACTTTTGATTTGATAAGTTCACATTTTGTCAAGCTCTGAAAGGTGCAAGAATGATTGGTAAAATCTTGTTTTTCTATCTGATAGGACCAGTTTACAGATGATAGTAGATATTGTCAGACGTGACCTGTCAGTCCCACACATCTGATCCAATGCAGCTGCCTTCAGAACCTTTCAGTCTGAATCAGTTCTGTAAACACAGTCGCCAGCTGAATCAACACCTCTGACACAGAACCAACAAAACCTGAGTAAACTGCAAGAAGCTTAAGAGTCAAATTAAGATGCAGAGCTGTTGCGTTGAATTAGATTAAGATGCAGGAGATGTGTCTGATCACTGAGAAAATTAATTGTAGCACAGACTCCAAAGGCTTGATCCAGATGCATAGATGGTGTATAGACAGAAAAGCCCCAATTGTGGCATTTACATTATGTGCAGGTGACCATGAATACATGTTTTTTTATTTTTATTTATTTATTTTAAGAGCAAACCAAGTAAGATACATTGGATAGTCACACATCCTGTTGTCCCAGAAAATGAATATTCTTTCCCAGGACACAAATCGTCCTGGTTTTTGTGGAAATGCACTAATTTAGAATTTTATGGTTTTAAATAAAAGCCCATTGGTTTCTTTGTTATGTTGAGGTGGGTGCGAGTAAGAGTGTTGGTTTAAAAAAAAAAGCCCTGGGTATATGTCCAGGTGTAAACCATGGCTCGACATCTGAAATGTGAAAATGCAAAATAAAGAGCAGATGCAGACTGTAATATAAAACTCCAGGCTACAGGCTCCAGCTGCCCTGTGACCCTGCATGGGTAAACTCTATCAATGATGAATGGATGAATAGACTTTACCAAAATTTGCAAATTTATGGAACTTGCATTCATTATTATCATAACTTTTGCTGTTACTATAGCAAAAACAGTTTGACAATTCATAAATGGAAATAATTGTTTGTGCTCAATGTTTCCTTTAGCATTGCTTAATGTTATAACCTCATTATTTATTGATCTGTAAACTAGTCTCAACAAATTAAACAGGACAATCTGTTTCTTTTTTGATGGTATTTTTTTGATCATGCCTGATAACATGGCACAGTTTTTGACTGATGGATTAAGGTGTCTTCACCTATTTATGGCTAATTGTGGGAGTGAAAATGAGGCTTGTTCACACACAACTGATTCTCAATATTTTTGAAAACGCCTTTACAGCAGATGAGAAGTGTGCGGATGGATATTTCTGGTTTCGTGCACACACACTTTTTGTCATGGATCTTGAGAGATTTATGCATGTGAACAGCTGTGGGCGGCAGTGGATGTGGACCACATGCTTCTATACACACTACTCCACACAGACCACTCCATAATCAGACCATCCACAGAGGGCTAATCCATGGTCCATGGTCCATGTGATGAGTGAGCTGCCTGCAACCACTCATAGAAAGTCCCCTTTTCTGTGTCGTTGATTAAACACCTGTAGCTGCATCACACAACCACAGCAATGACACACACTGCATGTTTAGTCCACACACTCTGTTCTGGGCGCTACACAACTCGACACGTGGACATAAGAGCAGCATTAAACATTTAACTCTGTGGATCAGTTTGGACCTGGAACAGTGGATAATATGAAGAGTGATAAACATTCACACGGTGAAATATCTAAAGCAGCTGGACAAGCTCCATCACATCTGTCAGGACTTTTCTACTAAGAGAAAAGCTCCTAAGATAATAGGTTAATATGAGTTAATATAAGGGCTGAGTCATAATTAAAGATCGGCTCAGAGCTGAGTGTGGACACCTTCATTAATTATTGAAATGTTTCCATGAGACACTGGGCTCAAACGGACATTTTCCTAAATCTTAACAAATCCCCAAACCCTGTTCTGTGTCAGTTTGAAGATGCTGGGGATGTTTTTTTTTTTTCCTTTGCATAAATAAGGACCGACATTTTAGAAGTACACTATTTTTATTTTTTTATTTTTATGCTATGTGCTTAAAGACATAAATGTGTTGTCCAATATGCAGAGGAGAAGAAAGGAGAAACATTTAAATGAATTAACATAAAATCTAATTGTTTGCAGCTCCAACCTACAGCTGCCTGTTCTGAATTATTCTTCCTCAGTCGAACCATCCATCTCCAGCTCCACGCCACTGCCACATTAGTTTACTATACATCATGCAGAGAGAGATTACTGTTAAAAGTTAAGAAAAAACAGTCAATAAAGTAAATTTTAACCACAAACAATAACTGTCCCTGATCCTGTGGAGGGTGTGGTCTAAGTGGCGAAGGCAACACTGAAACCTGAGGCAAGTTTGGTTTGGCCTATAGATGATTTGTGCTTTGCGTCACCAGCCTCACCAGTGCTCGGCTCCTGTTACCTAGCTCCAAGCAACCTTGACAACACATGACATTTTTCCGCAAAATAAACTTGGTTTTAAGGCCTATGGCTGTCATATTATTTTTATTTTATTTATAGTGGTTTATTACCTGTGCACAGTGAACCTCTGGATGAGTCGGGACACGAAGGATCCACCCAGGAAATCAAGGTCATATTTTTCAGCCTCATTTGAAGCTTTTTAAATGGGACCACCTAGTCGTGCCGCTGTGATGCAATCAGTCTTCACATGCAGCCCCCGAATTGGGACACAGCTAAAGTGACATAAAACAGAACAACTCAAATCAGACCAATTTACAAATGTATTTCAACTGCTTTCTCATTTATGATGCAGGAAATGAAAAACAGAGGTGCAGTAAAGGAAAACTGTAGAAATTTGATTTGATCTGCATGAATCAAATGAGGCAGCAGTTCAAGGCTGCACCGCTGGCTTCAATACAGTCAGTGACAGATGTGACAGATGTGCTGTGATTTCAGTTTGAACACGAGGTAAATCCTCAGGTACCGTAAAGCACAGTTCTTCTGATGCTTGGTGCTTTACCTCCACACACACTGTTGTTTGGTCCATCATTCAACAAAAATATCAGCGCACACTCTTTTAGCACGTTCTTGCACAACACTGCTGCTTTGCGGTGATATCTGTGGGACACTGCCAGCTTGGCCGACAACGAGTCACTGTTTGCAGACAGACGCTTAAAAGACACAAGGCTGTTGTTACACAATCATAGTTTATTACTGATGTCATCACTTACACAGACAGAGGAAGTGTTAGCAAATACCTACTGAAAGGTGGTCAGATTTAAATCATACTAGCTGAAAACAGTTGTGGGAACGCTGTTGTTGTCCATCATTGACCAGATGATGTGTTTTCATTTACACTGTTGTTGTCTAGAGTCTGAACTCTGTGATACACAAACAGAATCAGAGTGACTTTCATAGTCAAAGAAAACAGGACTGGATCCAGCTGTTAACAGCTGGTTTGATCTGTTTGCACCTGTTACAGCTCTGGTGAACTTCAGCCGTCCTTAAAGTCTGAATGATGAATGTGGTTGTGTATGTCTTTGAAAATCACCCTGAACATCTGCTGCCTGACACATCTTTTCATCTGGATTTGAAACGACACTTTGTCACAAATGACCGATTAAACAAAATCACAATTCGTGTGAATATTTGCGATGCATACAACATACCGACTTGCTCTTCATCTTGGTCAACTTGTGATGTAAAATCCCCTGTAAAGAACATGATACTCTACAAATTAACATATAGGCAAAGTTCACCATTGTGTTCCACTACGAGCAGTACAATGTCAGAGTAAATCCTGTCGTCTGGTAAGGCTAATCACATGGAGTCCTTCAGAGAGAGGTGTTGACTGATCAGTTCATTTAATAGGATCCACTCCTCTTCAGATGTCCAGAGAGTTCAAGAAGAAGCATTCAGACTTTTCCAAAGACAAGCTGCAGTTCAGAGGAAAGGAAGTCTCTATTTACAGAAAGGTCCTGCATTATTCTCTTTTCCTTTGATGATCCGACAAAGACCAGATCTGTTGATTCACCTGTGAAGAAGAAAATTGAGTTAATAGGAAATCATCAGAGCAACAGCAGCATGTGAACGCCACCTGTGTTTTAATTGAGATATATATGTATATAAATATGTGTGATTAATAAAATTCAGCATAACCAACAGAAAACCCAATAACAATGACATGAGACTGCCCCACTCTGACAGACATGACAAAATGATGAAAAAAATATGCATACATTTTCCTGGCCAGGCAAACAGTTGCCTATTTATCACACACCAACATTAGCCTTCATCTGAGTTGTGTTTCTGTTCATCTGACCAATGGTACAACAGTATTTGTTCTGTTTTTAGATCAGGCTTTGTTCTCAACAATGTCCAAGGGAAATATCTTTTCAGTTTTTTCACTTTGGCTGCTGGTGCTAAAATCCTCCATAGAGCGGAAAACTGAGGGGAAACTGCAGAGTTGGTTAATTCTCCTTGGGTTCACCATTTTTTGTCGCCTCTCACAGTAGAATTAAATTATTTATATAAAAATATAGACTGTGGCAATTCGCTCTGAGTACCATGAATACTCTTCATGAAAATGTGTTCATTAGTTGATACTAACTAAAAGCTTGTTTAATTTTCAATTAGTTCTACATCATGTTTACTTACTAATAATTGATTAAACTTTATAACGTACCTTTCAAAGCCAGAGTTGTAAGGTGCTGTACAGCGCAGTTAAGAAAAATACAAAAAAAAAAACCCAGACAAAAAACAATTTTGTAAAATAATGTCAGGACATTATTTTTATTTAAAAGCAACTTCAGCTCCTTAGCAGGCACCATAAATTAGCTTCTTCACATCACCTCCACAGGTCAAACGTCTTCTGACTGGGTCAAAGGTCAGAACCACCTGAGGGATTCTGCCAGGTTCAGTATCATCCCAGTACCTGATAACAGACCTACAGTATACTGGTCTGAACCATCAGCATATTGATCTATCAGTTAGGTTGTTATAGGTGTTCAGGATAAATGATTCTGCGGATTGGGTTTGTGCTCCACACTCAGTTTTTCTCTCTCTTGGTTCGATGCTGTCAGATACTCTGAAGACCTCCATTCTCCTTGAGATTAAATTGCCTGTCATGAGGCTCGGTGTCTGACTGGCAGCTCCTCAGCTCTTCCAAAAGTACATTCTGGAAAAGGCTCTTGAGGAACATAACATAACAACCTTCATCACGACGTCCGCTATCGATTCCAGCCGTCTGTCAGCTGCCGCGTAGGTTTGACGGACTGAGGGAAAGCCGCCGCCGAACTTGTTAGGCTCCATTATCGATGCTGAACTTTTGAGAGGAAACAGACAGCTCTGACAGCCTGGTTAGATTAATTCATAAATGGATCGTCTGACACTGAACAGGGCAGAGCAGCAGCACGGCACTGCACTACAGCGTCATATAAATCATTCTCAATTATGCAGAAAAGCAAAACAATCCGGAAAACCATCAGGCCATCACTTCACAAGAAAACCAGCATAATCATATAAACACGGGGTAAAGAGTTTCCATCAATCCAGGTAGTTGCAGCACTTTGCTAGTGGCTGAACAGGCTGCAATAAATTCCTCCCCTTACAGAGTCATTTACATTCTGAGCTGTCACTGTGATTAATGTGGGACTAATTTGAGAATAATTCCACACTGAACCGACAAAGAGCCGAGTGTCTTCCTGTCAGGGGAGAATGTCTACAGAGATGGATATGCTCTTGGGGGGGTGTCATTAATAGTGTTTGAATGAGCGTCTGAAACAATGCTAAAAATACAGACAGGAAAACCAAACCTTCAGTGGGTGTTGCGTTCGTTTAATTGGTGGCTGACAAGTGCTAATTTAACTGGAAAAGGATTCATTTCCTTTTAGTGCCTGAAGTAAGGTTGGCTGAAAGATTTAACACAGCAGGTGCATGGGCTTGTGTTTGTGTAATTCAGCCGTGTAATTGGCACACTGCGGCGACCTTCTCAGCAATATGTTTTGTGTTGTAACTACCAGGTTTGGGATTTTCACAGAAGAGCTGTTTTTTTTTTTTTTAAAAGCTGCACTAGGCAAGTTTTTTTTGAATGTGAGAATCTGCCTGTTAAATCAGCAAAAACAGAAAGCGGGGACACTGCAGTCACCTCCACCCAAATGAAATTTACTGTCAGAGGTAATCAAAACTTAAAATGACTGTTCAGAAGGGGGAGCTCAGTAGGAGAGGTGTCACTCCACATTAATTTTAATGGCAGCATAGGACTTTAGCGGGAAGGAGATGGTAGGAGGAGAGAATATACAGGATTCATTTGTCAGACACTCCTCCTTATTATGACATCCTGTTGGTCTGTTGCTATCAGCAGATGCAACCTGCAACACACCCACAGGACAAACAATACTCTGAGAGGCATCAAGTCTGCTGTCACTGAATATTCGATCTGCTCACTTTTACTGCCCCAAGCGGCAACGAGAGTCGAGACTTTCAGCTCTGAAAGTTTGAAGGATCCACCACCCAGAGGTTCTGTGGTGGGACCCAAGTGGACTCATCAGGCAGTTTGGACGACAGGTCTCCTGTCAAAGCGTTCATTTTCTTAGATAATCCTTTGACTGGTTAAGAGCAGTGTTGTCTGATTTTAGCCCATTTTGACATCAGTGGGCAAATGATAAAAACTTCTTATATATATAATATATATATATA
>CM076669.1:13685035-13715035 GCA_038496675.1 Rachycentron canadum
TATATATATATATATATATATATATATATATATATATATATATAAAAATAATATAATTTTTCTTTTGCAATTATCTGGTTAATGTGATGTGTAACATCAGACAGAAACAGATTATTTGAAATGAGTAAAGTACACAATACAAGTTATTTTCCTTGGATTGTCTAATTTTTCCACAATTATTTCATCAGAATAATTTGAAAGATTCAGTAAAAGCAGCACCAATCAGAGGCTTTAAAATCCTCCTGAAAGCACAAACCTTCCAGAGAATTTTTTTTTTTTTTCCCCTTCACTGTATATTTGTTTGTCTGCTCAGACTGAAATGTGAGTCTGGTAAACTATCAAATTAAAAAAACAAGTGTAAACAGCAGTACTCTGTACACACCAACATTAGATCTTTACACCACAGGGATAAGAGTGAATGAAGTATCACTCTGTTTGGTCTGTTTGCGTCACTTTCTAGGATTTCTGTGTTTACGAGTCCAAAAGAGACGATTTCAACTGTTGCATCTTGCTGCCAATGGAGGCTTAAAAACGTACGAGCGCAGCAGGTCTGTTTGAAGTAGCTTCTTTCCCACTGTGTGCTGGGCTTCGCACCGTGTTGTTCACGTTTTCAAAAGGTGACTGCATTTCTGATGCAGAGCGATAGAGGTCACTGGAGCTGGAGGTTCTTAGTGCATATGGTGCCGTTTTCCTAGAACTCAGTGCCCCCCAACTCCCCCCAACCACCACCACCACCACCAACCTCCCACCCCCCGCTGCTTCAGCCCGCAGAAAGATTCGAAACCGAAGAAACTTGTTTCTCTCGCTGAGTTCAAAGGTGTGCGATATGACTCCTGCTGGGTGATGTTGATGCTTTGAACAGGTTTTTGTTGTCTTTTTTGGACTGTACACGTCCCGTCTCTGGAGGACTGACACTGCTGGGAAATGTGGTTAATAATACCATTTGACACGTCTGTTTAATGGGGAAGGAAACACCGCACAGTAAATGATATGAAAATGTTCTGTTTGTACAATGAATTAATAAGATGCAGTAATGATCCCCGTTGGGAGTTTCTGTAGTTTTCAATTGGATGTTCTGTCCACAAGAAAAAACACAAATAAAACTATCGCAAAATAATATTTAAAAACCAGATTGATTACCTGGACTCTGCTGCGAAGCGTCTGACGTTACCAAAGCTGGTCTCTGTCCGCAGAAATCTTTCCAGCCATCCATGTTACAAAGAAAGAAAAGATATGTTCAGCTTTAAGATCTCATCAAGACCTGATAAATACCAAAATCTATTTCCTTCCTTTATTATCACCAGACATCTAAGATTGTCTCAGAGCCCAGGACTCCTAAAAGAAAAAAAAGATTATATTTTTCCCATTCTGAGGTCCCGACAAGTCCCTGAATCAATAGCCCCAGGCTCCAGGCTCCAGGCTCCTGGCTCCAGGCAGGTGTGGGCAGTTTAAATAATTAAGTACATGGAGAGAGACAGAACTGAAGTCCACGGGTCGTCATAACAGTGAAGGATACCGGCATCGTGTTACCACGTTAAAAGCAAGTAATTGGAGTGAGTAATTGGCCAGTTTGGCTGCTCAAAGTGGCCTGAAAGTGCTAAGGAGACATGGCAGCCCATTGATTACAGGCCCCCAGGGGTCCAAGCAACGCCTGCAAACATTAGCTGTTTTTTTTTTGTTTTGTTTTTTTTTTGGGTAAAGGCGGGGCAGACGACTATAACAGAAGCCACGGCCTCTTGACTTTGAGGAGTTGCAGAACGCGCGGTCAGACTCAACAGGTTCGAATAAACACCAAGTTGTGGAAAGTTTGTCTCTTAAACTTACCTTAGTGGTTTTGATCTTGTTCCCTGTAGCGCAGCTCCAGCCCTTCAGATCAGGAAGGACTTTGCATTCCTCCCCATCAAGGCACGGATGCATCTGACACCACCACTTCTGCGCCACTATCGAGGCTAACAAACAGGGAGGTCAAAAAAACGTCATTGTCCATAGCAGTCATGTTCATTTCACCAAATAATGTCCAACTGTGTTAAAATAAAACTTGAAGAATAAAGTGACGTTACTTATTTTCAGCCATTTTTTTGTGTTGCTTTCTGTAGGAATAAGTGCGGTTTACAATATATATCCTCACATGCATGTTCTTTAAAGGCATATTATTGTTATCTGACATCTACATTAGCCAATGTTAGCTTCAGTGGTGAGCATCAAGCAGTACAAAGCTAAAAATTCGGACGATCTTGAAATGGAATTGATGTCTCTACACTTTACTGCCCACTTGTGGTGGCTGCAGGGTATTGTCTCTGAAAGCTAGCTTGACTACCAGCCGTTGGAACTATTGTTGTTATTTTTGTGGGTGTGAACGTGTCCTGTTGACAAAGACGAGAGCTTTGCAATCGGATAGCAAACCAACCTCTGAGGTTTGTGCATTGAGGATAATCCTGGACTGTTATTTAATAAAGCGATGCAAGATCAAGATTAATACCATTTCTCCACCAAAATTGCTTAGTGTACCTACAGTTTTTCAACATGTGCAAACCCACTAATGAAAGCCCACTGACCCCTTTTCTACTGCCAGTCAAGTTTGCCTTTGTGTTCAGATTGAGGACGCACAATTGTGAGGAACAGTGTCATTACATGCACTCACAGATGCAGGGGAGGGTAAGTGAGCCGCTAGCCGCCATGTAAACTGTTAAAACTGAAATATCTCGTCTCCAGGTTGGTGCTCCTGTAAAAGCCTCTGCGAGACACTTGGATCAGTGTGTTTTTAAGAATTATTTGGGATCTTTAGCTCACTCAGAGCGCCGTGGAGCCGCGTTGTCTCTGCTTTAACAGCACTGTGTCGGAGGCGACGGGTGCGTGTCTGTGCTCTGAGATGTTACTGCAGGACAGGGAGCGAAAATGAGCACATTCACCCAGGTGTTGTGTTTACGTTGATGCCGAGCAGAGCCCATAAATACCTGACTCTACTGCAGATTGTAGCCATTTTCATTGCCAACAAAAGCCTGAAGTTAGTGGGTCTTTAGTGGGTGTTTTTTTTTTTTTTTTTTATAAATTACATATTATAAAACATGATCTTTCACATTTCCATGATGCTACGATCCTGAAATGAGGCGTCCTCTCCAACACCAATCAAATCATCACAGTTGTCTCATCAGGCCGTGTCACATTTTGACAGCTGTCTCAGGTAAGTGATGTAACATTTTCTTTTTGACTGGCAACACTCACTAAGTCTATTTTGAGCCTTGTCACACACACATGCATGTGTTGAAGATGGGAACTGACTCCCGCCCTGTGAGGTGAAAACCTTCAGCTCCTCCGTCGGTACCATGAGAGAGCATTAAGCTTCTGCTGCCCCTTCGTGCCGTACATCATTTAAACTTGGCGTATTACAGAGGTCATTATCTTTGTTCCACATCCCCTTCCACCAGCATTAGTGTTCTTCCTAATGAAGAGGTGGTTATTATAATCCACACATAACACAGGAACCTCGCTGGAGTAAATTGCACCGAATGGATCCTTTATGACATGAGGGAATCACTTTGTATCTCACAGCCGTGGTTGAAGCAGCCGTGTGGTGTAACAAGTGCATCAGGTCAACTGCGAACAGATGGTGGTGGTGGAGCAGCAGCTATTAAAAAGCCACAGAGGTTTCTGGTGAAATGAAATGGGAGTATTGATAACCAAACATACATAAAGTGCAGGAGATCCATTTCACTGAACAGTTAATGATGCTTTAAAAACTCAAAGGCTAAAAACATCTGGGAGCAAAAATAGACTCACATTTTTATTTTATCCTATTTATTGTAGCTGTAAAAATTGCGTGCATGGCTTTAGTTTGACCTTAAGCTCTTACTCATAAATGGTCAGACATGTTTAAAGGGCTCACAACTCAGTGCTGTTAGATGACCAGTGCGAGCTGATGTATCATCTGTTTTACATTTACAAAATCTTGAAAAATAAAAAGTCATTCATCTTTTAATCACATGTTAAATTGCCTTAATTACATCCATGTGCCAGCAGTGAAGATTACAGCCTGAGTGTCTTTGGATAGTGGCCAAAGCGTATACAGTGACATCGTCTAGTTCAAAAAGTACAGCAGATTGTCACTTGTAATTTAGCTGTTGAAGGAGCACACATCAAATCCAGTTTAGTCTGCAATTTGAACGTTACTTTTTATGCTGATGGTGGATTTTTGTAATAACTCACAGTTTAAATGCTCTGCCAAATCCATTTTGACCATCTTTACAGGTCCATTATTGTGTAAAGTCTCATTTGATTATAAATCCGGTGTAGGTTCTATATTAATACTTTGTGATGTCACAACAAAGCAGTCACCACCCTCAGCCATGCACCATCCAACCTTTATCAGGATTTGGTTTCTCTGAGTGTTTACCTGAAATCTCCTATATTTTAATGGATCACTCAGAAAAGTCAGCCAATCAGAAGAGAGGCTCAGATTATCCCTTCTGATTGGCTGACTGACGTAGAGCTCCACAAAGAACCCAAAGAGAGATTTAAAACTAAACTGAAATGGTTTTTGGTCCATAAAACCACAAATTATGTATCTTCTTATATATTCTTATATCAAGACTTCAAACAAAACATCAGATGAAATGTAAAATATGGGACCTTTAAAATCTGTCTCTTGTAACACCTGCCCTCCTGATAATTTTCTGGACAAACCCTTTAAGACCACAATAGGAAACCAAAGCTTGTCTGACTGTCCACATGTGACCTTATCAAACTTATTCAGGAAAAGGTTATGGCAACATTTTAGGTTTATTTTGATGCTGAGTGTAACTTTCTCCATGTGTATGTGAACTTTATGACTCAAATAGAGCAGTGAATGAAGAATCACTCAAATTCTTATTTAAGTACAAATGTTACGTAGTTAAATTTACCTTAAATACTTCATGCCACTTTATACTTAGGTTTATTGCAAACTTTTAAAACCTATGATCACTTGAAAAAATGTTATAAAAATGCTTTGAAAAAATCTCAAGCTCCACTTCTAACAGTAAAATGCATCAGAAATAATATTCAAATTATATAAATTATAATTTTTTAATTTAACCAATATAGTGTTTTTTTTTATTTCAAGCAGGTGGCTGCAATAATGGAGCACTGGATATTGTGGCACTGCAGCTTTGTAGGTCATCAGCTGATTTCATTAATCAGGGAGAAATGAATCCATCAACTAGTGCTGATCTTACAGTGACTGCAGAGGCATTATGGGGCATTTCAGTTTTGCCCTTTATAAGAAAATCATGGCCTAGCTGACACGCAGCAGTTTCCCCCTGTCAATGATGTAATTCTGTGATACAATCTGTAATTTCCCTTCACTAGACCAAGGAGCATAAAAAGTAAGATATAAGGTTTGTGTACATTTATTAGTGTTTTGTCTCATCAGCACCAACTAGAAGCTGCATTCAAGTCAAACATCTCCATGTGATTGAGACATTTCCATTGAGACATTTCCATTAAGATATACAGATATTTTCTGGATCTTCAAATTGATTCGGGTTTTCTCAAATGTCTGGAGGTTATTTATCTTCATATAAAGAGGAGATTGTCTCACATAGAGTTGAGCTAAAGGTAAATCCCTGGTTGTAGAAGAAAGAATAATTAAAAGGTTAAGTGCTGATCATTTTTCCCTGAGATCACCCGTGGAGCTTTAAACTGAGGCCGGTGGCTCACAGCTCTAATTTGCAGAAAATGTCAATACTTAAATGTCAAGGAATAGGTCAAACATGATTGGGTCCAGAGTTTAGCCAGAAACCATCGCTTTTCAGACCAAAGTGAAGGAGCCACTTCAGCTGAGTCGGGGGTCTGACCCATTAGCTTGCTAAGAGACCCTCTCAGTCATTGACTTGACAGTGGACAGCGTCACGCTCATTCATAGGTGAGGAGCCAGGATTCAGCAGACTGTATTGAGTGGTGCAGACTGGCTAATGTAACAAGGATATGTCAGTTCATTCAATCACAGGAGAATCAGGAAGTACTGAGGATACAGATACCTTCCCTTCTTCAAACACTCAACACTTTCAAATCACAACAAACTACAGGCTTGAGTTTATATAATTCATTACAACGCACTATTGATATTTGATATTTTTTCACAGATTTTTGAGTTTTGATGCTGATTGTGTATCTTAATTTGTAATAAAGTGACACACTCATCCATTTGTGAATAAGGTACATGTTTGTTTGTTTGTTTGTTTTTTTTTAACCTGAAAATTCTGATGAGTTGTTTCAGCCCTGAGCAGTGTCTTCAGGCTTCCTCACAGGTTGCATGCAGCCTGTGGCAGCCTCCACCAAGACGACAGGGCAGAGTGAGGCACAGTACTATAAGTGAAGGTGACGCAGATGAGCATTTTAACATGTTGATACTGTGCAAGCGAGGAGGGTTTTAAGAGGTGAGGGGGACATGTGGACCCTCAGTAGTAGGTATGACTGTGTTCGCCAAATGTTTACCTCATTATTATTGGCTATAGAGAATTGTATTGAACGTGTCTTTGTCTCGCACATTGTGACCTCCGTCTTTGTAGTCCATGCATAAGCACAATACCCATGAGCTTGATCATGTACTGGACATGTAAAAATGGTTTGTACTGTTAATCACTGGTGTGTGAGTATGTGCAGACACCAGTGTCAAGTTGTTCTCTTTTCATTATGCCTGCAGCATCTGCTGAGCCTTTAAGCCAGGTGAGCTGTGAACCCTTTAATCCTTCTGACATTTTACAGACTAAACAATTCATCATGAAAATAATTCAAACAACGATGAAGGACTGTTCAGTCTTTGCTAGCGTCCAGCACAGTTGTCATTTTCCTTTGCGTGTCGTTAGGGTTGTGGGCTGTGTTGGTCTTTTATTGATGCACTGTGGAAAGTGACTGATCAGCAAAAACCTTGTCTGAAGTCAACAGTATAGTTTGTCATTGTTATTCTGAAGGGGACTTATCAATCGAGCAGGACTGCAGACACTGACCAATGCAACTCAGACTGTTGTGTGTAGGTGCTGATACTGAAACAGGGGAGAGGAGATCAGACAGTTTCTTAATCTTATGCTTTTCATGGTTGTAAATAAAACTAGATCTAAAAACCTCAAAACTAAAAACCCAATTCCTGCAGTCTTCCTTACTACCTCACAAATCCATCCAAGCACACCCGGCTTTTAAAGGGAATTGGGGGTTTATTGCATGTTACGCCCAAAACACTCTCGTTTCCCATTATTAATTAACAGTAGAACCCTGTTGAACCACGTGAGTGTCGCCATGAAGCTTTTTTCTGCAGTTAAACTAACAGAGGTGGATGTGGACACGTCCTGAATGCACCCGCTCCAGGAGCTTTAGGCCATGAACTCTGATCGTTGATATGCAGCTTGTAAAGTCAGATTTATGTTTAAATTTATACGTTTTAATTATAAATGTCATCATTATCACATGCAGTTAAACCACTTTTCCTCATATTGCATCAAAAGTTTGTGTCCATAATGTAATCTTGTATATACTTACTTTTCCATGCAGCTGTGATCTGATGAGCAACAAACTGTCCTCTTATTACTTAGTGAAATTACACTTATGTGAAGACAGTGTGTGCTGCAATATTGACGATTTCAGCAAAACTAATCCTCAAGATTTGTGGAGTGAAGTCTTTGGTTAAAAAAAAAAAAAAAAAAAAGGTAGAAGATAACCCATGAAATATTAAGCTGCGGGAGCCTACCATCTACACATGACGGGGCAGCTCTGGTGGTGCCGGCCACTTGCCCGGGAAAGCAGGAGCACTTCACAGTTTGTGACCGCTCCTCAATTTTGTTCTTGTTGCAGCAGCGATGCAACGCCACCACCTCGCAGGTGCCTGTACGGACATGGTGAGCTGCTGGAGAGATGACAGGAGAAATGGAATAATCAGCAGTGTGGCAACAGTTATTACCCCCATCTACTCACCCACTCTTCTGGCCTTGGACTGAGTCCCATAAGAGTCTCTCTCCTGGGTCTCTATCGCCTGCTCTGTCTGCCTCTCATCTGGCTCCATAATGAAAAAATTACCAGGGAAAGCAATTTCATTAAAAGGTCTTTTTATCAGAGGGTTTAGTTTTCCTGTTAGTGTATGCATTTATTCTTCATGTCGTTTTGCTGGAGTAGCTGAATACTGGTCCTCATTGTCTTTAAATTATTGTCATGGATGGAAATTAAAGGGCTATTCCAGCAATTTAATTTTCCACTTCTATAAAGTCGGGTCATTCACAAGAGACAGATTTAAAAAAAGAGACTCAAGGCCCAAAAACGCTGGGGTCTTCATTTCCTATAATGCAACCAATCTGTTTTATTAAAAACCATGACTGATTCAGTCAATGGCCAAACTCAACAGCTTCTTTTTGTGGCGTAGACTCTGTATGTGGAATGAGTCCAGTTCAAGATGATGACATCACTCTGGCATCATCAGGGTTTCTTTAAGCCGTTATACAACAGTTTCACATGGACAGTCATAAAAGGTCAAACCTTCATTTGACATTAACATTTGTTGCCATTGTTATTACCTATAAATGACTTGCTAATTATTTTTACTTATCAAAGACACAACCACAACTTAATTTATCATGAATTAAAGAAACAGAATGTTTACATCATGTTCTTCAAACTAAAAAAAACAAAGAGTCTCTGGAGCTTTAACTCTCCAACACTGCATGCATTGGTTTTGTTTATTTAAAATCTTAATTGAATGAGTTCACAAAAGTGTCAGTCGCTTATTTCTAAGTTATAGCTGCTAAATTAAGTTGAATCAGTTTGAAATTACCTAAATATTTACATTAGGTCAACAAGGAGAAGTTAGTTGATTACAAGTTCTTCAAACAAGTTTGACAACATGACTGATAAAACTGCACAGTTGATAATGCCCTGCTCTGACTCCTCCCTGCAGGTAAATGTAAAACTCTTCAAACACTGTTCATAGTTCACGGTTCAGTTTTTATTACTGATTTGATGGTTTAAAGCCACTTGGTAGGGTTGTTGACCTCAACTTATAACTATGGTGCAGCATTTGGTCTAAATCAACATTTTGTTGTCACAAAGAAGCTGCTCCTACAAAAGCAGAAGAAGAGTAACTGAACTTACTGATTTTTTTTTTTTTTTTTTTTTTTTTTATGAAAACAGCAATGAGCTGAGGATACACACAGTTTTATGACTTTATTAGTACCTTATATTTACGTCACAGGGCACCTTCACAGACAAACTAAGATAACCTTCATGACATCATCAGGGTCATGGACCCTTTAAAATCGATTTTTGTGGTTTTCCACTGACCCCAGACAAAATCGGATGTACATGTGTAGTATATGATTACGTTTTGAGGAAATGTTTTGTCAAGAAGGCAAAACACATTATGGGAAATGTGTGTTTTTGTGATTTTTGCCAAAATAACATAGTCGTGGTTTGGACAATGGCAACCTGAGCTGCTAACCAGCTGATCAAGACTCAGGGTGAGACATGGAGCAAAAGGAGAGCCAGAGTCTGAAAACTATTTCTCAGTCTCTGTGGAAAGTGGAAAGAAGCGTGAAATAATAAAAAAAAAAAAACCTTTGAGACTTTAATCCTCCAGCTTTTATTGTAAATCAATAGCTTTTCTGTAATGTTCATCAACATTTTAATTTCATTTAAAAAAATCAATAACCTTAAAGTTGAACTTAAAATGTTGGCAAATGTGCTTGTTTTTCCAGCCATATAAAATTTCCTAGGCAAAGCCAGCGATTTATAATAAAAGTAAATGGTTTATGCTCTCAGAGGGCTTTCATGTTTCATGTTTCTATCTTCCTCAGAAGCTGAGTAATAAAGGTTTTAGTGAATGTAAAACGTTAAAATGTGGTTTTCAAACACGGCAGCGGCTTCAATACATTTTTTAGAGGGCGTCTCAGGTCTTAATAGTTTAAGCAGTGTAGTTGAGTTCATCAAACAGGATCTGACATTATAAACATCATTATTTTATCATAATCACTGTGTTTGGAAATGAAGAAGGTGCCTTTTAAATAAATAACTCATATGAGATGGTAATAATTGGAACCCATGTCGTTCCCATTTTCCCACGACAAGCAGCAGCGCTTAAAAAAACTCAGATGGGTTCGGGAAAGTGCAGCTCTGCAGTATTTGGAGCCAATTTCCAGATCACGCTCCATTGTCTGAATTATTTAGAGCCCGAGCTGCTCCATTCTCTCTTAATTGCATGTGACATTTTCATGAGGTGTCCTTCTGCAGAGATACTCACTGCCGCTGAGGTAAACAGTAAATCTGAAATAACTGTCTGAAACCGGTCCTAACTGTCTGCACTATAGCAGCTCAACTAAGCCCAGTTAATTACACTCTTACCTCAGTGTGGTATATGAGTTGGTTACAACAGTTTCCAGCAGCTGGCACACGCAGCTACTGAGACTAACAGATTAAGTCAGTTACTCTGCTGAGCTGTTGAGCATCACAACACCTCTGGGACTTACCTGTATTTTTTCTTACAACTGAAAGAAATGTCTAAATTTAACCGGAAATCTGATATTCCTCACACGGATATGACAGTTAAAAAAATTAAAATAATACTGTCTAATACAGTTCTGTAAGTTTTTAATCTTCAGGTTTGGTTGAAATTGTTTTAAGGTGTTGATTCAACTCTGTGGTCATGTTGAACTGAATTCCCTTAAGATGTGATGAATAAAATAACACAATTCCTCAAAACACAATACAGTTCAACAAACAGCAGCCTCCAAAATGACATTAACTTAACTGACATTAACAAAATGACATTAAAGGTCTATATATTGCATATAGTCTAAAGATAGACCTCCGCATCTTCTTTGATTATAAATCAGGTCTAGGTTCTATATTAATATAGTGAAAGTATCAAAGGTCTCAGTCCACAGAGATGTTCACAGGCTGTTTTCAGAAACAGAGCCTTAAAACCAGCCGTTGGGACGTCTGTAACTTTGTCACAAGTAAGCACTTTCCTCAGCCACAACCCAAGCCCCACCCACCAGGACCCACCATCCAACCCTGCAGGATTTGGATTTTCAGTGTTTATCTGAAATCTGCTATATTTTTATTAGATCCCTCAGAAAACAGTCACTTCTGATTGACCTGTTGTTGCTAGAGCTTCAGGCTGAGAGAGATGTAAAACTACACTGATAAGATTTTTAGTTCATAAAACCACTGATAGATATAGATATACATATAGATATCAATATATAGATATAGATATATAGAGATTTAGATATATAGAGATAGAGATAGATAGATCTATAAATAGATAGATAGATATATCTATAGATATAGATACATAGATATACACACACACATTATTGTTTTAGGTTTATTTTAATATGGGCCCTTTAATCCAACACCTCTGTAAACTGTTTTGACCAAACTGTACATTATAATCTTCCTGAGGGAGGATTATTACAAGACTGTTGTATTACAGTGTTTGTATAAGTCAATATCAGGTAGAAAAGGACAAAAAGACAGAAAAGAGAAGAGCATTTCCATTTTTGTTATTCATTCAATATTCACACAATAGCATGTCCACTCTAACATGACCCCCAACCCACACCGCACCCCATCCTTCCTCTTATAGCAAAAATAATGCCGGTAGTCACCAAAAAGCAGCAGGATTCTTCCTCATGCCCAAGCAAGAAAGGATATGAAAGACAAACACGTGGCAAGCTGAGCTGCTTTAGATGTTTGTGAGAGAAGTGCTGCCAGTGTCTCTGTAAAGGCTGAGTTTCACACTGAGGCTGTGGTGTTTCTGACTGCGTGTCTGCTCAGCTTCCCCTGCCAGCAAATACAGACAAAGGCATTTCACTCAGGAATCAATGTGTCCTGCAAACCCACAGTCCAGCTGTAAATATGCTGTGACACAGAGGATCCCTGCTGCTGTGGTTGTTTTTTCTAAATTTGTGTATCTTAAAGTTGCCGGGGCATCTCCAGTTTGATTCTGGCGGGGGATACTTGTTGCATGTCGAACCCTCCAACTTTGCACGTTTCTGTCACTATCACAAAAGTAAATCGAATAGCCTTGGTGCACGAGAAGCCATGCAACTAGAAATTGTTTGGGACATTTAATATTAGATGGGCAATTTCCATTGTCCTGGTCTGGGTATTTTATACATCCAGGATCTATGAGCCATGTGAGCCATCTTCAAATATAGTATTATTTATACTCTCGCTTGGCTGAAAACTCAATGGTTATTATTTTCCTTTTTATTTTTTTCATTCCTGAAAAAATAAACTACCTTTTCATGGCTAATCAAAGCATGATGACGTGGTGCAACATAAAAATAGGACTGAATCACTTTTTTATCTTTAGCAGAGCTGCAGTAGCTATTTCCACAAGAAACTGAAAGTGTTTACTTTGACAGGTCTACTGATTTGATGTAGTAAAGGCCAAAAAGAGAGCAATGATACTTGGTGTGACCAATGCTTCCATATTCCGCCCACAATGTAGTGTGCTGCAAAAATTAGAGTAGATGATACTTTAACATTTTAAAGCCTCAATGCCAGCAGGCTCTCCATCGTCATTTAGACCCACTGAAGACCAAACGTGTTTGAACATTAAATCTGCTGGATATCAGACCTAAAGATGGTCCTATTCACTTGAATGAATATTGTTCCATTAGTGCTTAAGCCAGGTCACAGGCTGCCATATTTCTCCCATTGGCCCCTTCTGGGGGTGAGGGGGGCTACGCTGGGATGATGTCACACATTTTAAACTAATAAACATGTACTTAGAACATAAAATTAATAATGGATTAAAATTCATAATAGATAGAAATAGTTGTAATTGAGCTTATTGGCACTGGAAGGTGTTCCTGCTAACCTTTTTATTGATGTTTTGGTTTGTAGCAGCACCATGAGGGGCCACCAGGATAAACTGCAGCAAGCTCCCTGAATACATTATGGCCCAAACAGAAACATCTTTGTGTGTCTAACTTTGAAACCACAGTGCCAGGCTCTCAGATTGGAGCTAAAAGTCTGAGACTTTACTATTCACTCTTTTGGACTCTCTAGCTCTCTGTTCTCTTAAAGGTCTGCTATTGAATGTAGTGTTATAGTTCACTAAAGATGTACTTTTCTTTGCCCATTAGCAAATCTGATGATTGTGGCACCTCTATTAAAGCTAGAATCACAGCAGAGTAGAAAACTACACCAAGAAGAAAAATTGCATATTAATACTTATAATAAAGGGATAATTATAATAAATGATTTTGTAATGTTAAGGAAAGTGAAATTTAAAAAATCCTATATTTGCCCCTCCAGCAAGATCCACACCAAACTTTAATGAGTTCTTCCCTGGATCGTCCCTCATCCCTCCACTAAGGTTGGTTCACAAACAAACTAGAATTACTGTCCCACGGGTGTTTCCTCCACCAACCACACAAGTTGCAGCAAATATGGACACTTGCTGAGTTAAAGTGGTGAACAATGGCCACTGTTTGGTGGAGCATTATGATGCCGTAGTGAAGTTTACCTTTGACCTTTTAGATATAAAATGTAACTTAATTTTATCATTTTATGCTGAAATTAGCTTATTTGTGTTTTGTGACATCAAAGCAACCTTGACCTTTGACTCCCAGTATCTAATGAGTTCAGCCTTGACCAAGGGGACATTTGTGGCAAAATTGACGGGATCCTCTTGAGGAGTTTCCAAGATTTGTCGTTCACAAGAATGGGATGTACAGACGTACGTACGAATGGCACAGAGGCAAAACAAACAAATGTACAAAAAAAAGACACAAACTCACACAGGTGGAAACATAATGTCTTTAGAAAAAGTAATTAACAAAATTAACTACTGTTGTAGTTGACATTTTGGGAAATCTGATCACTGGCAGAAAAAGTTCCCCTCTCATATGTACATTAAATATGAATCCACAACCAGCATCCACTTAGCGTAGCCTATCGTAGCTTAGCACAACTGAAACAGGCTCTAAAAAGTCACCACCCACCAGCTCCTGTAAAGGTTGACTGATTACCACCTTCTTATTGTTTTAAGGTACGAAAACCAAAATATAAAGATGACGCCTCACTCTCAACCAGCAGAGACTTAAAAGGCACAGGTCCTAATACAGGAATAGTCCAACACATTACCTTTCATAAAACCACGACAAGTCTCAGCTCCAGTTAAAAAAAAAAAAAAAAAAAAAAAAAAAAAAAACAGCTTGGAATCAAATGTTGATCAGATCCTGAGAGCTGACTCCTCCGTGAACTCCTACACTCGATGCTGGCGATCAGACTGCGTTCCGGTTTTACCAGGCTCTCGGTCCTTTCACTGAATCCTTTGAACCAGAGTCTTTCAGTGAGAAGAGCTGGGCCCTTTTCTGTCTGTGCACGACTGAAATTATTCTCCTTGAGGAGCTTAATGTGTGAGTCTCTGGAGACGGTGAGGAAACTGCACATGATGCAGACTTAGTATCATTCATGAAGCTGTTGTGAATGATAATGTAATCATTGCTTTGCTTCATGTGCAGTATTGTGTGCAGCCAAAACTACAGTCTCTCATATAGATGAATTATCGCTGACAATGAGAGTAATTCCCTCTCTACAAACCTACATAATGAGGTGTACAACTGTTGTGTTAATAGTGACAAACAGATTTTCCCCCTCAGACTATTTGTTATGTTATAAGCAGCAGTTTGAGGAGCGACAATCTTTACTCAACGCACAATCTTTCAGCCACAATTACAGAATGGATTCAACTCAGCCGAGCAGAGGATGGATAGTTGGTGTCTCTGTTAGTTACTGCTCTCTGAGGGGTGAACACACAAGTTTTCCTTTCTTGGCAAGCTGCTTTTTATGCAACATATAAGTCATTTTTATTACAAAGTGCAGAAAGTGTGAGGTGCACAGCCAGCAACAATCTTTGATGCATGTAACAGGTTGCACTATCAAGGTCATGTGTCACTACAACATTTACAACAGTAAAGAAAACTCATGTAAAGACAAACTCAACTGCAACTGCTGCAGTGCTACATGTCTAAAAATACAGAGAGTGAACCATCAAATATGTTTCACTCCTCTCTACTTCCCCTGTAGAAACCTGTGTGCTTTGATTCTTACTAAGTGGTTTCCCATTGTGGACGCTGAAACTCAAGGCTGTAATGTGCCTGTGGGGATCACGCTAACACAATTTGAAGGTCAAAATTTTCAACTCACCGCACTCACTCGGGAACCATAAATCATAAAAGCACTGTGTTCAGAGACATGTTGTATTAATAAGGTCAGGTGGAGATGTGCCCATTTTACTGTTCTGACGTCTACCGCTGATTAATCATGTGGAAAAATAATACACAAGATCATTCAAACAGTAAGTAATGTAAAACACTCTTGAGCTCATAAAATGTCAGTTTTCTATTTTAGAAGGTAATGAAGCAGAAATTGTTTTATTTCCACTCAACACAGCAGATCCTGTCGGAGTGCCCTGTAGGGCCTAAAATATACACAGCGGCTGAAAAAGTATGAGTTAATGTTTAGAGCAAACAGCAGTGTCCTGAAATATGAAGCCAACACACACGTGTCAAAAACTGCAGTCCATCAAATGGCCACTTGAGTCAATCCAAAATGAGTCAGTCCCCATTGACATCCATGTTAAAAAGTCATTTTATTAAGCCTCTGACAGGGCGTGGCCTCTTTGAGTGACAAGAGAGTGAGTGTATCGTTTCCACAAACTGGTACAAACCAAAGTCTTGGCTCCACACCTCTTTTCCTATGATTGGATTAGCCAGGAGTTGGTGGAGTCAGACACTGCCAAGATGGCGCTCGCGAAGCAGCCCACTCGTATGAGTGACGTCACAGAGGCTGCGTTCATCTTGATTTACATTCTAAGCTTTAGAGCAGAGGTCTCCAACACATGGCTCGTAAGATAGCTTGTTCCCCCCACCATCTTAGAGTTGTTCCCAAAGGTTCAGAGAGTATTACAAACTTTAAATAGTACGTCTCTCTGACAAACTATTATTTGTTTGTTTTCAGTCAAATGAGTTCAGATCTGCCACATAAAACTCTTCTGGCTGCATAGTTAACCTGCTGTGGCTCATGTGTGTGTCCACCCTGGCTCCCGCTACACAGAGTTTGCAGGATATATGAATGTTGGATTCCCTTGCATTTTAAATACATTTCTGATTTATATTTGACAGAAAATGTCTCTAAAATGTCACTGTCTCCACATGCGGCTGCTAAAATGGTGAAAAAATAATTAATATTTAGTCATGTTTAAATACATCCCAGACATAGAAACTGTAGTGGAAGCTGTTGAATTTATGTAACATGATGGCACCAACTGGCCTTTTCTCTATTTTTGTGAACCACAGGTGTCATGTGTGAAAAATGTGCCGACTGTGAAAAAGATGCAGTGTGTCCGCTCCAAACCAAGACATGACACAGTCAGTGTGTTCCTGTGTATTTTAGAGGTCAGTTTGAGAGTTTTGATATAATAGCTGAATATATGGAACCAGTCATATAAGACACAATAGCCCCCAGCTCCTTCTATTCTCAAAGTAGCTCTGAGACAAAAAGGTTGTAGACCCCTGGTTTACTCTAAACCATTACATACTGAACAGGAAGGGGTGATTAAATGAATTAACACTGTTGTTTTGACTGAAAAGAACAGGAAGAACATGTACAGGCACATAAAACATGTCCTAATTAAAGGACACTCTGTGAGCCATCTCAGCCCGGGACTGACTCCTTTATCTGGTCAGTGCAGGACAAACGGAGTAAACGGCAATACTTATGAAGTTTGTGCTGTAAACATCCACCATGGTAAAGGACAGACACCTCTGTGGCAGCATCTGTCTGACAAGAGAGAGCAAAGGCAAACCTCCTTTTTTTCATAAATCAGAGAGCAGAATAAACTGAATTTACATAAGTGTCAGAGTAGAAAACCATGTTTGATGGTGCAAACATGATCCCGTCTTTACTGACACAGACTGGTTATTTAAAGCGGTGAAAGCTTGTGTGTGTGTTAGTAAATCAACTTGTCTACGCGCTGAAATAAACTACATTTGCCCTGGTTCTCAGAGGGAAGGCTTAGTTCTCTTCTTCATCTTTCTCTACTTCTGGGTTCATTTCATCCATTGAATGATAATAGGTTTACAGCAACAGAAATAACACCCAGGGGAAATTAAGGGTCTGCAGTGGCGATCACAGAAAAATCGAATGCAAGCGAAATTATTCTGATCCACTTCCTGAAATGATGAGCGTCTTGCGTGGGGGATCGCTGCCAATCAAAGCCACGCACTTCAAAGCGGCGTGCTCCCTTCTAATTGGTCGACAAAGACAAGAGAGGTATGCACGATTTCTATCATGCTCTCAAATGGACAGCCTGTCCGGCAGCGGCTCTGCCTTTACACCACCAATTATCTGAGGCGGTGTGTTGTCTGTGGGACTCCCGGTGATGAAACGTGGGTTGGCCTCTACCTGTAATGTTGCTGAGTTGCCATAATTGATCTCCCTGGGTTTACTAGTGACGACTCAACAACACTTTTAATGAGGCTACAGCAGACGAGTTTGACTTGTACCACAAAAATAGCAGTTTCAATCCAATTATTCCCCCATTTGACACTGTGACATTTTATTTGTGATGCAATATTGCACAGTCCCTTCACATGAGAGGTGGCAGAGCAGCAGGTCACTGGACGGTGGGCTGAGGCTTCACACTACGAGCCAATCAAACCAGCCTCCACAAATCCAGCTGGTTCCTGCAGAGCTGAATGGACGGGTGTCTGGAAGTTTTCCTTGTCTCATGATCAGATGTTTACTGCCACTCAAAGCTTCCTGCTCTATACTGCTGGAATAGATCCGTTTTACACACAAGTGTCAGTTCACTCGTGATAAACAGACTGACTCAGCCTCTGACAGCAGTTGTGTAATGTCTCTAACTCTAACTCTCTGGAGGAGCTTTGTCATGTCTGAGGACACAACCTGGTGATGATACCATCTCTGAAGACGATAGTTCAATACTATAGTTAGCCAGCATTATCAAGTGGACATGCAGACTTTGGCAAGTGTAGGCATTTACAGTACAGAGGGAACAAGGAAGGAAGGAAAACAAAGTAGGGAAATTTATGATAAATGTAGGATGCATGATTTTAGAGGCTGACTTACACATGGTATTAAAAGGCAGCATATCTCACATCTCCCTGCTGCACTATTTTCTTTAATCTGCCTGTTTTAAGTGCCTCAATTTTACACATAGTAAATGCAGTGATAAGCGAATTCCACAAGAGCTTTAACAACAGATGATGGGAGAAATAGAGGGTTCCTAATTCACTGATTGTTTCTTTCTTTCTTTCTTTCTTTCTTTCTTTCTTTCTTTCTTTCTTTGTTTCCGTCAGGGTATATGGCTCTGATCAGAGTAATTTATACTAGGATTTATACTATATTTTTTATAATTAACAAATCCTATAGAAATACCAACAATACTTTTGGTCTGTAGGCTGTTCTGGGGCTGTGAAGTGAAGTCAATGCTGAAGAGCCATAAACCTGCATTTTATCTAATGACCATCAGGTGGCAACTCCACTGGTTGTTAAAGAAGTCAGATTGTATTGAAGTCTATGTGACAATGGTCCTACATCTCACTTGATTTATTTGCTCAATAAATGTTTTCCTCATCAGTTTATGGTCTCAGTCTCTAGTTTCAAGTCTTCAATATAACATGATGTTTATTTTTAAACGATTTAGAGTAAAATAGACCATAAAGCAGGGGATAAATTAGGGTGTGGCTACTGTGTGATTGACAGACTGTACCAGCAACAGCGACCTGCCAGGGAAAGCACCTAGCACGTGAGATCCACCCCTCACCTCCTGACAGAACCGCTAAGACAGAGCCTGACAAAAACTGAGCTACACACATGTCAATGACAGTAGAAGGACAATAGGATCAAGGTCTGTGAGGCAGGAAGCTAATGATGCTCTTCAAGTAACAAGTGAAGAAAACATGTTTGGAAACGTCATACATCAGGACAGGAGGTGACAGCTCTCACTGGATTATTCATTTTTACAGAAGTGTACAGATGTTTGCATCTGTTACCCAGCAGCAGTGTTTACTGCACCTGAGAAACAGACACAAGGAGCAAAAATAAACCCACGTGTTGCCTTGGCTTTGACTTTCTCACCTGTGGTTCCCTCTGTCGGCACCGTCATCTCCCAGACACTGATCACCAGCACCATGACGAGTAGAGCCCCTTTACTTCCACTCTGCGTGTATCGTTCACTCATCCTTGCAAAACACAGAGGAGTGAGACCATGAATGAAAATACGACTGAATGATAAGAAGAAAATCATATCACAACATGAGACAATTTCTGTCATTATTTCATTTTCAAAAAATATAATAAAAAGAAATGTGTGTGTCATTTTTGTTGGTCTTGTGCCAAACAACCATGTTTCTTTACATCTCAATGATCTGTAGGTACCATGATGCTTCGTTTATAATTAAAAATGTCCTGCAGTCGTCAGGTTATTATGACCTCATCGTTAGGCTTTGTTGCTAGGCGACATCTAGTGGTTGTAGTAATCATTACAGGAACAAAGGGAAAAGTGTGATGACAGTTTATAAAGCGACAAAGTCGGTAAGGTTGGCGTGGATGGAAAACAGTGGCGTTCGATTCCCATGTGAAAGATGTTTATGTTGTTTCTATTATCCATGATGGTTCAACAAGTCTAACCAAGGTGGTTATAATTGTAATCATGACAACAAAGATCATCTAATGTTGAAGAAGGAAGTTATTTTAGGTGTAGTGCACCACTGAGTGTATTAATATCAACCATGACAACCATGGTCCGGTACGCCAATCGTCATCAGGGCGCAATCTCACGAGACTAATGGGTCGTAGCAAAGGGTTGGAAAGAAATGACCTATATGGTTGTTCAGGTTGGAAGAGTTGATTTCATAATTTTCTACTGTGATACGTTTTACTTTGTCGGCCACATTGTGATTTCAATAATACCTTAATTGTCCTGTCCTAAATGAGTATTACACAGGAGCTATATTTAGCAGACACTGGTTTATTTACATTTGCAAATGGCATCTATCTGCATCTCCCCTTCCCTCTGCCAATTGTCATTGTGAGCTGGATTTGAAGGCTTTGTGACCCAGAACAAGAAGAGGTTCCTGTTCCACCGGCTCACAGTTTAACTTCACAATAGCTTAGCTTGTCTGAATGCTTATTTGCTCTTATCACACAGAGATATAGGCTCTTATCCTTCCTCTTGCTTTCAAAAACAAACTACAGCTGTGAATATGCCTTAGATCACTGTCTCCAAATCCTGCCTTTCCTTCCTCTCTCTCCTCCAGCCGAGGGGAACGTGAACAGAAGGTGAAGACCCTCTGCTTCCCCAACAAGCTTCCATATGCGTCTTAGGGCTCTACAGCAGAGCAGAGGAGAGTGGCAAGGCCGTAGTGGATAATCCTTCCCTCCCACAGTACCTTTTCCTCAACTCTCGCTCCTGCTAATGAACTGAGGCCACACAGCATAAACCATCTGGCACAGTGTGTTATCGCTGACAGACAACGATCACGTTTCAGTCGAGGGTGCGGGAGCGGTACAGTAATTACTGGAAGAAGTGCGGTATCATATTGCGTGAGCGTACAATGTTACAAGCAACGTTTACGCCTAACCCACCGCCTCCTGCATCTCCTCTGCTGGCCTCATTGACGTATAGATTGTCTAAACCTCGTTGGGGTTCTCAGATTATTTGTTGTAATTAAGTTTATTTTGGCAACGCGAACATGACCTTTTGATAGAGATTTTTTTTGTACCTCCCAGACTCACAGAAGAATTAGAGTCTAGTGATGTGTCTCAGATGTTTACTGAGCCCGCTGAAATTATAAATAAGATGTCTATCATCATGACACACAGCAAGACACAGTGAACACCACGCACTCTATTGCTGTTCAGATACAGTACATGCACACAACTTCAAATTCATATTAAATGATGTCTTTCATTTGGTTATGATTGTAAGTATATATGTACATTGAAAATTAAATTAAAATGAAAATGAAATGAAAATTAATGTAAAAAAAATATATACATATATATAAAACATACTAGAAATTGTATCACTTGACATGACACATTGAAACATGTTATATATGGCGGTATACGATTTAGATTTATTATATAAAACATAAATAACACGATTTTTTAAAAGTTATTATGACATTACATTCAGGTTACATCATTAATTTCCACTTCACTTTTTCACCCTCTCCCCACACATGCCCTCATACTACACTCTCTACTCTGTATACCAGCTGACCCAGGATCATAAAATATATTAAAAAAAACATTCAAACACATAAACACACATGCACATATTACAGACCATATTTTCATCTTATCATTTATATATTTTTTTTTTTTTTTTTTTTTTTTTTTTTAATCTATGAAATGTACATATCACATCACAGTATATTCTATCTTTCTCTCTATGGGAAATGTATTTGACAGCTCACTTACAGCTACTCATTATTTCACAGATTCACAGATAATCTGATATAATTTATCTAAAAGTTTAACTTTAATTTAAAGTTTAATTTACCCAAGAGAAATAAAAAATTTGTTCTATTTTCACTGAATTTAACAGTAAAAATATTATACACTTATATGTCTGTAATAAATGAAGTGTTACTATCAAACCTCAGTGATGTGTCACAAAGGTTAGGCCTGTGGTTAGTGATGTTGGAAATATCTGAACAGGTCAGGTCACTGAGCCAATATTCCACCAGAGGAAAACATTACACCAACAACAACTAAATGGACCCAGGTGATCTTTCATGGTCTCCACGAGGATTTTCCCTCCACAGAGGCCAAGATCATCAGCTCTATGACATCTAACAGGAAGCTGAGTGGAGCTGAGAGACATTCACTCAGATGTTCAGTATGATAGTAATGTAATGATGACATTTATGTGTTTGTTCAAGTGGACCTCAATCTGTACACCTGCCTGCTGGTATCGGAGCATCGGTGCTGATGTTCACCTGAATGGTGACAGATTTATAACTGCTGGTTACCCGAAGAATTGGAGGCTCAACTGAAATGGGAACAAGTTGATGTCGCTGTGCAATTCACAGTGATGATGTGTGTGTGAAAAAAGGGTCACTGATGACAGAGTGCGGCGCTGCAGCATCATTTGTGCTGTATAAGGGTGCAATTCTCTAAATGACATCTCATTGTCCCTGAATGTGCTGTGTTGTCATTGGTGCGGCCGTGTGCTCTGCAGAGCGAGGCGCTGAAGATTTGTTACAGTTTGAGGCCATTTTACATCCCGACCTTGACTTGGAGGTCTTCAGCAACTTTGTGGAAATACAGAAATACTGCTGCATGAATCCAAAATACCTGCCGTTCAAGTCCACCGTGTTGTCTCACAAGTAAACTGTTTTATTAATAACACAGTGTGATCCAGCCTGTATTCAATGCATAGAGGTTTTTCTCTGTCTGGTAGATGAACAGGAAGTGTTACATTATTACATTTGTGCTAACTATTATAACAGTAACATCGACATATCTTTATCTACGTTTTCCTGCAGGAACCTTGACAGAGAATATAATAAATTAAAGATGCACCAATTCATATTTTTATATTAACAATGGATCAAATCACTATATGTGATGTACAAATGGTGACTGGTTATGGTGAACTAATGATCAGCTTCCCTCAGCTCTATGGAGAATGTTTTATGGAGAATCATTGTTTTGTTTTTAGAGTCCACGGCTTTTCTGTGGTTCATTACGTTTTAGTTTTAAAAGTCATCACTTTTGCCATATTTACTCTGGCGTTCACACTGCTCCAGAGCTTTTGGGCTCCTCAAACTGAGACTTTTGGAAACTATACTTTATATGCTTTATCTGAGTTGTAGAATGGACAGGCAGAAACAAGACCTTTGGAAAAGATAACGCAGACACCCACGGTCACTCTCTGATTGGGTCTGTTCAACCTCAGCTACCAGAGGTGAATACAACATGGATAATGAATTACAAGTGCTGCTGACCTTGTTGTCTGTAGTAGCTGTTAGGCAGTTAAATTCTGCATGTTAATGCTACCTAATGATGCTTTTGCTGTTTCCCAGTCATAGTAGTTTGTAGTAGTAGTATTTGTAACTAAACACCTAAAGATTAGACATTGTGCTTGTGCTTTTCATAGGTATTAGTATCGATGAATATTATTTATGACGCTCAGCTGGATGAAGTTTGATTTTAAAATGAAAGCATAGCAGTACAACTCTGGACATCGCCTCAGTCTCACAGCTCTCTTTAATATAATTAGCACAGCAGGCAGCTGTTTTCAGTCTATAAGCTCTGACAGACCTACTGTTCTTCCTGCCCAGCACCAAATGGCAGGCAGACAAAGACATCACGGAGCTGGTACGATCCTCATGCAGCTAAGAGCCAGATATTTCCCTCCAGGGCTGGTGAAGCCCAAACCAAAGCTCAAAGAAGAAACACCACACTCCATGAATGCTAATGTTGCTCTGTAATGCTGGAGGTGTAATTAGGTACTTATCTGCTAATACAATTAGCATAATGACTTAATGGGGTGGTATCAGTGTAGTAAAATAAAATTGAATTAAATCAATTAATAACACTGTATATTAATGGAGAAATTAATTAAATCCATGAATTATTTGGAGTCAACTTAAATATGTTGTACATGAATGCAGGAGCTAAATGCAGCTCATAACTCCCCCCTAAAATCACATTATATACACACTAATCAGCCATAACACTATGACCACCTGCCTAATATTGTGTAGGTCCCCTTTTTTCTGCCAAAACAATCCTGACCAGTCGAGGCCTGGACTCCTCCAGAATTCTGGAGGTGAGCTGTGTCTGGACCAAGACGTCAGCAGCAGATCCTTTAAGTCCTGGAGGTGGTGAGGTGGAGCCTCCATGGATCAGACTTGTTTGTCCAGCACATCCCACAGATGCTGGATTAGATTGAGATCTTGTAGGTAGGTGCTATGTGTCAAAGTAACATTCACATGAATGGCAGGACCCAAGGTTTCCCAGCAGACAGCAACACATCAACTAATATATCCCAACACTGACACTGTAGCTATTCAATGTTATTCCCTTCACCTGTCAGTGGTCACAATGTTATGGCTGATCAGTGTATAACAATAATCAGACAAGATGCATTTTAAATGACATCTTTTAGTTCATGCTGAGCCTATGCTAAGCTAGGCTAACCATGTTCTGGCTCAAAGCAAAGACATAAGATTAATATCAGTCTTCTCATATTTCTACCAAAAAGAAAGCAAATATGAACATTTCTGAAAATGTTGAATTATTCCTTTAAATATGATCAGCTTTACCATCATGGAAGGAATCTGTGAAACTGCAGCCGTTCAAAGTTTTAATTGTGCTCTTTATTCTGAGTGTACTTTATGTATAATGTATGGCTTTTGTCTGCAGTGAAAAACTAAATGAATGCAGATGATTTGCCATAAGCATGAAACATGAACTGCACAGTGAAGTTTGAGAGAAAATGAGAAAACAAACTGAGGCCTAAATGAAAGGGTGTAATTATCCTCTGATTGTCTGCACTACTTTAATTCTCCTGCAGCAGAGACAGAGCATTTTCCTGTCTACTGTATGTTACACCTGAGGACACTTTTCAAACACTTTCAAATGCAAATGAACACCTTTATTGTGGAGTAATGTATATTCTTTGTGCTGGTGCCACCTCAGTAGTTCCCCCGGTTTTATCTGCTCAAATTTATCCAGAGATTGGACTTTATCCCTCTGTTATGAGTCGGCTCTGCTGTGTGCTGTATAAACCTACGGTGTAGATCATCGGCTTTCCTTTCAAGAGTACAAAGTGAATTTGTTTAAAACAGAATGAAGCAGGAAATCCCCATCTCTGACCAAAACTGTGATCGCCTCAGTCGCTCGGTCCCGCCCTCCCACAAACTGAACTGCAGCAGACCAACGGAGGTTTGACCTTGGTGGGAGGACGCACTAACAGAGAGACCTCAACACACACATAGATGAAAACGTCTTAATGTAACAACCACAGCAAAGCCTCACCTCAGTTCAATCAAAAGGAGCAGTTACATTAGCATAAGGCAAACAACCTCATGAACAGAGCTAATTAGATTTTCTGATATGGTTTCTACTAATAATGGAAATGCATTCATTCGCTTTCACCATGATTTGTAGTTGGTGTATAAATTAATATTATTAGGTAGTTTTCCACTAAATGTATTTTAACTGCTGGAAAAAAAACTGAATGGAAAAACTTTTGACAGGTCAAAGTGTTTCCTACAGCGTCACTGCTGTCGATGGAGGAATAATAACAGTTGGTAAACTGTTGTCTGGAGACACAGAGAACAATCCCTCAGTTTGACTCTTCCTCTCCTGTACTGACACTGAGACTGTGCAATGGATCAAAACAATGTTGGTTGGATTGTGTTCCCTTCCTTTGCTCCTGGCGGCCATATCATAGGCTGTGTCCCCTGAACAGCTTGTTAGCATGCTAACACGTCTACAGCCAGCTTCCTCCTGTCAGAACTCACTTACACTGTTAACTCTGTAGGCTACTGATTAAGTGTGTGTTTTTTGGCATTGAGTCAAAAAGAAACAGATGTATTGTAACTTTCTGTGCTAATAGCTAACTAACTTTGTCAGTTTCAAATGGAAACTTGAATATCCAATGAATTTTACGTATTTCCCACCAAACTAATGAGTAGCTGCTCTACTATACAACCTTTTTTTATTGTCAGTCAATATCACGTTCATAGCTGATATCATGACATAGTTTCTGTATTTAAGCTAAGGTTAGTGTTATCATGTTAACATTAGGTTATTTATTGTTGGTTCATAATATGACATGAACCTCTCTGAGACTTAAACTCTGATTTCTCTTCTTGAGAGCAGAATAATAACAGTTTACTGTGATGTAGTAACAAACCTTCTGAAAAAAAGTTTTACCTTCCTGTGCTTGTGCACAACAGACACAACATGACAAGCTGTTTAAGCTAATACTCATTTTCTCGCCTGGTTGTCAAACATGATTCTCTTCCAACCAATATTGTCTTTCCACGACAGATCCTCTACATCTGTTGTGTGTGTGTGTGTGTGTGTGTGTGTGTGTGTGTGTGTGTGTGTGTATCTGGGTGTGGGTGCGCTCAGGCAGGTGAGAGCTTGACAAAGATTTTAATTTACTATTGTATTTTCTTTGACTGGAGCCAAGACAGAAAAAAACACATTTAATTGCAATGAGGTTTGTCAGAGCAAATATGATTTCGAAGAAGAACAATTTCAATATATCAAATATTTTCAGCGAGATCTGCTGTAATCTTATACAGTATTATGCTCTACAATAGTGTTGAGATGTAAGAGGCACATTGACTCGTACAGTATAAATGATTTTGAGAAAGGCTGAAGTGTTTGTAAATCCAGACTTTGACCTCTTTTCTCTGTTGTCCCATTTGTGTCATTTATTTCCTACTTTGATGGACCCACATAAAACAATGACACTTCTCATTATCCAGTAAAGGATTCTATCGACCTTGGCCTATTAATAGTAAATGTTTGTGAATGAGGTAAAAAAAAAAAACTATGGCATTCATTCTTCACCTGCTCTCTATAGGAATCATGTCCATATAATCCTGTATAATAATTATGTATTTCTAATATTAATTGTTGTGTCAACATTGAAGAAATTCAAATGAATTCTATAGTAGTAACTGCAAACTTTATACAGCTGTATCTTCATACAAAGCTTTCTATAAATTAATTAATTAATTTAATTTGTCTTTTGGTCATAAAGTGGCAGATTTTTATGTTTTTTGTTTATGAGCTTTAAGTCTTGTGTTTGTCAAGAACAAAAAGGGACTCGTTCATGATTCAGACATATTTTAAGAGATGCATAAGAAAAAACAACCTCATCAAAAGTGCGTAAATTTCAATTTATTCAGTAAAATCTTTTTTTGACATCATACTTGCATAAATTGTTTTGTGATGTCATGAAGTCGTGTTTGTTACACACACATTAAACTGAGAGAAAATATCTTGTGTCAAACTGCACAGTCAAACATCCCAGTGAAGGAACGAAACATTTTTAGGGTGAGGGGGGGCTATAAGTGTCGTATTGTGGGAATTAAAATATTCATACATTTAAAGATTGATTAAGATTTTTCCATAAATATCTTGCCTGCAAGCAGCTTTAATAGTGAACTACAATGTGCTTTACTTTCATGGCAGTAATCATTTTAAAAGTGTAAGATTCAATTTCTAGTTTCCCTCAATTGTAGGAAGATGCACCCTTGAAATGCACAAGGCAAGTGTGTAATCCATAGTATCACAGAGATTGCAGGGCAGGCGTTGGGAGTGTTACTAAACCATAAAAAGCTGGACTTTCCCTCACTGTTTCTGGAGCTGGATTTGATACAGGGATTACCTCCCCCTTCCCCTTCCCCTCCATCTCTATCTCACCCTTTACTTGGACCGTGACAGAGGCTGTCACCTCGGACGGCTGCAGGGAGCCGATTGCTCCGTCACAGAACAAACATCGCTCACTCGCCAGAACACAGATGTTCCCTTCTGACAGCTGAGGAGAGAAGCGCTCAACCCTGTCACGCCAAACAAGGGAGTTTGCCCACTCTTTGTCACACACTCTGTGAAGCATCTGCTACAAATCCTGCTCAGTTCACTTCATAAACAAGACGAGGCAGCTGTCACGGCCATGTTCAAGCTGCTGTATGAACGTATGTAGGGCTGTTAAAGGATCCTTGCTTTAGCACATTGTCCTGACGACTTGCTAATCAAACCATTATACAGCAGCCTGCAGCGGGACTGCACTGCACATCACCATCCAAATTCTGTCACCGTTTACTCCTCAGGCCTTCATGCTCTCTTCTGCTTAATCTGCATGACTGTTCAGCTCTAGGATATTAACTATATATCATGATCCAAGTACCTGACAGCTGTCTAATATCTGCATGCCATCAAAATAAAGTCTTTGTATCTTAATTTTTCAGTTGAACATATTTAGTTTGTAGGTTTTTTTATTTTTTTCAAATATTTCTGAATCTATCAGCAATCAAACGCTGATTTTTTTCAGCCATGCCTCAGAGGTTCTGACTGTGTGAGATTTACTGAGGATTTCACCAAGTACAAATCATCTGATTCCATCTGGTTCTGATCAAAACTGCAGAAAGTGAAACAGCTTTTCACTGCTCACACTGATTGTAAATGAAATCTCTGAGTCACATGCGAGAGGAAAACTGATTGGAACGCTTCCCACTGCGTCGCAAGTGAGGAAAGGCCCTGATTTCAAATTTCTCCAAAGAAGAAGCTCAGGCAGAGCAAATACCAGCGCTGTTACCCGACACTGATGCTGAGTGCCCTTTCAGAGAGTTAACCACCACAACGACCTTCCGTAACGACACGTCGAGATGCTATCTGAGAGGCCGCGCTCATCAAAACCGCAACAGCCAAATGGTCTCAACCTTAGTTTTCCTTTGATCAAAGTGTCTGTGCATCAGCGTCTCATGAGCCAGTGTGCTATTTCAGTCTAACACCCCACCCCACCTCCAGCATTTAGGAGCATTCATAAAGATCACAGTGTACCTGTGAGTCTTTTCTTTTGTCTTTTTATAGTTAAGATCTGATAACACAGCAGCTCATTGTTTGTCTCCCTGTAATTGCTCTCTTATCTGAAGCTTTATGAATTATCAATGAGCCCAGTCTAAACATTTTAGTAAAAATTAGCTATGAGTTTGTGGCTCATCAGAGCACAGAGACTGGGTTTGACTCATAGCTCATATCATATCACTCAGTTTTTTAAGCATCAGCAGTGGTGGATGTAAGTAAGTACTTAAAGAATTGACCTTTTGGAGGTGCTTATACTTGTCTTTAACATTTCTAGTCAATGCTGTTTTACTCTTTTATCCCACAACATTTCAGAGGGAATTAATGTATCTCTGCACTACTTTCAAATTCACGATATTCAAATCTCACTATATTCAAATTTCCATACAAAATCAGCTCAGTTTAGCTCATAAAACTCAACTGAGAACTTTAAATCAGTGCCTTCTTCACCAAATACAGTAAAAGGTCGCTTCTAAAATTATGCATCATATGGACAATCTAATAAAACTAATTTTGATGTTTGTTAATAGTATTCTGTAATTTTACATGAAACAATTGTTTAACAGTTTGAACGATGAGTTATTGCTCTTGTGTCTTCATATGGAGCCAGCGAGTGAGCAAGACCTCTAAACAGCTAGCTAACATGATCTGCCAAACAGCAGCTCCAAAGAAAACTAACACATCAATCACCACGTAAAAACACATTATGACCTTTATGGTTATCTGTTTCCCCATTTACCAGTCAGTAGGATAAGCTAACAGGGTGTTTTGGATTTTATATGAATTAAATGTTAGTTGGGAAGTTTTTTTTTAATACTCTATCATCTTTAGACAGATGGTGGTTAGCTGTTTCTTCCTTTCTCCAGTTTTGGTGTCAAGCTAAACTAGCAGCTGCCTGGAGCTTCTGTAGTGGAGAGGTGTAATGTCACATTATGATCTGAATGTCTCAGCGACCACATCCTTCTAAACTCCTATTAGCAATTCGTTGCAGGAATATCACAACAAAAAAAGAAAAATCTATTGCTTTCAGTGAACATTAAAAAAATAAACCAAACTGCAGCTTATGCTCAAATGGCTATATTAGTCTCAGGGGAGAGTTTTAATATCTGATGTAGTTATTTTGGAAGCTTTTCCACCTAAAACCTGAATGAACAAGTAGTTTGCTTGTCTTCATTAGGACAAAACACCAATCAGAAGAGTAAAACTGCTCTGAGCACAGCAGTTACAAAATAAACCTTTACAAGTTTCAGATTTCATAAACCCAGATGTTTTTGTTTTCTTTGAAGGACGAGCAGGAAAAGAAGTCAAACTGTCAGAAATGCATCAAGGTCCAAAGTAGGTTAAATCGCCAAGCTGTATTTTTGTCAGCACTTTAAA
>CM076669.1:13720035-13760352 GCA_038496675.1 Rachycentron canadum
GGAAGTCCACTCCACCGAGTTAGTAGTTTGAGGGACATTTAAAATGTTATTTAAATTTTTTTTCACACATTCAGATGATCAATGGGGTTTTGATGAAGGTTTGTCAAACTGTTTTGTAAGAGGAAACAAACATGAAGAGACACTATTCCCCAAATGGTCCATTGGAAATGTTTATCAGTTTCCTGGTTCACCTCTGACCTCTCACACAGTTCTAATGTGCTGTGAAGACCTGTTGGTGGCAATGAGGGTCCATTCACTTCAAATTGACCATTGAATTGAATTGAATTATAGCATCTGGCTTTACTGTAGCAGTGTTGCTGTGTTTCCATATTATTTTAGAAAGGTCATTATGACCACAGCCAATAGTCAAGTTTAATAAACTAAAATGATCCTTTGACACAGACTAATGGAGTTTAACTCTGTTCTTGTTAAGTAGCAAATCAATAATAAACTAAAATCGATTTATTTTTCTTGTTGACTTCAACTTTAACTCATCTGGCTTCAGTGATGTAGAAGTGTCCTCCAGGTGAGTTAGTACACTGTGAAATCACTGCTGGGTGTGGTTAGAGGCATCAGACCACACCCAATAGTCAGTGGTGAAATAGACTCGATGAGTTAACTGGAGTTCACTGAAAGTCAGACTGGGATAAGATAATATGAACCCAGCCAGCGAGATGTTTTAAACTCTGTGTGTGTGTGTGTGTGTGTGTGTGTGTGTGTGTGTGTGTGTGTGTGCACAGTGAGGGGGGAAGACAGGCAGAGAGAAAAAGGGAAGCCCTGATAGTTTATCTTGACAGATCCACACACTCTGAAGCATGGCTGCGAGTGGCGGAGGTGGCCCCACACCAGCTATGAATAGGGCCACTCCTATCTCTTAAGGTTGATGGGGTCTGCTGGGACAGAGTACCCAGGGCAGGAGGGTGAGGAATGGGCGGGGTAAAAAAAAAAAAAAATCTATTTAATTACACAAAGCAATTGAGGAGAGCACACAATCTTTAAAATTAAATTGCACTTTTTTTTTTTTTTTTGGTTGTTCCCCTCGTCTCTCACTGTTTTACATCACAGAACAACGAGGCTCAAGTTATTTTAGCCATGGCCCTCATGAGGCCTATAATCCAGGCTAAGTGACAGGCTAATTTGTGGTATTAGATTGCTTTCATCGAGTCGTTTGGACCTGCTTTGAACGTTAGCAGTATGAAAAGGCTGCTCTGCCTCAGCGGTCACATTGACTCGTATGCTGTGTGACTACTGGGGGATGGAAGCGGGAAGAGAGGAGGGCGGGGGGGCGGGGGGGTTCTCTCAGTAGGCCATATTTCCACAGTCATGTTCAATCTCCTCACGGAAGATAGTGAACAAGCAGAGAAGGAGCTATCTGAAAGTGCGAAAGTGGAGCTCGGTCGACTCTTCAGTCTGATCAGAGTGAATTTAGTCTGTTTATAATGAGCATGAGAGCTATACTGAACTAAAGGTCCTCAGAATGAGAAAATAGGTTTTCTGCAGGAGAGGAAATCTATCAAAGAAGACAAGAGACGACTCGAGTGGTGTTAACATGGCTCAATCATGAGACAAAACATCTAGTTCAATAGAAGGAAATCAAAGCGTGTGTGTGTGTATTAACACAGGGCTAAAGCCTTGAGATATACCCTTAAACACAGACACACACTGTTCCCTTTAACAATAAGATGGGACCCATGCAAAGTCAACTTATTGCTGATGACCATTCAGGGTGTCAGAGGCCGAAACAAGTAATTAAAGGCAATAGAAAAATGGAGGATTAGTTAGAATTAATCCGCAACTTTTCTCATTTTCTTGCAGAAAACGCTGAAATGAAAGGATATGGAAATCTAGCAGAGCATAGCAGAACTAATGGTTTGGCAGTTCTCCCCCTGAAATGAGAAGGCACTAATGGATCCATGGGCCTGGCTAAGATGGCTGAGGCAGATTGCATGTGGATTTAAGTGATTAAGAACATGGTGGCCCCGGTCCTTCTTTTGTCGGAGGAAATGTAATATATGACAATGAATGCTAAAATATGAAATATTTCATTTAAAGAATCTGTCACTGTTGCAGGGAATTCAGGGCACAATTTGTATCTCAGATTAGGAAAATGTGCTATTTGAATACATATCACGGTGGAAATGACATGGCTGCAGGAGTCTGCATATTTCTGATAATCTGTTAATCTGAGAAAGTTTTCACTCTGTGGTTTTTGTGGTTTTCTAACAGACTTTTCCCAAAGCAACACAACTGTTGTTTGATTAAAAGTCATTTTTGCAGAGGCCAATGGAGGGATAAACCTCATTCACTGATATAGCCCCATAACACAGATGTAAAAAGAGTTTTAAATCCATGAAAGTCGCTGTTATTATGATTGCATCTTGAAATGCATCAATTAAATTACAAGAATCTCATTCATACAAAAGTATGTTGCATGAGTACACACTTACTCACTGGAACTGTGTACATGGGGTCGTTGTGTATTTCAAGTTCCTCTTCAGGCATGTTTCTTCCATAAAAGAAAGAAAGGAAAGAAAACAGAAAACTGGGACTGGAAGCTCATCTACTCTGACTTCCTCATTGAGAAATTCTGGATCAGCCCTTAAGCCCTGCCCACCAGCACTACTGCTTGTGTTAGCTTGGCAGGTGAAGGAGCAAAGAGTATCAAGATAGTTAGTGGACGAAACATCAGCAAAAGCCATAGACTCAGGAGTTTGTTACTGAGTTTGTTGTGACCAAAATTACTAACTACTAGACATGTTACAATGGTTAGCATAGTTATTTGTTGATGCTGTTTCTTTCTTCTGTCAGCAAGAAGGAAGCCAGTTATTGTAACTGGCAGTGGTTGACACAGTGTTAGTTGTTGTGCTAATGAAAACTCTCACTCTCTGGAAACACTCAGTCATGGTGTTGACTGTTTATCTAACTCATGATATGTCTTGTATTATATTGAAAAAAACAGCATATGGGTGTGTTAACAAGGTTAAACACTGTAAAGGATCTTTCAGAGTTGGACTGTTGACTTCCTTAAAATAATAGTTTTGAAAAGAAGCAATAAGTGAGATTCTGTGCTGAAGTAAATTATTATTATTAATTAATGATGTTAATTCAGTCAGTCTTGTAACACACTTTTATCATGGTTGCACTGAAGGTGGATAATGCTACATAAAATGTGTCAGGTTGTAAGAAAAGAAAAGATTTAATAACTGGAGTCATAACATTATTGCCCCTTATTATTGTTATTAATATTATTGGATCATCATTTAACATGATGTTATGTCTGACATGGAGATATAATAGCACATAATGTAATACTGTGATGTTCTGTTATCTGGGAATTGATTGCCTCACCAGACTTTATTACATTTTCAAGCCAAGTAAAGACACAACTTATTATATTTCACCAAGTTATTGCATCATCTATCAAGAAATAATGGGACACCAGAGGGCTGTGTGTGTCTGGCGTGTCTGTTTCTGTGCGTGTGTGTGGTGTCACACTGATACATCAGAGAAACTGAATTCAAATTACAAAGTTGCAAATCTGACAAGAAGCCATTCAGAGTGCGAGGATGGATTTCTTTAGCCATGTTAGAAAAATAATTTATTCCAGATTTGTGCCTGACAGGTTCTCATATCCACGACACACTGTTTGTCAGTGCATTTTCATTGTCACTTGTGTGGTCAAGTTCAACTCAATCAATCTGGTTAATATTAGAGCAGTGGTTCACAACCTTTGCAACCTCATGGCCTTCTTGAAAATCCTAAAAATACTGCCTTCTTTATTTTAATGATAGCAATCAAATCTTCAGGATGGACCTGAAAGCAGAGGAAGCTCCATGTTTCTTTTTTGTTTGACGAGGGAGAGATCTCTGGCCGATTCACCGTCTGTCTCTTGACTCCGTCCTTTCAATTTTTCTTTTTGCTTCAATGTTGTCCAGCAGCAAAGAATTGCAGCAGGTCATAACATTAAAGCTCCTATCATTTGCTCCTCACACTCATAGAACTTAATACAAATACAATATCTATATATTATTTATGTATACTTTTTGTTTTTGCAATTACATCTGTTTTCTTGAATCACTTGTAATACTTTGGCTTGGAACCTCTGGATTAAGGAAAGTTTACCTTTGGTTTGAGACCAGATTCAAACTCCATCCAGCCCTCACCCTCTTGAAGATTTGAGACTAATATGTACTGTTATGTTCCTTGAGAGAAAAGGCTCATATGTCAAATAGAACTAGTTTGTACAACGTGTTGTCCAAGCCTGTCATAAATCAGAAGTGTTTTCAGTTGTTTGAAATATTGGAAGACAGAAGGAAAAGAGATCCAGATGGTGAGGAGACGTGCTGTTGTTAAATATGGGGACAAGTTTTCCTGGTGTTGCAGTTGGTTGTTCGAGTCATCAAAATAGCTTGATTAAAAAAAAATCTGAAAACTCATCAGTCACTGCATGAGGTGTGAGGTAGGTGGATATTTAGATCATCTGTTTTAGAAAGTTACAGAAATGTTTGAAGTTATCTGATATCAGAAACTCAGCTGCTGGTCACTAACGCTCATACATTGGTTCATTTAGATTTACATGGAGAGAGTATGATCAGACAGATGACTGGTTTCATCTTGCCTCTCAGCTTGTGTTGACATGTTCATGCTAACATGTAAAGAGCCAGGTCTGGGCTTTCTCCAGGAGAAATCTAGCTGTGGAAATGAGGTTTCTCTCATCCCACGGAGTGTGCACATCCTTGTACACTGTGCATGGTGTTGTGGACTGAAATCTGGTTCATCTGCTCATCATTTGTCGTTTCCATTTTGATTTTTATGCAATTGAATGTGACTCTGCTCGGCAGCTGACTTGGGATTCAGCAGCAGCTCTTCTAATTTATCTGAGGTAAAACTGCAGAGCTTTCCAGTTCAAGTGTGGTTCACTGATTGGGCTCAGTCATTCTTAAGTTTGTCCAACTCTTACGCTTCATCTTAAACTGTAAAACTGCAGGATTTTATCTTTAAACTGATAAAATCCTTAAAATAGCTGAATTCAGAAAGAAGTGAATTGCTTCCAACGAGCCTCTTTGAAACATACAATCCAACGCTTGTGCCATAGCGACTACCCCCACTCTCATTATAAGACTAGAGGACATACAATAGAAAGTAGAAGGGTGGGACTGCATGCATGGCGTCTGAAACCGCCACTTCGCACAGCCACGACCGGTTTCGACAGGTGCCGGCAGATAATTGGGCGCCATGCTGACTACAACCGCAGTGATGCTGTCTCCTAGAGCTCATTACTATCACTCAGAAGTTCCCCTTAAAAACCTCCACAGCCATATGACTCCACACATTTGGTAAACAGACGACTGAGATCTCTGGAAATGCTGACATTAAAGGGCCTGTCATCACAAGCTGTTGACGTGCTGTTTGGACAGGTAAATGATTGTGCTCAGCGTGTCCTGGGCCTGGAGAGCAGCAGGTTCAACACATACATGGAGAGACATGTGATGAAGTGTAGTATATCAACTGCGTATTAGCTGGTGATGACTTTTTCTGCCTTATTGGCCAGATGTTTGTCATGGATAACAGGGTTGTTAATGAACCAACAATATGTTGCCAACACACAACACAGGCAGTTTCATGTTGTTCATAAGATCATGCTTGTTTCTTTAAATAGTTTTAAGCACAGGCAGTATAGATGGTGAGAGAGGAGGGAAAAGATGAGGCGCTCACCTGAACAGGCCGACCGAATGGGTCTGCGCTGGTGTTGTGTTGTCAGTTAGAAAACACAAACCAGAGGCAGCCCCGTGGCTCAGCTGCTAGAGTGTGTCCCAAAAAGTTGATTTATGAAACCCTCAATCTGTTTTTATGAGACTGTGATTTGTTCCATTCAAGGTGGAAATACTCAGTCATGCTGTTGACTGACTAGTTCACTCATGATAGTGTATTATATTAAAAAAACACCATGTTAGCACATTAATAAAATCAAACTCTCATCAGAGGGGGTCTGGTTTATCAAATAAAATCAGAAAAATCCCAATGCAGCCAGTTCAGGACAAATGAAAAGAATTTGTTAATCAATTCCTGAATTCTGTCCAACAATAGTTTTGAAATTAAATGGATAACAACAGAAAATATAATGAAATAAAATCCACCTGGAGATTGAGGTGCCTTTCTGACTGCAGGGCTGAGCCAAGATCTGCTTTTTTTTTTTTCTATCACCACAGACTGCGTTAAAAACCAGGGGGCTTCTGTGGTTGTGTTGTGTCGTTACTGATATCCCTTCAGCGGAAGAGATTTTGTTGGCTTCAGTCAACGGCTTTATAATTTAAGGTGATCATCAGAGGAGGAGGACGATGCAACAAGCGAAGATCGATTAAAGCAGAATAGTGTAAAAGGAATTAGTTGTTTTTTTTTCTTCTCTCTCTTTCGCTCTCTCTTTTTGGGTTTAAAAGGGACTTTTGTGTTAAGCTGCTGTAGCCCAGTGGAGTGAGGAGAGACTGGCAGTGGTGTAGTTTTCCAAAGATTGGTGTGAAGACATAAACTCATATCAGTGTTACCACAGCTCCTACAGCTGCCTCGAAGTGATAATTACCTTGCCCCTTTAACAGCTCCAAGAATCATGTCGTTCCTCTGAGTCATGGTGATAACTGATTTGATGTCTGTATACAGCACTGAGACTGGGAGGCATTATTAAACTCTGGGATCAGAGAACAGTCCCACACACTTTTTAAGTCAACTGTATCTTTGGCCTTGAGTGTTTTGCTCAGTGGACAGAAGCCAGAGACTGGAGGAGACACACTTACAATATCCAAGTGAGCAGTCGGACTGTGAGGTTGAAGAATTAGAGGATTCAGTCTGATTGGGCTCAGGCTCTTGCTGACCGTCTAATAATTCTCAAAGCAGCAGCATCTGGTTGAGCTGAATTTCTTAATACTCCGGCTCCTGTAGTAAACAGGGAGCTAGTTACCGATCAATTTGCATTTTCTGAAAGGTGTCTTCATTTCTGAACACAGAAAATGATGATGTTCATGGTGTAATATTCAATAAACCAGATAATTACATTCTCTGTAATGATATCCTTAGACAGCTTCAAGACAGCAAGCAGCTTCAGCCCTGTTTGATATTTTCTCTTACATGCCAGAAATAATTATGTCAGAACAGATGTTGTTTTGTGTTTTTTGTTTTTTGTTTTTAAATGGTGTATATGATGCTAAAGCAGATTTTCAAATTGAAAGGAGGATCAAGCAAAATCCAAAATCAGTGGTATTTGTGCTTAGTTTGCAAATTTGTTCTTGTTAGTTGGAAAGACTTTTGTTTTGCATTGGACAGCAGTCATTAAGTCAGTCTCATTATAAATACAGACAATGGTGGCGAGCAGCTGCTCCTCAGTGTGCATCTGCATCTTTGAAGAAAACCAATACCTTAGGAAAGCGCGTTGTGTACTTTCATGAACTGGAAACATTTACATTTTACTGAAGCTTTTAGTCTTTTCTTCTGCCCTCATATAAAACCATTTCATTATATTTCGTACTTTTAGTGTAATGTAGCCTCGCTAAACCGTTAGCCTCTTAAATGTTCCTCTGGCTGGACTCACAAAGCTGATTAAAAGAATAAATATAAAATTCAAAGCAGAAGCACAGGTCAAAATCTTAATGCAACTCAAAGGTTGACTTTAACTACTAGCTAGCTTGCTAAGTGCTTCCTAGCTAGTACTAAATTAAGGTGCGCCATTACAACTTAAGAAATGTAAGACCCTGGTTATGTATACATGGGTTACTTACTGACAGTACTTAATAATGTAGGTATTTGTACAAAATGTTTCAGAGTTAGCAGTATTGCAATTTAGAATTCATACAAAATCTATGCTAACCTTTCTAGCATGATTTGATCATTTAGGCTAATGCTATTGGCATAATGTTTTCCAGTTTGGGAAATATTGTGCCGTGGATGAAGCTGAATTTAAAATGTTTTCAGTTTGTATAATAATTAATAAAACAGCATTTTGATTGATCAACCATCTACCATGTTAGCATTTTCACTAATCAGTGCGTAGAGGAGTATAGCATGCTAACATAAGTTTTCTCTTACATGCAACACAGTTACTGGATGTAAACATTAACGCTTAATTTCTACAAAAGAAGTTGTCTGTGGTGCAACTGGTTTTAATTCAGTGATTTAGTAGCAAACCCAAACTGAGCTAATTTGGCTAACTCTAAGCTAGATCAGGTGTATTTAGTGGAATTTATTGCCTAACAATAGAAGTGAGACACAGAGTTTAAAGTTGGATTCAGAAGCTGCATCGTCACAATTTTTTTTGGACTAATGTTTTTCATCTCACCAGGAGAGAGAGTGTAAGTCCCCTGAGGCAAATCTGTGATTTTTTTTTTTTTTTTTACTGGGCTATGTAAAATGAATTTCGATTGATATGATGGTTGGATTTTCACATTCAGCTCTGCCTTAACGTGATGGCTTTCGACAGCCAGGTTTGCTGTCTGATGGAAACTGACTGCTCATTGCAAGTGTTTCCTCTCTCCAGGTTTTGTAATTAGCTGTCAGCACCTTGAGCTTGACTATGTAATTGGTTCCTGTGGCGCTTTAGACTCATTAAAGTTGGATATTTGAGAAGTTGATTTGCGCCATGTCCTTCAGAGTGACTGAAAAGGAAACGTTCAGCTCAGCGCAGCGTTTGAGCCATCAGGAGAAAACCACAGCTCTACCAATGAGCTCAGGCAGCTGAGAGAAGAAGACGGCTGAGGAGCTTACTGGGTCATCCTTCTCTAATAGTCAGATCCAGTGCCGACTGGTCACATTGTGTGGCATGCCTTTCATCTACAACTGACAAATGTGACAGTCTACATCACAGCAGTTTATAATTTATTTTTGGACTTGGAGTCCAGAGAAGATGTCTGCTGTACAAGATAAACCAACTATGTCTATGATGATATCAAACCTGGGCTGCACTGACATCACAGTGTAAAAATGTTGAGCCAGGCTTCTAGTGTGAGGAGCCGATATAGAAGAAGCTCATTTTTAAAAAGATGAAATTCTGAATATTTACAACATTTACTCTGTATATATTTAGATTAAAGTTTACACATATGGAGCGGTGCAGGACTCAGGTCATGTCTCTCAACACTGATATTGTTGGATTGACAGATGCTACACTGCCTCTGGTTGCCCTCCAACCATTTACCTGTTTCACCATCTGCCATCACCAAAAACTTAAAAACGCTTAAAGTGACAGTTTAGGTTGTGTGAGGAACTAACTGTATCTATAGTCAGTGTGTTACCTGCAATAGATTACCATCAGCAGGCTGTGAGTTTGGAAAGGCAGCAGAAGCACCAGCACAGAAAATGAGTGATGCTGCTATGGATGGGACCATCCACAAAAATGAATCTTAGCCAAAAAATGGCCACAGAAAATGTTAATATCAGTTGAAGTATAGGTTTTATATTTTATCATCAAACATCAAACAGCCCTTTACCTAGGAGCTACAGTTTGTGACTCAATGAACTAACATTACTACACACAAGCGCAATAGCTGATATTGCCTTTTTTTGTTTGGCCTTTTTTTTTTTTTTTTTTTTTAATTGGCTTCAACACATTTTTGTGAATGATCCTGTCCATCATTTAGCTTCTGTCCTGGTGGTCCTAAACTGGCAGAACACTCATCTAAATCTACAGCAGGTAATACACTGACTATAGATAAGTACCTCATACAGCCTCACGCCAAATAACCCAAACTATCACTTCAAACTGTGTTTGCTCTGGAAACACTGCCTTCGTCCTGTTTGAAATATTTCCACCTTACTTCATTGAGTAATTTTATTCACTTCATTGAAATTGACTGTCTGGTTTGTTGTTTAAGACTGCATGAACTGATTTCCTTAAAGGCAGCAGCATTGACATAGAGCTGATTTGGCAGATGAGGAAGTTACCCTGACAAAGAGAAACATCAGCTTCTATTTAGAGGATAATGTTTCTGTCCACAAGTTGATGTACATCCAATAGTCACTCTGTGTTTAGTCCTCTGTCACCTCTTGAGGGAAGTAGCTGTCTCTTCAGATGCTAAATACTACAATATGTCCACCAGCTAACTGCTAGCTTTTCAGTTTGGTAGTAGGAAGGCGATGAGCAGTGAGACTGAGCCAAAACAGTAAAACTACAGATGGACTTCAACAGTCAGCTGAAGGGTGCTTAAACACAGAGTTGAGTGATATGTCTCTGTGGGTTTGTTGCGACAATCAACACATTTCACATTACACACCATCATTTGACCCATTCTTAATATAAAATGTTTATAACATCAGTAAGGAAAGCTGTAAATGAACCATGATCTAAGGTGCTGGATCTGATGGTCCACTTAGTCTGAAAGTTCAGTGAGTTTCAGTGTCTATGATAACAGCCACAGGCTCAAACAAAATGCTAATTGAATGACTTGAATATGTCCACAACTATAACAGATTAGCAACCATCTCATGTGGCATCTGGAACATCTGGCTTGCACATCAGCACATCAACAGCTCTGAGATCTATGAGACTTTGATCACAGTGGGTTCTGCAGTCTGGAGGTTTGCTGTCGCTGATGTGTTGCTGCACTCGAAAACCAATGTAATTGCATGTCTCTTTTTTTTTCTGTCCCTCCGGTGTGGCAAGGGAAATGGAGACACAGGTACATGATGTAGAGCATCTTTGTCATGGTACAGACTGGTTTCAATTTTACACTAACCTTAAAGACTGTACTAAAAACCAAAGGATAACTCCTGGTCAACATAAATACAAGTAAAAACACAGTTACTTATCTTTCATGCTTTTGAAAGGTCACCAAGCTAACAAGCTAGATTACTTAGATAGCTGCAGGATGGCACTGTGTGGTTTGAACTTGACAGATCTGCTGTATTTAGCAGAGGTCAAATGAGAGACCTCATAACCTTTACTTTCTATTCATTTATATGTTCTCTTGAGGTTCAGTCTTGTTGGGTCAATATCTAAAGTATCCATATTTTATATTGTTTTCATGGTTTTAACTAAAGTATTATTTTGTGTTGGATCAAAAAATACTACACAACTCAAGTTATTAAAACTTAAAATTAAGTTATTGTTTGTCCAGTTGGTTCAGCAGAAACAAGCTTTAAATGCAGCTTTAACATATGTTCGCCTTACAAAGCTTATATGGCTAATATATTAGCAAACAGGAGCTAATTTACACATTCAGCTAAGATAAAGCAACATCTGCATTAATTTGGAGTTGTGTCTGGTCACCTGACAAATGGAAGTCCAATATTCAGTCTCCTTTCGGCTCATAAATGGTCATAAAACCAAGACAAGCTAAAAGATACTAAAAAGGTGAGCTGCCTTTTTGATGCTTCCAGTTTGTAATTTTGTGCCATCTTGAGAGGGTGGATCTGACCTGCTCTGTACTCTATCCTGGTTGTGGGGTTCAGTCTGTCAATCACACAGTAGCCACGCCCCAATTCATATCCTGCTTTATGGTCTATTTTCCTCTAAATGGGACCATCATTTAAAAAAAAAAAATTGTGTTGTATTGAAGACTTGCAAGTAAGACTTGCAAGACACTGAGACCAAAAACTCATTAGGAAAACATTTAGTGGGCTAATAAATCAAGTAGTAGGGTAGTAGTAGTAGGGACATTTTCCCATAGAGTTCAATACAGTATGACTTATGTTTCCAACCAGTGGAGTCACCCCTTGATGGTCATTAGATAAAATGAGGTTTAAGGCTCTTCAGCATTGGATTCACTTTTCTCCAGAAAAAAATAATCAATGACTCCGCCCACTGTGATTTAACTTGACGACCAATGAGATCATCTATGTGTCTGAGACTTAAAACTGAGGATTTTTTTAATGCCTCCTTTTTGTTTCTCCAGCTTCCTCCTCATCTCTCCAGCTGTCGCCTGGTAGAATGTAAATGAGCCTCTCAGCATAGACTCTATGACGGTGTCAACCCTCTCCTTAGTCTGTGGTCTCATTAGAAACCCACTGTAGCTGACATTTACCCAGCCACTGTGTTGACTAGCTCTTCACAGAGGCACACGGGTCAAAACAATATTCAATGAAACTTCAGCAATCCAAATCTCTTTGGAAAGAACTTCACTGGAGAAATGACTGGATGTTCATACACACTCCTTTGATCTAATCTGAAGTTCAGTTAAACTTTGAAGCGTTGCCATTTGTGTCCCTGCTGTGTTGTCAGCACTGACAGCATCTTTCAGTGTGTCAGTGTGAGTCCAGTTCCTGGCAGCTAGACTGAATTAACAAAAACAATCCACGTTTCTTTTCTTGTTTTCTGCATAAAAAAAGCTGAAATCTTTAAGGTCATTTTGCACAAAAACAAGTGCTCTGCCACTGCACTCAATCATCTGAAAGAGATCACTCACATTTGCTTTGATTTCAGCGAACAGCAGCTGCCTCCTGAGCCCTACAGTGAGCTGCAGAAACGGCTCTGAGTCTGAAATTAATAGGATGGCCATAGCTATTTCCTGACTCTTCCTCCTCTTGGGACCCCGCAGCTCTGTTTTTCTGCGGTCCTCTCATCCTGTTACTAATGCCTGACTCTGTGTAACCCTTATCTCCATGCTCACTACATGGCCTGATAGGGCTCTGTGTGTAAGCAATTAAAACGGCTTATTTGCCAGATAAGTGGGGGAGAGCAGTCAGATTGAAAGCCACAGGCTGCCTGTATCAGGTCTTTGGGTTACAGCCCCCGGGTTAAATAGCCTGGGGGCACAGCGTGAGCCAAACGAGGCACACAGCTCAGCGTGTGAAGGGGATGAAACTGCGCTAGAGGAAAATGCACACAACACAGTCTGTATGTTTTTCACAGAACCAACATACAGCAAAATGAATATTTAAACATCAGAGATAAAGATGGTAGGTATATTTTGTTCACTAAAACATGTGTGTGGATTTAATCAGCTGGGCAGAGATGAAATAAAATATAATCATAGTATATGCGCATGTCTCAGTGAGTGAATGAGGCAGTTTTTTTTCCTTTAAAACTTTATTGTCACAATAAAACTAAACACCACAGAGACATTAACTCTAGTCTCTGGTGTTCACATTGTTGGTCTGTAGCTCTGAGTCTTAACAACAGCTAGAAGCTGCAGTATGTCTGAATTGTAGAAGTAAAAATTATGTGTTATAGTGTACGTCCACAACACTTTGTTGATTCACGATGCAGATTCAAAAACACATATGAAAATACAAAATGAAAAAACAACATAAATGTGTTGCAAATGAAAAAAAAAAAAACATGGTGTAGGAAACCAAGACAAACACATTAACAGCAAACACACTGCAAATACAGAAACAATATGAAAACAAAAAATACACAAAGCACCAAAACAAATGCAACAGAAAAATTGTGCATAAACACAACAGTAGTGCTCCAGGCCTCTCGGGGGACAATTACATAAAAACATGACAAGATTCAAATTTTTAAATGTAAATTGTAAAAAATGTAAAAATGTAATCAATTAATATTAATATTGTCATGAGATAAATATTACATGAACCTAAAAGTTTAGTTAAGCTCATTAATTCCACAATCAAACATTGCAGACAGCACTTGAACCAGGGTTGCCATGTTGTGCTACCAGTTGGGTTGAAACTCTGAATTTGTGTGGATTGTGTGCTTGGCTTGTTTCATATACAATCAGGCAACTTGGATAAGGTCAGACAAAAATAAAATGTGTAACTGTTGTTTTTTAATCAAGGGACCATTACGGGAGTTTCCTGGGAGAGACAACTAAAGTGGAGGTCAGAGGCTGAGCTGAAATTTGGGAGAAAATGTTGGGAGAAAATGTTGGCAAGCAGCCTTCTGTATGTGCATCAGCTTCCCCTTAAAGTTCCACCACATTATTATTTGTACTGTAAATTATCATGAAGATATAACACACTTGTTGGTGCTGGTTCATAATTCTCCTCTATAATAATCCTTTATTTGCTATTAAACTACAGCATGGGACAGTGATACTCTCCCTTTCTCAGAAAAAGAATAAAACCACAACTAAGTCACTTGTTTTGCAGAAGCTTATTATATTTATGCTTTCTGCAACAAACCACACTCATATGGTTAATAAGGGAAGTCATCCGGATCATGTTGAGGAATCATTTTTAATTACCCTTTCTTTCATGTTGTCATTTGATTTGTTTTGCAGTACAATATCTGTTCATGGTGACTAATGCAGAGTTTGTGTGTTCATGTTTTTATCTCTCACATCACTTGGTTATGGTTGGGTGAGATGGTGGTTTCATACGTATACATATTAAAGAGACAAGACAGGATGTATTTACTTCATTAAACAAAACCACAATCTCTCCCTGACCAAGATGCTTTAAAAGCCTCACATGAGACTGAGGGTGTGAACCCTGCAGAGTCCACCATCCACCCTGACCACCACCTCACCACCACCTCCTTCAACGCAGTCAATGTAATTTACACAACATTTAAAATGTAATGGGCAACCTGTCGTAGTTGTATCATTACAAAGAGGCAAGGCTGGCTGAGGCTGGGAGCTCTACTTAAATTACATCAGTAGTTTATTTCCAGTCCCACATGTCCCACTGTCCAGCTGCTGTAAAAACTCATGACAAGAAAATAGTCCCCAACAAATGCTCCGTTTACAGCTGTTAGCTAAAACTACACTCCAGCTGTTTTAGGAAAATGACTGAGCCCGTTAAAAAGAAATGAAGGTTTCATCCTCAGTATGAATTAATTATCTTGGTGCCGAGGGCGTCAAACAGGAAGAGGACACTAGCTAAATAGGGCATTTAGTGCGTGCTAGCATAAAAATGTTAGCGTCACTGTTGTCTTTACATGACCCTGCTTGGTAGTAAGAAAACAGTTTGTTTAAGTTGCTCATCAGCTGCTGCTAGCTTCATTACAACACGAATTATAGCATTTTAGTTAGTATCACTGTTATTGTTTGTTGTTACTGCTACTAACATTTGCTACATTATTTGTTCTTCTTATACTATCCTGAGTCTGGTTCTGCTCAAGGTTTCTGCCCTGTCGCCGAGTGCTTGGTCTTGGTGGGAATTGCTGGGTCTCTGTGACTAATATTATAAATAGAAGGTCTAGACCAGCTCTACTTGAGATCAATCAAACAGGTAGACTTAGTGAACTCCTCTGAAGGTTTTTACTGGCTGTTCTACCCCAGCCTTGTGTTGCCCATGTTTTCCCACTTCATCCCATTAGATAATTTCCTGTCGAATCTGATTGTAATGTAGCAGGCATATCATCCCCCTCATGACTCAGAAATACAGCAGCTCATGGTCTCTTTAATATCACACCAGAATATAAAACAGAACAAAATTAGACAACGTTGTTGAGAGACATTCAGGGAAACACTGAAATTCAACAAAGGGATTGTTCTGTCTTCTTTGGAGCGAATTAATACTCTTCCGTGGATCACAGAACATCACCAATTGTCTTGTTTTTTTGTAGATATACACTGTTGTAAACATATGAAAACAGGTGCAACAGTAGGGATTTGCCATGCCTTTAGTTCTATTTGATTAGTAGCAGAAATAAGTTTACCTTATGAACTAGCAACTGCCTGCACATCCACAACCCCACTGTGAATTCAGCCAGAGAGGACTGAGACGGCTCCCAAAGATAAAAAAATTGCCCGTGTCGTGGTTGTTCATGTATAAAAGGTGGCAACCCCATACAGTAGGGGCACAGCAATAAGCTAAGTGTGAGATAACCGGATCACAGTAAATTACATTTCTGTTTTCTAATAAACAATCTACAAGCAGTGTTCAGTGGCTGGCTGCTTCTCTCTACAGTCTATTATAGTTCAATTGTGTTTGCTCACAAAGCACGGCATGAAAACACGTGGGGATGGAAAAAGAGAGGAGGTTTTTTTGGACAACATGGCCGATAATGGAGAAGGAGAAGATTTTGACCTTGGCTGCGACCTGAACAAACTGTAATGAGTGCAGAACTTCTGCCTCAGCTCAGTATTGTTGTGGTTTTCAGAGTGCTGAGAGCTGGTAAACAGGATATTGAATCCCAGATGGGTTTGGCTCACATCATGAAAGTACTGTAGGCCCTCAGCTCTGCACACACCATCTAGCATCGAAATGAAACGGAGGGAAGGGGATGGGTGGCAGGAATGAGACAGGAGGGGAAGGCCGGGGATAGAAAAAATGTTTCTGCTGTCCAGAGTATATGCTGGTGTGTTTGTCTGGAGGTCTTCAGAGGCTGGAGTCATCCTGCGTGACGGGCACATGTTTATAAGCCACTAGGCCACACACAGAGCAACACTAAGACGCTGCTGAAGAGATAAAATGGCCACGTGGGGAAAAACCTGGACACAGACCAGCAGATCTCCGTCTCTGCTCACTGTCCTCTTCAGTCTCTCTCTCTCCCTCTGTCTCTCCCCTCTTTTTCTGCCTCTGCATGAAATAGGATCATAGTTAACTGGAGGAGGACTGTTGGATGAGGAGGAGGACAGCATGCTACTATGAAGACCAGGGCAGAAGAGGATTCTGGGACAGCTATAAACAACAAGAAATATAGACTGTCAAACCATGTGCTTCATTTCTGGAGCCAAGACAAATCCAAAGCAAACATCCATTCAAAAAAGGCTTCACTTCTCTATCAACTTTCATTTTCTTGCTGATCGCAACCGCAACACAGAGTTTACATCGCGTTGGAGTGATTTCAAGTCATTTTATTTCTGTTTTTGGTAATTTTACCTGTTGTGGGCGAAGCTAAATGAGCATGTCTGTTTTCATAGAGGGGATAGCTGCTGTCAGGGGCGGTCTGAGACAATGATTCAGGCTGGGAATTTGACTCTGTCCCAGGCCACCCTCGCGAACCAGACTGTTAATGTTGTAGGATAACCTTGTTTGTTGATGTAACAAGAACCCGGGTGGTTATGAAATCAGCCTCTATGTTAATCTGAGAGGAAAATTATCCAGATTACAAAATACAGAAATATGTGACTGACCAAAGAATATGGAAAAAGTTACTATTATCATGCCATTTTATCATTTTCATAATTGCATGTTATGACAAGAGAAATGGAGGCTACATGTGTGCAATATAATAATTACAGAAGTATTAAAATATGTATATTTATATACATTTATGTGTGGCTCTGAATGAGAGTAAACAAAATCCATGTGACTACTTTCTAAACAATGGATAATATTTATTACTGATGATCATTATCAAAGGCAAACTGAGTGTGTAGAGAAGGCGCGGCAGCAACAGTGTGGACACACTGCAGCTGCAGCAGTTATCACCGTCACTTTTATCATTTACTGCACCATTCATTTATTCATTCATTACTGTGATCTGAGAACACAGAAACAGCAGGAGCTACAGCTTCAGAAGGTCAGACCAGCCGCCTGGTATTCAGAGGAATTATGTCCATACGGCACAATTCTGCACCTCAGGATTTACTGATGCCACTGTCCAGTGCCAAAGTTACGAAGCAGTATGTTATTTATGTAGGAAGGTGAAAGTAATGGAGTGTTTGGTTGATAGTGGGAGACTGTGGTTTGTGTCCCATCACTGACCTGCAATTAATGTTCATGCCAAGTGTTTCTAACTTTAACCATAGTTTATATCTTGATCATTCCCCAACCTTAGCTATACAGTGTTTGTGGTGATCTTGTAGCAACAAAGAATTTTCAAAAATGTTGACTTTAACTTTTTAAGGTCCCATACAGTCTAAATCTAGACCTCCATGTCTCCATGTCCATTAATACTGTGAAAGTATCAAAGGTTTCAGTCCACAGAGAAATGCTCACAACCTGTTTTTAGAAACTGAGCCTTAAAACCAGCTGTTTAGGACTTCTGGTACTTTGTGATGTCACAATAAAACACTCTCTCAGCCATGCCCCAAGCCCACCCAAATCCACCCACGATTCAACCTTGCACAATTTGGTTTTGTCAAATGTTGGTTGTTTGGTTTTTAGACACTAATGATTGTAATTCAGGTCGGCTCTGTCTTCCTCCCCTTCCTGTCACCTCTAAACTGGATGTTATAAAAAATAAAATAAAAAGACAAAGGTTCCTCTATAACACAGAGCTATGAAAAAGCTGTAAAAAGTGAGGTCAACATACAAAAATAAAATCAAGCTTGTAAAAATGGAGAATGTTCTATGTGACACTCAAAACACACACGCGCAAAGAAAATCACATTATGAATTACTTCCATTTTCAAATATGCAGCTATAATTTCATTAATGTTACACCAGATGGATCCTTATCATATTCTGGGAACAGCTCCAGTCTATAAATCTTTAACACATACATTTTTTTTTCTGAAAAACGGGAACAAGAATGTTTTTTTACTAAAAACAAAAACTTTTGGAGAGAATCTGTGACTGTACATTACTCATATATTGTATATAGCTATTAGTAGGAGCTGAGACTTTCCTTCAGGTCACACTATGGGATAGGGAGTGTTATAGCAGAGAGGATAGAAAATACAAGCTAAAGTTAAAGGTAATAGTTTCAGTCATATTTATCTGACCTTTGGCCAAACAAAAGCCCACAGCTGAAACAGTGAAGGGACCCGTCAAAATAAAGTCCTGCCAAAAACAACCAGTCGGAAAAGGAAAAAAAATCCAATCAGAAGAAAAAGAGAGGGAACCAGGAGAAGAAGACAGAGGTCACAGTGAAAAATGGAAAAGAACCCTTTGCTATTATTTTATCATTTGTGCAGAGCTCTTGTTTATTCAGTGGCTGCTGAATTTGTTTTACTTCAAATGAAACGGAGAGGAGAGCGAGTGCAGATCAAATAGAATGTGAAAGAGTGGAAACAGCTCCGGCTTCCTCCTCACATCAAATACCAGCCCAGCCAGTGCCAATCAGCTTCAATGATTGGCACCTAAAACCGATATTTTACACAAATTCCAATAGTTGTAGAGGAGGAGAAAAGAGCACAAACTTGCCTATCAAGGCGGCGCAGCCGAGAACCTGACCTCCTCTCACATCTGTCATTTGGACAGAGAGGAATCAGGCCCTGGCTTCATCTCACATTCAAAGCTTTTTGTTTTAATCTCCATCTTCATATACCTTTCTTTATTAGAACAATGAGAAAAACTTGTCATTGTTTCTTTGTTTGCACCGCGGTCGCAAGGTTTCTTGCAAGTAGAGATGATATGAGGCTGGGGACAAACTGCTCTGTCTGTCTTAAGATAACAAATACATGTGGGCCGTCAGTGGTATTCCACGTATTTAAAGAAATCAGTGTTTTCAGAAACATATGCAGTCGCCGACTTGCTACTTACTTGAGAAAAGATGGACACCACTGTCATATTTGTATTAAGATACAGTATGGCAATTGGCAATATGGCCAAAAAAACAAATCTAGATCAATTTAATATGTAAGAAAGACAAAAACACTGATATATTTTCGAGGACTTCCATGGGCAAGAATAAAAAAGCTGCATCATTACACATATTCAGAAAATGTAGGTCATACTGTACAGTTCTGGACTGTCAGTACCACATACTTCAACTGATTCAGATACAGGCATCCACGTGAATAATTCATCCCAGTTCAGATAGAGTGGACAAGTCTGCATATTAATTCATCTGCTCTATTTGTGTCCATTGAAGTTAGCCTGATATCTGCAGACGGTCGCTAGCTTACATTACATTAGCTACCCAGCTATCTGCTTTACTTTGTGACTTCATGTCCAGTTCACACCTCATCAACAAACCGAGAGCAGATCAATTTAGAAGTCTTTTTCAGTCTCCTCTCACAGATATGGCAAGATCTCCAGAATATGGTGGCGGAGAGAGTTCAGCGCACTGCAACTTAAAGACTGATGAAAATCAAGTGATGAATCTTGTTAACATGCCCAGGCGGTGCTTTTTTTTTTCTTTTTTTTAACATGATACAGACATGAGCAAAATAAACTGTTAATGCCATAACTGAGTATGTCCATCTCAAACTGCGGTGAACCATTGACAGTCAGTCACAAATTGGTATGTCGCAAAACTGAGGAACCAGTCCTGTCAACTTGTGGGGGCAGGGCTAAATAAAATTGAAACCGTGTCAGTACAAAGAGCAATAGTTTACATTGGCACATTCATTAATACTGTGTCAGCCACTGCCAGTTACAAGCTAACAAACAATATAAACAAACAAAAGATGCGCAGTATGCTAACTGTTCTGATATATGTCCCCGTCTCCCGAAGATTCCCCATAGTTTTCACTTTTTATGTTGGAAAAGCACATTAAACTAAATATTAGTCATAGCAGAGAATTTTTACAGGGTGAAAACATCTTTGGTTAAAAAAGGTTTGTTAAATTGTATCTCATTTCACAAACAGTAATGTTTCGCAAGTTGTGGTTTGATGGGAGGTTATGATGTATAATGTGTTCACACAGGTAGACACACCTACAATTGACTTTATGTTTAAAATTTATTATATCAGATTGTTGGCCCTGTGCAGACAAGGTGCCCTAACAGTAACTATTGGTTCTGTTTGTTTTTTTTTAATTCATGCTTTGTAATAATATCTTCTATTCAGGAGCTCTGTCATTTGCCTCCTGTTATTTTCCTTTTATGTATTTTAACTATCCTTGACTTTCTAAGGCACTTATTTTCTACTGTAGTTCCTGAATGTGCTATTTTTATGCAAATAAATAAAATAATGACAACAACAAAGAAATTTCATCACAAAAGATTTGGGCACCCGCAGAGACAGACTAATTCAAAGAGCCCCCCGCTGCTGGTGTGGTGCATGTCACAGCTGTTCAGAGGACTAAGTCGGCCTGGTTGGCGAGGAGCAGCGGACCATGACGCCTCGGTGTCATCGCTTTGGATCAATGGCTAGGCAGCGTGAGGACGAGGTCACGTGACCCGCCAAAAAAAAAGGTGACATTGGCTGATCCACTGGTGCTGGCCAGACAGTCGGCACCAGGTCGCCCGGCTGGAGGGGGGCCGGTCTGACCTGAGCCAGGCTGCCTGCAGTGTTAAAGCAGATCATTGGTGGTGGAGGAGCTGCTGCTGCTAACGCTTCCAGCTAATTGGGGACTGCCAGGCCTGCCAGTTCTTTTTCTGAGGGAAGTAGCTACTGGCTGAAAGTTGCTAGAAGTTGCCAGATGACGTCAATATGTGATTTGCTGCATCCCTGTGCTCTGTGCTGTGAGACAGGAGTGGTGGAAGAAGATTCTGTTTGATTCACTTAAATGTAGAGAAACAGAAATCTAAAAATGCAACATGACAAATGCAAGTCCTGGATTCAAAACACTACCTATGTTTAATAAAAGAAAACAAAAGAAAATACTTAAATAACTACTCCTCTTGCAGAAAACTTCTCAGAAGAGATGATTAATGAGGTGGGAAAGAAGAAAAAAAGTTGATACATAATAATTACTTTTAACTGAACTGGGCTGAATATATGTTTTAATGTCACCTTTTTATTTAAATGGCACCATTTCAGAAGTCGACGGGCAAATATCCTTCACGGAGCCGATAACTCATAGGCATCTGGGGTCAAAAACAGGCCAATGTGGTGTATTTTAAAAGCTCATGACTTTTTTTTTTTTTAAATGTAAATTTAAAGATGTAATCAAATATACATGAAGTACTTTAATGGTATTGTGGGATTAGATAACCCAGTGGTGCACATTTCTGTATCAGCATTGACAAGATTTGGAATCAACACATGCTGGAAAAGATGGATTAAATTAGAGAATCACATTTTGTTTTTTTTTTAAGGTGGATATTTTCAAACTGGTTAAAGGTACAACCACTGTCACATGGTTTTCCACCCTCCAACATCAGTGAAAGCCACTGGCATTCATAGTTTCCTCACAACCATTCGAGCTTGCATTGATTACGAAAATGAGTTGCTCCTTTAAAGTCAGACAGGTTTTTTTTTTGTTTTTTCAACTATTAAAGGTCTCCATTTTTGAAAATGTAGGAAATAAACTGCAGTGTGGACATCAGCACTTCTCTGCAGTCTATTCTGTCCTGTACCCTCTGTATCTTCCCTATAGCGTGTGCCAGACTTTTAAACTCTCACCATGTCCAATTCCATTCATTCCCATTTGACTTGGCGAGGTAAAGCCCTGTGTGTTTCTGGCAGGTAGAGGAGGAAGAGTCCGGATCAGCCTTGTCTGAAGTCACTGCCCCCTCCCTGTGTCGCTGGATTACATCACCACATGTTATTGGCCTCAGGTGAGCTGACATTAGTCTCAATGCAGGAGGTCAAATCAATGAATTGCTCTTAAAACAAGTCGACTCCCTGCAGCAGTTTGGTAGTTTAGACTGTCTACTGCTTATCATCCTGCCCCACCTACCAATAACACACTGTGTATTTCTACATACAGAGCACCATCAGCTCCGGTCAATGTGGGATTTATAATGAAGACAGATCTTCCAGTGAACAGACTAGTACATTAAACTATCAAGTCTATATTAACCTGCTGACCCTTAACACAACTGGAACACCTGATTTTAACTCCACCTTGTTTTTACATTGCAGATCAGTCTTGAGGTTAAGTTTTAAAGGACCTATGTTGGATTTTATAGAAAATTTTATAGAAATTGTTTAAGAGCCTAAAAACAATGTTTAAAAAAATCTCTGTTATTTCTAATACTGGTTTTCTAAAAATAAATGTAGCCTGCAGGTCGGGGCGTCACTGCACTGAAAAACAGAGCGGAGGACGCCTGCAGTGCCAACCTGGGAAAAGTTCATGTATGTTTCCTCCGGGGTCGTTTGAATTGGCTCTTACCTGTAATTGTCCCACTCCCTTCCCGCACCTTGAAGCCCTTTTAAACCATCGGTGGGGCCGCTGCTACAATCCAGTGGTGAGTCTGTGATGTGGACACATTTGGCTCCTGGAACCAGGGAGGGGGGGGGAAATCAAATCAAATCAAGCAGCCTTTTCACAATCAGACACGATTCTTCTTCTTCTGCTTCTTCTTCTTCTTCTAACGCGGCAGCCCGGGCATCTCAGCCCAGATTCCCCTGCATCCAGAGCTGCTCCGTTAGTCCAGAACCCGACGGACGCCGTTAGACTCGGGCGGGTAATGAGCGGTCACTGCGTCCTGTCCGTGGCCTGGGGTGGGTGACAGCCACCCGGGGCATCGGGCCAATCTCCCGCTGTGGACTGTGTGAAAATCTCAGAGACGGCTCGGTCCTCATCGATCAGCTCAGCCTCCAGTCTGCGCTCCGCCGCGTCTCTTCCCAGTCTGACAGCTCAGCTCTGCGCGCACTAACTTTTATGGAGACTCCGGAGCGCACGGCGCACCGCCGCCACCTCTCTGGCGCGTTCCATTGGTAATCTGATTACTCTGACGGATCTGATTCCCGGTCAGATCTGATCCGTTAGTCATTAACGTCACAGTGACTGTTCTCACATCCGAATGAACCAGTGTGGTAATGTTCCGTCATCTGTCAGGATCCGGCCAAACAAAACAAGTAGGTCTTCAAACTCATGGTAGAATAATAATATGTCAAGGCTCAGTGGACATTTAAACTAATTCACGAAACTGGAAACTGGATGTTCTTATTTTTACAGAGTTCAAGTCAGGCATTTCAGCTGCTGACACATTTGGTGAAGTATGACACACACATGAAGGCAGACATGTTGTGTTAATGAAAGAGTTCCCCTCCACCTCCACCCTGCTCCCCACCTGTGGCCTCTCACCACGCTTTCTGCCGTGAGCGGCCCCGGGCTGTGGAAGGTGTGGAGCCTGTGAGATGAACGGATGAACTCTGGGAAACGGCCACAGGCAGACCTGCTGGTGAAGATTGTGCACCACTGCCATCATGTGGCCATTTAGTGTGTAACAGCATCATCTGTGTGTGAAGCTCATTACACTGAGGACTGTTTGATCAAAAATGTTTATTCCACGGTGAAAACAGTCCAGTCACACACACTCACACTCACACACACACACACACACACACACGCACAATTTTCTTTTTACAAAATTCCTTAGTATAATGCATGTGAGACAAAAAAAAATCATAAAAGTGACATAAGCACAAGGTGATTGGCTTTTGCAGTTCATTCAGAAATAAAAAGGAGAACTGAGAACATCCTTTCAGCTTCTGTCCATCCAGAAAATCAACACAACTGAAGCAGTTTTTTTTCTTTTTTGTTTAGTTTTGACTTCAGAAAATGATCATCCTAAGGCAATCAGAGGAGAGATCCATGTATGTCTCTCTGAGCAGGACTGATATGAGCAAATGTCCAGCTCCAGATTCAACACCGATTGTTCAAGCTGCGTCTGAAAGGCATCAGCGGCTGCAGTAGTACTAAGTAGTTCATGGACCCTTTTTTTTTTTTTTTTTTTTTTTTTTTTGTTTTTTAATTATTATCCCAGAGTTCCTCAGCATTCCTCTTTGATGTAGATTTGTTCATCTGTGTCAGACTCCAGGTGCTCCAGCCGGTCCGTCTGTCCATTCATTATCTCGTCTGGGGTTTTCATGAACCTGGTTGAACGTGACACAGACATGGAGTCAAGGTTTGGTCGTTTCAGTTTTCTAAAAGGTGCTGAAAAGCTCATTTCAGTTGACCTACCTGAACAGAAGCCTTTGTCCAGGCTCTTTCCTGATGATGTTCAGTTTGTAGTAGTGTCTCAGTGCTCGCGACATCTTCTCGTACGTCATATTTGTCCTGTTCTGTAAGAGGTCAAAGGGCAATAGTGTCATTATTATTAATAATGATTATGATGTAGTTGTGCTGATCTTATTCTACATCTGAAGATTCCCTTTGCTATTTAAAGCTGCACCAGTTAATGTTTTGGTCACATGGGAGCAAAGTCACTCCACAACAAGCTGAACACCCAACACCAACAATTTATCTATTTCATTACAATAATTTTACAAACAATTAACACATAATTGCCTGCAGACACAGAGCTAGCAAACAATGAGCTAAAAGGGGCTAAAGAGCTATGTGCAGGTGAGGTGAGCTGTAAATCTGGGTGATAATTCCACCTTTCATTTTCTGATTTGATCAGCTGAAATTATTGATGAATGTTGACCCTAGAAACATTAAACCTGTATTAAGCTGATGTTTGGGCCTCGTGGGGGCAGCAGGGACCAGCTGCAAACACAACTAACACAACGTTGGCATGTGATCACCTTCAAACTCAACATGTTGAGCAATGGTCTCAAGTCCAAACATCAAGAGTTGTGTTTCTTTCCATTTGAAAAATCAAAGTCTGGCACTACATACACCAGCTGATCACTGTTGATGTGCAAAGGTTGTACCAGTGTTTTTGCTGAACGCTGTTGAAGCAGGGAACCAGGTTGCCCAAAGTAAAGCATTGAGTAAAAACCCTAAAAGGTCAGTAGAGCTGAAGGTCAGGTGATAATTCTCGGTGAGTTCTTCTCTCCCACAGATTTCACATCATGAATTTGTTTGTTAGTGCAGCTTTAAACAGTTGTAGGAATCAGTCTCTTCTCTTTGCTGGATCTGGGACGTCCCTGCTCAGACAGGTGACCGAAGGCCAGCAGAGTGAGCGTGTACCTTGTGATTGCCCCAGAGCCTAGCCAGGCCATTGGGGTCCATGATGCGGAAGACTTTGTTTTCAGGATCCTCCCAGCGGATGTAGTTCTCGTACCTGCTGTCTGACAGGAGCTGGTAGACGTAGTCCCACAGCAGCCTGCAGTCTGCAGGGACACAGCAGGAAAACACTGAGTCAGTTTGCATGAGATGGAGGTTTGTGTTTTCAAAAGACGACGTCACTTCATACAGTTTTAACTCTCAGCCTCAGGACTGAATCTTACCTGCTATCCGTCCAATGGGCATTTGCTGCTCCTCTGGAGGAGACACTGGCATAATGACTTGGTTCCTGTAAAGCGCCTCCTCCTGCTGCAGTAGGTGCTGCTGCGCTAGTGGCATCGGATGGTGGTGGCCATGGACTTTACTTTCACGTCCGTTCTCAAGTGTGGCCTGAGATAGGGGGCCACCGCGGCTGTGCCTGAAGTCCATGCCGGCACCCCCACTGCCGCTCCTGCTCGGGCTGAGGAGCAGAGGGTTCATGATGGTGCTGGGCATGAGCTGGATAACACGAGGAGGGCCCGCCTCCTGGCCCCCAGGGCTGCCCGGGCAGGGGGGTTCGCGGGGCGTCGTGCAGCGCCCGTTTGGTGCCGCCGGGGACACTGCCAAGGGGTACATTTCCTCGGACAGGTGGTGGTTGCTGTCGGGCAGCTGAGAGAAGGTTTGGAGCGAGTCCTCATTGGCGGGGCGAGGGTGGTTTGGTTCCAGAGGGGATCGTCGCGGGGTTGGATGGTGAGGGGACCGGGAGCGGTGCCGTAGCTCAATGGTTGGTGGATGCTGGGGGAGTGGTTCTGTACCACGCGGACCCCGTCGTACCGTTTCTGAGGATATATAATAAACAACACATTATTATCTACATCTAAATTACTAGATTTGTATTAAAATAGAGGCCTAGGTAAAAATTTTGCCACTTTTTTTAATTATATCTCGTCTCCTGTGTCAGACACTGTGAAACTCAGGTCTAGGAAATTACCATTACTGACACTTGATCAACTCAATTGATTTATTTGTTTAATAATAATAAGCCTACTAATGAACAGTGAAAATAACTGTTAGTTGCCCATATTTATCATTTTAATTAATTAGACTAGAGTACAATGATGGACTGTAAATGAAGATCCATGTATCCTCTGTGGCATCACCCACAGGTTTATGAAGAGTGGTTTGAAGCTACTCTGCTGCTGCCATCTTGGCAGTGCCCGACCCTGCCAAGATGGCTTCTCCTTCAATTATACAAAACTTTAAGTCTTGACAAAATTTAAACAGCTGACTTATGTACAAATTTGCCCCGATGCAGCCGTCATGAAGGAAGAAATTGGCTCTACTGAGAGACGATTCTTTTGAACCAGGCTGCAAAATGTTTATTTCCGCTTAAGTTAATAATTTTAACATGAGAGTCTATGGGGACTGACTCACTGTCAGAGTCAAGTGGCCATTTGAAGAACTGTAATTCTTGGCCCTTGCGCGTTGTACTGTATCTGGGTGTCTGTGGATTTCAGCCAAAATTCTGTAGATTACCTACAGGAGGACTTCTAGTAAAGTTGCTGGGTGTGCACCAGTTCTTTTGTTTGCCATAAAGGTGTGCCAACAGAAAAATACATATTGATTATCAAGGTGAGACTTTGACAAATCTAGAATTTCCTGATTATTTTGTCCATTATTCATTGTTGTGGAATATCTGTCTTTACTTTCAAAGTTTTACTGTAAATGAGCATGTAATGAAGTAGTCTCTTGTATCTTTTAATATTTATCCTCTACCAGTTTTAGAGGAGCCCATGGCTTTACACAGAAATGGCCACTAGATGTCACTAATATCCCACAGTTAGTCTGAGTCTGGTTTGTGTTGATGTAATTTGAATTTTGCTCTGGTTCCTTCATTGAAACACAGTGAGAGAAAGACACGAGAGGCCTCAAAACAAGGAAGACAGAAGTATTAAATACCAGAGAGGCAATCATTTCTCCTGTGGGGCAGTTAATGGAGCACTGTGCTGCAGCCTGTTTAAGTGAAGCAGCATTTCCTTGTGGAACAGGTTTTACAGTCAACATGTGAGCTAATTCCTGCTTCATCCGTCTGAGTGTTGCTGTGTCACGTTTCCTCAGATCGGAGCCAAAAAAACAGTTTTAACTTTCCTTTATTCCACCAAAGTGAGGAGGTCTGTGTTCCTTGTTCTCGTATCACAGCACCACACAAAAGATTATAATCAGTGGTCAACATAGATGAACACATGGGTCTAAAATTATCTCATTGTTTCCATCAGTCAATAAAAAACCTGTATAATCCCTGTGGACATTTGTAGAAGATATTCATTCATACTAGTTATTGTACGACATATTAACTGTCATCTACACCTTCACTGTCATCATCAAATCATTACATGTGGTGTCATAGCTGGACAACATCATTGTGACTGTTGTGAACGAACTGTTGACAACTGGATTACTGAACTGCTAGTTCGCCAAGTGATTGATTGATATAAATATTATTTATTAGTTGTTTACACACTATTCATAGCTTCACAATTCCATATATGTATAAATTAAGTTATATGTAAAAACAGGCATACATTTATCATCAACAACAAACACTGATTCTTATGAAAGAGTGTGACCTTTACAAGTAAAGGTTATGAAGCAGTAAACGCTGATTTTCGACACCACTGGGTCTCATGATATTATGTGTAATTCCAGAGCTAATACATGAACTATACATGTTAACAGAAAATGCTGTTTATTGGACTGACCTTCAAGCTTCAGGTGCTGCACAGCGCTCTCAGGCAGTGAGTGGAAGGAGTTCCCAGGGAAGTAGGCAGATGGGTAAAACACATGAGGCTTCCTCTGCTTCAAGATGTGCTGCAGCAGCTCATACAAGACGTCCCCTGCAGGGACACAAAAGGTCAAAGGTTACCAGACATCTCTCCATAGCATTTCACGTCTGCGTAAAATGGGAAATTAAATGTTGCCGTCATCCACAGAATCAGGTTCCTCCTTCTTCTTCTCTTTGCTTTCCAGGCAGCAGGGAGTTTGAGCAATAATGGAAAAGTCAGTGAGGAGGCAGAAACCACATCAGGCAGTTTCAGGAGCACTGGCAGGTGGCAAAGCAGATCAAGTCTTGTTTCTTTCTAGAAAAATATTTCCTAGATATTCAACCCTGACCACCCTGTGAGGTACCAAAAGTGTAGGTTTCCCTCTCACTGGACTGTTCCCAGTGACTTCCCTCACGCAGAAGAAGTGTTTTGCTTCCACAGAGCATGACATGATCATATTAAATTCAAGTAATTTGTTTTAACTTGCTTTCGAAGAAATATTGCATTCTTCTTGTCAGGAGAATTTTCCTGCATTTTTTTTAAAAATGGGAATATGATTTACACAAAAATGAAATGCCTATGGTACATTATCTGTTCATCAGTAAACGTGAAGTATGTGTTGACACAAGTAAGTGGTTCATAGCTCTATATGACCCTGGTATTTTCCTTTAAGTGGTTGTACTGCAGTGGTGACACCAGGCGCAAAGGCTGAGCAGGAAGTTCGCTGAATGTTTAACAGCTGTTTGTTTTGCCTCAACACCGACACCAATGGCTCCACTGCCAACACCACAAAAACATTTACACTGCTAACAAATAACCACGGCTACAGTAATGTGACTGCCATCACACCATATCGGATCCTTTCTTAAAGCCTCCTTCAACAAGGAAATGACTCTCGTTAAGGAAGAGATGGTGAACATATGCACACACACAAACACACACAAACACACACACACAAACACACCCCTTTCAGTTCTCACTTTCTGGTCCTGTGGCATTGAGTTACAATGTGAAGAAAATTCCTGCTTCCTGGTTTGACCTCTGCTTTGATTTTCAATTTCAAATGTCATAAAACTTAAAGCTTTGCATTTTATCTAAGATTTACAAAATTATGTCTATAAATGCAAATTATATTCACGAAGAAATTTAATTGTAAAGTCAGTTTTCAGTCATAACTCATGCTTAAGTTTTCCATGAAACATATTCAAGTCTAAACATGTCGCTGTAATACAGCTTTAAAAACTAGGGAGCAGATTATTGGAAGTGAAGTTAGAACAGATATTCCAGGAAAAAAGAACACACTCTATTATTACAAAAAAATATGGCACACGGCAGGGGCTGATGGGAACTGCATTCTTATAATTGCCCAAAGGAGGAAACAGTCACATCACAAGCCAAAAAAAATTGTGCTCCGTTCCCTAAAATTACGTTTCACTGACGTTACCAACAAAACAGCCAAAGCATCTTCTCATCTGTCAATGCACGCTTTGTGTCTCGACACCGCACTATGTTTCAAGTTTGAGGGGAGAAAAAAAATCATGTAAAGATTGTGCATATATGAAATAAAACTACTCAATTGTCACTTAACAATAACAAGTAAAACCTGTAGTGATGAGTCACACTTTCCAGACTTTTCTCCCAAACCTCAATTTCTTGACAGGATATGAACATTTTGCATAGATTTGAAATGGAAACATCCTAATACAGGCTTGACAACAGCTGTCAGCTGGGCCATATCTCCCTCTAACTACAGATTATGTGTCATAACATGTAATATACTGTGAAAGAGCAGGCTGGGGGCTCTGACAACGGGAATATATACAATAGGAAATGTCCCCACTCGGCTCCAGCTGTTTGGAGCAACTTTTACCTACTTTTATAGACTCACTTCAAATCTATGGAGAGCTAAAACTGACTTATTCATCAACAAATATAAAAAGAAAAAAATAACTAATAAATAAGAAAAAATGAAAAATGACTGATAATTATATAAATGAAAAAAAAAAATCATCAAATTAACATATCAATAGATGTAAGTATCATAAAATAAATAATGACTAAATTTCTGCGTCATGTAATGTTTGTATTTATATTAATGAGGTAACTCCACCATAGAGCAGGACAGGGCAAAAGCTAAAGATCCTGCAGCATGCTAACATCAGCAGCACGAGTAAAAGGTAAAAGTGCTGAATTAATTGACTCAATCTTGCATCATTAACACTACACTACTATCAGGAACAGTTGGGTAAATGTACAGAAATAAAATGTTAATTTGCAAAAATATCAAACTAAAAGCATTTATTTCTTGTTAAGTTGCAAACATTATTTTTGTGTCAATTTCAGCTTTAATTCATTTTGTATTACTTTATCTATTGATTAGAATGTTTTCAGCTTTTGTTCATGTATTTACTTAAAGTCATTTATTGTCCTCCATACAATTCCTGCAAAATTCTGAACCTAAAATGACCTTAAATTACCACAGATTCTGGTCTATGGAGAACTTTTCCAGTCTTATCTTGATATTTCACAATGCTGACCACTCATTCCATCCTACTCTTATGACTATCACCCTGACCCACACCACACAGTACTGACTTCCTCCCAGCGTTGTGTAAAATTTCCAAGACACCAACAGTCACACACAATCTGACATGAAATCCTGTTTCATTTTTAGAACAGAAATCCAAAACTCTTCCTCCAAAGCTGAGGAAAAACAGTTGACTTTTTATGCTTTATTTGCAAGGGGCTGGCCACCAGTGTTGCCAGGGCGACAGTCAGTTGAGGTCGGTTTGTACTTCCTGATCAACGATCTCCTACTTCCTCCCCCAGCAGCCTCGCTGTAACAGCTGCCTCCCTCCACTGCCGCCTGACACTGCCACCTTCCCTCCTCAGCTCCAGCTGGCTTTATTGATTTTTAAAAGGTGCAGTTTTGTTGTAAACACATTAATTTTACAGCAGTATAAACACACCTTAACTTTAGTATTGTTCTTAATTGCCAGGCCAGGCCACAGCTTTTCAAGGGTCACAGTATTTGCCCCAATTACATTTTATTGAGACAAATTTTAGCCATGTTCATTGATCGTGTGTTAGACTCATCTGAAGCATCCACACTGTCCATTTTCAATTGTATTTAGTCTGATCGGTCATTCTGTGACAGCAGGTGTCACTTTTTTCCCCTAAAAAAGGAGCTTCTATGTATAGTTGCAACACTTTTTCCATGATTTGGACCCAGTCTGAGTCTTTCCATGATCTAAATCTGTTCTTCCTTCCTACTTGGTAAATCTTGTTTTCCAGTCTGGGTTCTGCTCCAGTTGGACTAAAAAAAATCTAATGCAATCAATGAAAGTGACTCATTTGACTCATTTCACTGATGTCTCCAGTTTCCCCAACATGGACTACACCTCTAGTGCCTCAAAGAAATTCAGGATGAGGGTAGAAAGAAAGAAGAGGAGGTACCAGAGTGGGGGGATCTGTAGCGGAAGTCCTCCTTGGTGAGCAGCAGCAGGGCTTTGCCATTCATCTGGAAAGAGCCACTGGTGATAGGCCGCAGGGCGAACTCCTTCTCAGCCCACCGCAGCCACTGGGCCACATCCTCCCTGCTCCAAAAGACTGGCTGCAAACCTGGAGGTGGACAGAGGGAAAAAGTTGAGACCAGGGTTTGGTGGAGAAGCAGCAAAATGGAGGTGGAAGAGCAAAGAAGGATGAGTGAAGTGAAGAAAAAGCAGAAGGACGGGGTTGGGGGCAAGGAAGGAAAAAAGAAGGAAAGGCAGGAAGGAGGGGAGGGTGAAGGGGAGGGAGGGGTAGGGAGAAAAGGAGGAGGGGAAAGCAGGGGGGAGGAAGGAAGGAGGCAGAGGCAGTAAAAAGGATATTGAGGAAGTGGAGATAAAAGCCAAAAGGAGGGAGTGATTACGGGAACGGTGGCAGAGATAAAGAAAAAAAGATGAAGGAGGAGGCAGAGACAGAAAGGGAGAGGAGGTGAGAATAAAAGATTAGAAGATGATAGGTTGAGGGGAAGAATACAGACTGAATAAGAAGGATAAAAGAGGTATATGAGAAAGACAGTCATTTTGTTATTTTATTTGCTCTGATCTTCTCTGCTCTCCTGGCCTCTGACAGGCACATCAGAGGACGGACGGTTTATTAGTTTGTCTATAAATGAAAAAGGACGCATGGAGGGAAAAGAGCAGAGAAAACAGGAATGACAGCATCTTTTTTCCCTCTGCTGCTGTTTCTCTCACTGCCGTGGGAACAGGAGTGTGAAACATCTGCACTAGCGACCAGCAGGCATTTAGAGACAACAGTAAGACAGCACTGTGAGAGTAATCTCAAAAAAACGTCAGCTTCACTGCAGTTTTGTTCAGGAAGGGTTTTTACTTGTAACATTTTGTTTGTGTGACACAAAAAAACATTGGTTTCCAGCTGCTGTGGAGGTGGCAATTATATAACTGAAGTGTTCGCGGAAATAAGAGCTAATATTTCTGTACATACGTCAGCTAACGGAGGAGAGAAGAAGAAATCTGGACAAAATATAAATCACAACAGCAATTACATTTTATTTTAGTAAGTTACGATGTCGGAGGACAAATGTCTTGCCATAAACACAGCTGCATGGCTAATTTGAGCCCAGTGCTAAGGCTACTGTGGAGGCCACCACAAAAAAGATGCAGGAAGAATCAACTGCATTGAAGTGACTTAAAACAACAATAAATACACAATCAATAATTATTTTTTATGATCATTTCTGAGGATTTTATTTCACATTTGCTAACCCTGATAGAGGATAGCTAGCCAGCTGAATTGCAAAAAAATATGTATAAACATAGTTGTGCAGTGGTTAGCACTGTCGCCTCTTAGCAGGAAGGTTCTGTGTTCAGTCCTTTGGGCCTTTCTTGCATGTTGGGTTCCCTCCCACAGTCCAAAGACATTCACAGTAGGTTCAATGGTGACTCTAAAATTGCACATAGGTGTGGATGTTACATATGGCTAGTTTGACCCGTGCAGCAACCACAGCTCAGGTTAGCTAAAGTTGCTCTGAAGGCTAATAACAGATTCCAGCTTCAGAAAAATGCTGCTAAATTTTCTTCAAAGATACAACAGTCCAGTTTTTTTCAACCAAAAGAGCCAGCATAACTTCTGTAAATGTGTTGCTGATTTTAATATGTCCATTAAGAAAATATCAGCAAACAGGCCCAAATTAGCTAAAATAAAGCTAGCCAAATAAGTAGCTAACTTAAATTGCTAAGTATGCTAACATTAAAAAAAGCTAGCCATTAGCTTTTACTGGCCTCTATAGGCCTTTAGAGACTTTACCAGTTGAAGTTTCCAGTAGTGTTTTAATCAAATCCTGATATTGTCTGACATTATATATATTTTAACGTTACGCAGACATTTTCGACCCTTATTTATCTTGTTTAACACTGATCTTGCACATTCATTGTTTCATCTTGCACTCTGTGTAACCCAGTGAATTACAGTATGACTCAGACTCACCCCCTCCGTTTTCTTTCTCTTCTCTTTCTTTCACATGCACAGACACAAAAACAGACGTTCAGCAGTGCACAGCTCTGATCAGAACATCCATGACACCCACACGGAGCATAACTACTCATTTCTAACATCTCACTTATCGCCCAGACTCAAACACTTCCTCTGGGAGTTGGACAGCTGTTATCTTTGGCCGCCAATGTCACTGTCACACAAGTAATAGGAACCTTGTGCTCGCTTTCAGGCCTCCCTCCCTCCAACTCCCCCCGTCCGTCAAACAAAGGAAGTTTTCACAGAGAGCAATCAATATAAAATGAAACCCTGTCTAGATTGTCAGCTTCCCATTTCTTCCCTTCCTTCCAGTCCTCTATATTCAGATAGGGGCACGAGCGCCACTGATAAGCTCATGAAGGCCTAGGTTATCTGAAGCACAGCTTACAGCCTGTCAAGCTCTGACCCTCAGCCTGTCAACAGACATCCAAAGAGAGTGTCAGGGTATGGGATACAGGTGTTTCACAACCACAGGAACTAATGGTGGACAGATAAGGAACCATATTTCTTCATATTTCTTTCTGGGTTTTCACTCCTTCCGCTTCTTGGCACAAAAACAGAGTAAAAATCATGTCTAACATTATCTAGTATGTGTCATATACTGCAACTTTAACCATTGATTGGTAAAAGAATGATTTTTGCCATTAACCACTGAGTTTGGCTCTGTTGCAGGATGTATATATTTGACTGGACTACATAACAGGAATAGATCTAGATGGAATACTAACTGACTACATCATTGACTTTTTATCAATATTGAATCAAGCTGCCATCTGCACCAGCTGTAGGTTCGTCTCTTGTGGCTGACTTGTGAGAGCAGCGAGGCCGAGGCGGGCAGCAGTGCAGCCTGGGTCACGAGGTCATGGCTGCGGTATGCTCTCTCCAGGGCCGGAGAGAGGTGCTGCTCTGCCAAAACCCCTTCGAGATCCGGTCTGCCGGCCTCAGCCATCTGCACAGAGCCCAGAGGAGGAAGCAACAAGGGGAGCAGAAGGGAGGAGGAGGAGGAGGCGGAGGAGAAGGAGGAAGAAGGGGGCCTAGACAAACGTGTCCCACAACACACTTTGGCAGGAAGCAATCCAGCGTGGGCTCCGTTTCAGCACAGGAAACTTCCTGCGGTAAGGTTAGAGAGTGACGCTGGGAGGTTTATTAACAGACAGCAGCAGCACAGAGAGGAGAAAAGGAAGAGTGGAAACAGAGAGGGGAGAGTGATGAGAGCAGCAGCAGATAGTGTGCGAGGAGAGAGAAAAAATAAAGCCAGACGAGATGAAATAGCAGGAACAAGAGGATTAAACAGTGACAAACAGGAAGGGAAACAGATACTCAGCCAGTACTGAGAGCAGGACATCATATTCAGTCCTGAGCTCTTTTCTTCTGACTGTGTGTAGCCAGCGACAGGTTCGGGACATCAGGTCAACCCCGGCATCAACCTGTGGGCTCTGACTCCACTGACCCTGCTGAGTCTTATGCTTCATGTCAGTGAGTGAGTTCAAAACACTGTGTCCACATAACAGTGGTTTCATGCAGGAAGAAGGAAGTGCATCAAGGACACGCAAATATTTACTGTAGCACAGAAGAAATGTTACTGCAAAAGCATCCAAATATTAAGGCCTGAGCCCTTATTTAGGTGGCAGTGAGTCTCGTCTTGTTAACTAACCTAAGACCATGTGTTTTTGCAGCCAGTTTCGGCTCATCGGAATCTGTTTTGAAGGAACTGAAGCATGTACCTATGCCTTTGTCCTATGACAGAAACCATGACAGCTGTAGATGAGTCACTGATCATGTCTGATTTCTGTCACATTCAAGTTGCAGGTTTCAGGATCTTGTCTCAGGGTAGGAACTGGTTCTAAACGTTATGCTAAACCTTTTGTTGTGGGGCAGCCTCAAACATCCTCTGCTCACTTTGAGGTGGAAAGGGGGATGGTGTGGACTGGGACAGAAAAGAGAGAGGACCTTGGACACTTTCAAAAGATTCTCCTCACACTCTCACAGCTTATGAATTTGTCCTTTCTGGTTGTTTTCTGTCAGAGAATCTGCTTCAGATTTGTTGCACATTACAGCAAGAAAATCAATTTCTTCCTTGTCATCAGTCTCTGCCTTTGTTGAATGCAGCTCAGGTTCACAGCGCTCAAAAGACTGTATATGTGTGTTTACATTGAATAAAACCCTCAAGCACGACAGCAGCAGGATCCCAAGCCCTTTACCAAACCGTGGGCTCCTAATCCTCTCTGATGACACATAATTTTCACTCTGTGGTTTCTCAGGCCCCCGCTCATGCTCACTAACACGCATACACACACAAGAGCGCACGAGTTGCCAAGGCAACTCATAAGTGCTTGGGATGAATGAAGGGAAGAGGAGGATGAGATCACTGGTATCTTGTTTCGTTGTTGCGGTACAGAAGCCCTAAACTTCCCCTCTCAGCCAGACGAGTTAATGAGCTCCGTCCTGCTGTGAAGCTTAAAGGTCCCGTCCACAATCTCAGCTTCGCTCCACACATCTCACCAACAGTCGCACTGTTGCCCCAGCTGCCTATGTTTCCCTCAGCTGACTGAAAACTGCAACGACAATGTTCTGTTGACAATAAATATCTTTACAAACTGTAAACTGGACCTCTGGTGACCAGACTAAACCCATAGTTTTTATACAGAGCAAATGTTGTGCCAAGCTCAGCAATAATGAACAGTTCATTTCTTACTAACTGATATTTTTATCACTCATCTTAATTACTAATTTCTTTGTTAGCACATTAGCTCTTGTACCTGCCCATCCCTCAACGTCTTCAGGATTAGCACATTAGCTAATGTGTTGCCGTGTCCCAACAACACGGTAAATGCTAATTCTTTTAATTATGTTTTCTATGTGGTATTTCCACACAACCTCTGATTATGTGCGTGATAAATACGACCCACAACGCCACAGACGGTGAAATGTAGGACCTTTCATCATTGTGAACCCGCGGCAAAAGATAAAAATTAACTAATATGATTAATTAATCATAAAGTCTTCAGATTTCTCAGTTCAATTAAAACCAATAAATTATTTTTATGTAAGTTGCAAAGAAGGACAAATTGATAATAAAAAATCATTTGTGATCAGTTTTTGATGAACAAAATCAAGAATCTTCTCATGAATCCCTCAGTTGAGTTCCACTGACAGAGGGAACAAAGCAAGACAAATTTACAACTTAATTGGCTTTATCAAAATTGTCAACTTTTCATTAGCATATGAAAAGCAGAGTTTGTTTAAGTGTGCTTGGTGAAGACCTTGCAGCATTTCCTGTGTGTATGAAGTAGTATACCACATTTTTTTGTGTACTAACTGACGCAGGCTAAAGGTGCAGCATGTTGTGACAGAAGTACGATAAAAATAACTTTTCTCTAGGATTCTTGATGTACAACTTTTTAAAATTAGTACGCCTACGTAGTAAATAACTTGGACACATTTTAGGTGAAGCTAGCGATACAGTGTTATAATGAATGCCAGTGTCTTTGCTAACTACCCTGATAGCTAACAGGCATATTTAACTTTATAGCATTAGTGTGTTAACATCAGCACTTCTGCAGCATGAGGCGACTGAAGTAGCTTTAGTTTTAGCTTAGCACTTTGTTCAACTTAGCTGAGCTGAGACTATAAATCATGGGGTTTTGTAGTCAAACTGACACTAAGTCAGTTTTCCTACATCGGCCTCTATTTGGAAACCAATCTACCTCCTCACCTGTGTATTTACCATGTCTCAGATGGATCTATAACCACTTAACAGATAGTTTCAGCTAGTTCAAGCTCTGTTGGTTGATATTTAGCTGCTAAACGTTTCCGTTGCAGTGTTTGGCGGCGAATGACTTCACAGTTCAGAGATAAATGTACTAAATATATTGTGAATGTGTTTTCTCTAGATATTTTGTAGGTCATGTATCTGCATCTATGTTTCTCATCATTTGAACGTGTTCAGTCTTTCTATTTCTTACAGTGCATACATCCTATATTTTGAGTCATACTGGGATCTAAAAGTCTTGCATATTATTTTCCGTCAGAAACTCACTCAGTCTAAATATACACACAGACACAACTGATGCACATAGAAATCTCAGCTTAGCCTGACGTGGATGAACTATAACTAAATAAACATACACAAAAAAAAAAAGGCTGGCTGGGACTTTGCTCTCCAAACTCAAAGCTCCTTAGTCACTCAGTTCTTCAGTAAATGTTTGCCTTTTCTCTCAAAGCAGAAGGAGGCGGATATTGGTGTTGGTATCTCAGAAGAGGAAAAGTTTTTCTTTCTCCAGGCAGAGGAGGAGGAGGAAGAAGGAAGGAGGAAGTAGGAAGAGAAGGAGAAAGAGGGGGAGGGCTGGCCATGACCTCCTCATACCCCAACATGTTGGTATGAGAGCAACACATTTCCTAACTTAATCCTCACACAGTGTTAATCTCCTGTCACATTGTGTGTCTCTGTATATCAGATCTGTGTAGGTGTGGCAGGGGAAAATCCACCTCCACACATACACACACCCTTACTTTTCAATCAAGCAAACCCCCCCCTCCCCCCTCACCTTCTCTCATATTCATCCTCTGCTTCCTCCCTGGCAGGCATGTGCCTGTCCCCGTCCAGCAGAACTGGACTTCATCCAGTCAAAACAAACATAAAACAGATCATCAATCACATGGAACTTTTATGGCCAGGAAGTAGCACGACCTGTTTCTGATAGCTTGTTGTTGAGCTCAGGAGCAAGCCGGCTCTTGTAGGTTAGTTCCTGAAGCCAGCGTTAACTGCCACTCTTCCTTTTGTTCGGAAGCCAATTTTTTTTTTCCCCCCCTGATGAAAACACACAAGCTTCAAAGTCGTTTGTTAGCTCAATCCGAAGGCCCCTGCTTGTTGAAACACACACCCTGTGAGTGCCGTATCCTCTGAGTCAGCATTTCATGCAGTGTAACGATTACACCGATCATATCTAATGCAACAGTCCTGCACCGGTGGTTCACAACCAAAAAGTCAACTAGCAAACCCTCTACACGTCCCACATTCACTCACCTATACACAAAGTTACACCTGCCAGGCATTACAGGCTGTGTAACTAAAAAAAAATGTAGTTTCAATGAAAGTTAAATTGAAATTCTTATTCTGGAATAAGGTCTCCATTTTTGTTAGTAAGTGCTCAATGTCGTGATGTTTAAACACTTCATTTCCCAGAACTGCCTATCAGTTAAAGGGGAACTCTGCCAGTCACAGGGAGCAGCTGCTCTCAAGGAGTTTTGCTTAGTGTAAGAAAATAAAGAAAAGTGGTAAAACCCACCTGACAAATGTATATTCTAAACATTCAGTATGCACAGGCTTTACTGTCCCACGATGCAATGCTTGCTGGGAACATGCAAGCTCCTCACAGATGCATAAAATTAAAATAAATTGCAGTGAAATGGTGTGACGGCTCCAGGAAGACCGGGACCGTGGAAAACAAAAAGACGTAGAGGAATGAAATCTCGGGGGCGTCTTGGTTTGACAAACACCACATAATCGCAGCATCCCCCGGTTCACATTGTCAGTCCAGCTGGGGACATGTGTTGCATGTCATCCTCTGCATGTCTGTCTCTAAAGATGCAAAATAATCTGACTTTCCAAAGCCACAGTTTGATGCTGATTGTATCGTCCAGATAAACTTCAGGAATGTGTCTCCTGAAAGTGACGAGACAGCAGAGGCAAGAGGTCTCACTTATTTGGAGGAGTTGGAAGTACAGAAACACAGAGGACAGTACTAGTGGAGGTTCTTCCCTTACAGACAATCTTTGGCCGAGCACAGACGCCTGTTTGCAGAGATTCAGACTAGCAGAGGCTTTGTCATTTTAACTGAAGCTAAAAACAGGGCTGTTACCTGAATGTTCTCTGCACAGCTCCTTGCTATTGGCTGTTGAATGATTGAGAGCAGAGTGACTCACCCCAAAGATGTTTCACATTCACACACACTAATGTTCATTCACATATGCAGTGAAATGCTCCTCTGTAGAGAACGCCGCTGCAGGCTGAGGTGGACCAAACACAGCAGAGTACTGAGAGAACTGATCAGATTTTGATCCACTTTATTGTAGCCAATAAGCGAATCCATTAAAAAATGGTTGGACTGATCCTTAGGAAATTCCCAGCTCTCCTCCTTCTCCTTCTTATTCTGAACACACCAGAGATATAAAAATAAAACACTTCCTGTACGGCATGATTATGCTTTTGTGACTTTTCCTCATAGTCTGAAAACAACACACCATCACACAAGGAACACAAAGTGTGTGTTCATTGTGACGTTTCAAGTTAAGCAAAGTGTGGAGGGTGTCGCGAACAGGAAGAGAAGGGGGCTGCGCTCAGCTCTGTCGCTGGCATGTGAGAACAGTTTCCCTTTCAGAGGAGAAAAGAGAGCAAGTTAAAACGCACGCGCACACGCACACGCACACACACACACACACACACACACACACACACACACACACAC